>OX465109.1:16408091-16773091 GCA_949987565.1 Luidia sarsii | reverse complement strand
AAAAAAGGTGGACGCGGCTCACGGATGTGGTGTTCAAGATAAAGTAAGACGCATAAAGTATATAATCGGTCTATAGAGGGCAGCAGAGTATTCATCCAACATTACCAATCTTAATGTAGACTGTACTCGCAATGCCTCAGCTCAGATTTATCCACCCCCCCCCCCCCCGTTAGATTTCTTGGCGAGGATCCAGTTGGCGGGTATAAGCTACTTGATTAAAGACTTAATTAGGATAATTAGGATCAGGAATGCATGGTTGTTAACTGTTCAGACCTGTGTGGCTTTCCCTCGCGTTGAGCAGACGGTTTCATCGCCCGCATTTCCGAACCTGTATCTTTGAGGAGAATGTACTCCGAGAAAGTGTTTGCCCCGCTCGACGCGTAGTCAAACACGGCTTTCTCTAGTGCGGACGTCTTCACCACTGGACCGCCGAGATGGTCGAGGTCCGTGTGGCGGATTCGAATCTGCACAGAAGCGAGTGCTTGTAGGCGTCTTGCGTCATAGATGTAACCCACCCAGCCTACCTCTGGAACTAGGCTCCTAAGTACAACTAGGACCTCATATTATGCCATGGCACCCAATGATAGTCAAGGTTCCCCAGCTCCCAGCGAGAGGTTCCAAGGACTCTGGCCAAAATCTGTACCGGTATTTGAATTGAACCAACCATTCCTCAGTGTGGTTAGGGGTCGGGAATTAGTGAAAGTAAGATGCATGGTTCCATGTATTGGTTATGGCCTTCTTGTTGTTCTTAGACCGTATTGGGTGGACTTCCCTATAAAACCCATTAGGCCTAACCAAAAGGTGGTGGGTCCACCAACATCCCTCTCAAAAATATGCCAGGTACAGTAGGTACATGCAGAGAGATTGTTGTTATTGTACATGTTCATGTACATGAACATGTGCGTACGTGTACATGCACATGTACGTGTACATGTACATGTGTGTACGGTGTACATGTTGGTACCGGTACATGGGCGTGAATCTAGTGCCTTGTGGAGACCTAGGCCAATAGGTTGAATAGGTCTCCACAGGGGAATTGTAAAAGTGTATAGGCCTCCACAAGGTTTTCACGAAACTGGTATTTGGAAATACATGTACCTCCAAAACGGGAAATTTGTGATGGGTAAGAATGTGTCGCAAATTGAAGTGTTATATATAAGGGACATACATGTACGGTCCAAACTTCCACCCAGGAAAGTGAATGTGGTTGAAATGGGAGAATTTTAAAAACCTTGTTTCTTGTTCGGTTGTATAGTGCACGAGTGCACGATAACAAAGCAATGTCTCCACAAGGATACAAAAATGGGTATGTGTGTGCACGCATACATGTGTGTATGCGTACATGTGTGTATGCGTACATGTGTGTATGCGTACATGTGTGTATGCGTACATGTGTGTATGCGTACATTTGTGTATGCGTACATGTGTGTATGCGTACATTTGTGTATGCGTACATGTGTGTATGCGTACATGTGTGTATGCGTACATGTGTGTATGCGTACATGTGTGTATGCGTACATGTGTGTTTGCGTACATGTGTGTATGCGTACATGTGTGTATGCGTACATGTGTGTATGCGTACATGTGTGTATGCGTACATTTGTGTATGCGTACATGTGTGTATGCGTACATGTGTGTATGCGTACATGTGTGTATGCGTACATGTGTGTATGCGTACATGTGTGTATGCGTACATGTGTGTATGCGTACATGTGTGTATGCGTACATGTGTGTATGCGTACATGTGTGTATGCGTACATGTGTGTATGCATACACCTAATGGGGAAGCCTGCACGTGTGGTTCACAAAAAAGTGAGAAAACTAAAGTTCTGAAGGCCAACAAGAAAATTTACAGGAATTCACCGATTAATTTTGTATGGAAATATTGTATCGGTGATGGTTGTTTTCTTTAGATGAACAGCTTCTTAAGTTTGTGGCATTTGGGTAGAATTAAGTATTTTAAAAGGGTTACCGAAAAGATTTTTGCCATGAAAAATGTTTGTGTATATGCAGCAAGGAATCCTTCTCAAAATGTAGCAAATGAGTTTTAAGCTTTGGATTGTTGGTTTGTGGCCAAAAGGGAGTGAGTTCTTGCAGATAATTGCTTGCGGCCTGCATTGAAATGGTCTTTTACATTCAGCTGCAGATTTGTGACTACCAGTAATAGTCTTGTTTACCTGTCAAGCCCTGTGCGCAGTGCGCACTGGACTTTTTGTTTGGTCAAAACTTACCGAGACGATGGGAACTTTTCCCATTTCAAGTCTGGTGCGAACAAGCCTGGGGCGTTTTCCTCTCAGTCACTTTCCCCCCACCCCCCCCCCCCCACGAGTCCAGCAGTTACTTCTACCGGCCAACTGCTGCCCAGGAAAAAGTAAACCTGGTCACTTTTTCCCGAGACGATAAGTCCAGTGCGGACAGTGCATGCAGAGCGAGTCGGTAAAAGCAGCACACGGGAAAAGCGTATACATCCGGCCCTGCATCTACTGTAGCCGTTGAGGCGAGATCATACTGCACAGGCCACGCATGCATTTTTGCATTGTTTTGGGTCATTATACAGCCGGCTCGGTTATTTCAACCACGGTCTGGGTAAAACTTCCCTGTGTCGAAAGTCCAAGTGCGGACAGTGGTTACATTTGACCGTATTTCATTTCACCATCGCTTTGGTAAAACCTTCCAAAGAAAAAGTCCAGTGCGGACACTGCTGTAGACTCGTTAACGTGCCCACTAACGATGAGTGGCAGATTACTTAATTAACAGTTGCAATACATCTGGGCTAGCGTGTGACACTGTACAAAGTGGTGGTGGAAGTACAAAGTGGAAGGTTTTTTGCGGTGACACCGTGTAAATCATCTTGCGGCATTGACTGTGCCTCTGAGAAGAGCCGGCAGATCAAGAGTTACCGGCTCTTTTCAGAGCCACACTCCATCTCACGAGATGATTTACGTACACGGCATCAGCGCAAATCTCTTGACTCGCAAAGAAAGCGAGGTAGAGAAGGTTGACGCATGCACACCCCCTTGAGAAGTACATGTACCTGTATGAGTGGGTGTGAGCAATAGACCGATGGCGCGACCACTGTTTGCTTGCATGCCGTCACGTGATTTCATAGTGGGGTATTTTTGGCACCTCATTTGGCACAGAGCAGCGATGGAAATGTACAAAGAAGAATGTGGACAGTAGTCTTCTTTGCTCATTTCCACTCCTGTTCCGCACCAAATGAGATGCAACAATGGCCACTAAAAGTCACGTGACGGCATGTAAACAGTGGTTGCGCAATTGGTCTATTATCCGTGCAAGAATATCCCATTTGAGGAAATTCCTTGCACGGACTGAGGAAAAGAGGGAAAATCTCACATTTTTAGGACAAGTTTGGTCGCTTGTGGTCATCACTTTGGTCAATCAAGAAACGTTACAAAGGTCGTGTTTTTTTTGTCTTTGAAAAAAAAAAATGGTTTCGCTTGGATCGAAACGTCAGGCCCTCTTATTGTTTGAGAAAAGTTGTTTATCTTTACAATGAATGAGATTGTAAGTCATAGAAAATATTGTTGCTGCAATAAATCAACCGAAAGATGTGACATATTAGGCGAGTAGAGAAGATACTACATTAACATCCCATCAGACGTTCCTTGCACGGAATTGTAACTTACCGTTCCTCTCTGAAGGAAAGAGTGAAAATCTCACTTTTATAGGACAAGTTTGGTTGCTTGTGGCCGTTGCCGGTACTTTTGTAGATGAAGAAACGTTACAAAGGTCGGGAAATCTGCCTTTTGAAGAAAAAAAAGGTCCGACTGGTGAGTGGGGAAAAGTTGTTGTGAAATCTTGAAACGATTGGCTTTGATTGTAAGTCATAGGAATCATCGTATTGTACATTCATGGAATGGTCACCGATTGTATAGCCCACGATCATCGCTGTATTTAGCTGTAAATGTTTATCAGGAAAAAAGTATTCCCCTCTGAAAATATATTACATTACAATTTATCGGAACGCCAGTAGAGAGAGGGAAGTTAATTGACTCCTGAAAAAATGAGTAGATTACTACAAAAACCATTCAATTGCCCAGATTCAAAAGTAGAGAAGTACACAAATGTATGTACACTAAAATCCTAGCAGAAGTGTCTTCCCGTCAAGTTTTTTGTTCCCCCCCAAAAAAAGGGTTGTCCTGATTGCTTGGAAGACAATCTCTAAGGATAGAGGCAGTCACAGAGGTGTATTCCCTGTGAGGTAAGGCCCCCAAACAAATGATAGTTGTGCTTCCTATTACATGGCATCTGAAAATAGGGTAGGTAGGTAGGCAAATGCTGGGTTTCCCTCACGTTTTTATGCTGAGTCATGTACTGGCTAAGTGTTTCATATATAGAGAGGTGTTTTTCACATGGCGTCAGCTGAGCGCCAAAGGCTAACGAGCATGTCCGCAGGAGCGGTCCAGGGTTATCCGCATGAATTGAGCGCTGACCGCCAAAACAGTATGTGACTGAAAAAGTTCTGTATACTCATACATACAGCATAAAACATGATTTACATGTATGCAGGGTTGGTTGATTTAGATCACGTTGATTAAGATCTCTGGTTGCACCGGCAAAACAGTGGCGCGCCGATGCGCTGTCAAAATAGGGTCTGTCTGGCAATCCACTTACCCCCAGAAAAATTTTAGTGTCACGCCGTCAAAATAGGGTCTGTCTGGAAATCCACTTACCCCCAGAAAAACTTTAGTGTCACGCCGTCAAAATAGGGTCTGTCTTGAAATCCACTTACCCCCAGAAAAACTTTAGTGTCACGCCGTCAAAATAGGGTCGGTCTGGAAATCCACTTACCCCCAGAAAAACTTTAGTGTCACGCCGTCAAAATAGGGTCTGTCTGGAAATCCACTTACCCCCAGAAAAACTTTAGTGTCACGCCGTCAAAATAGGGTCGGTCTGGAAATCCACTTACCCCCAGAAAAACTTTAGTGTCACGCCGTCAAAATAGGGTCGGCCGGAAAACCGGAAGCACAACTATTGTTGGGGCCTAAGGGGCAGATTGTTCCTGGGTAATTTCACGAGGCTTCGAGTTCCCATGATCTGACAGAACTTTGTAACTTTGCGACAGGAGCGTCGTGAGTGTGTCTTCTCCCGTGGAAGTATTGAAGTACCGGGCATTCACTGGCCGCGATTTGTCACGAACCAAGCCAATCCTGAAGGAGGTCGTGTGACACAGTCCCGGAGATAGCTTCTGGTCGTTTCTCGTGTATACACGCGCATCAGAATTTCCAAGGGTTCACTCTGATGTACAGTGTACAGCTTCATCTGGGGAAAATAATACCTGCTCTATGATTCAAGTTGTATTTTCTAGTCAAGTGCCGTCAGCACATCGCATATGAAGGAGTTGTATATTATTACCGCCAAGCTAAATGGCCCTTTGTACGTCTATATAGCCGTTGGTGTGATGAAGGTACACGTATATAGAGCCAGCTTAATCCAGGTGTTCTTGGTACATAACTAAAAACTTGAATTTCACGTAGACGGCTTCGGAAGATATGAACCTCTTTATCTCCCTGCCTTTTCAACTTCATAATGATATATTGAGCTGGACACTTGTATTATATATACACTCAATATTTTCTTTGTCCTGATGAAAAAACAAAGAAAGAAATTCTTTCTTTGTCCCGATGAAAGAGCAAAGGAGATATATTTTCTTTGTCATGATGAAAAAACAAAGAAGAAATACTTTCTTTGTCCTGATGAAAGAACAAAGGAGATATATTGTCTTTGCTCTGATGAAAGGACAATAAACACATGGTTTCTTTGTTCTGATGAAAGAAATACATGTACTTTGTTTGTCCTGGTGAAAGAACAAAGAAGAAATACTTTCTTTGTCCAGATGAAAGAACAAAGAAGAAATACTTTCTTTGTCCAGATGAAAGAACAAAGAAGATATACTTTCTTTGTCATGATGAAAGAACAGAGGAGATATATTTTCTTTGTCCCAATGAAAGAACAAAGTAGATATGTTTTCTTTGTCCTGATAAAAGAACAAAGGAGATACATGTATATTGTCTTTGCTCTGATGAAAGGACAATAAACACATGGTTTCTTTGTCCTGATGAAAGAAATACTTTGTTTGTCCTGGTGAAAGAACAAAGAAGAAATATTTTCGTTATCCCGATGAAAGAACAAAGAAGAAATACTTTCTTTGTCCCGATGAAAGAACAAAGGAGATATATTTTCTTTGTCCTGATTAAACTTCTTCCCAGGTGGAAATATTGATATCTCTTGCATCATGTGAATTTAAATGCGTCTGGTTTATAACTGTTGAGATTTATGTACAGCAAAATCTCAAAAGTATTGACATTGAAGTAAAGGATGCAGATTTGCTGGAAGGGAAAAAAACAAAGATTGAATGGTGTTGGTTTAAGGAATTTGGACCTGAGGAAATGTTTAATAAAATATATGAACTTCGCAGTGTAAATTAATGGTCTGTGTTGGTCACTGGCTTCATTGTGTAGGAGAATTTTGTTTAACTTAATATTTCCATGGTACTGGTGTGAAAGTAGAAAATATGTCGTTGAGGTAAAATTGATCCCATTTTCAGTTTGCAAAAACTGTTTTCACCTATTAAATCGGCTTTCTACCGGGGGAAATGTTATCGGTCGGATGAATTCAACCGGCACTCACCCGATAAGCTTTTTGACAAGAGGCCTTACGTGAATGGATGGATGAGTGGTTGGGTTGGTGGGATTGCGAGTGGATGGATGAATGGACTGACGGATATACTGTACTTACATGTACTGTACATGAATGGATGGATGAGTGGTTGGGTTGGTAGGCTTGTGGGTGGGTGGATGGATGAATGGACTGGCGGCATACTTACATGAATGGATGGATGGGTGGGTTGGTAGGTTTTTGGGTGGATGGGTACATGGAAAATCCCAAAAACTATCGGGGGGGGGGGGGCAAACGGATTGAGCTGAAGTCTAACAGAGGGTACGTGACAAACACTGTACAGTGGTGAGCATATCAAAAGTGTGTATCGGGGTTTTTTTTTGCGTCAACATGAGCTGGAGGCCCTCAAAGGCGAGCTATTTATAGCACAAAATCCCACTGTTACTAGGGAGTCTTTGACCTTTATTGCCCCCCCTGGCTTTCGGGTGAGAAGAAGAACCTCAAAACAATCACTTTTGTGTTTAAACAGATGGTCAGGCTGTATACATGTATGTGCATGTCGAACTCAAATCCTGACCATCAACATGCAGCGTGATCAGAATAAAGTGTGCTGCCAAGCGGAACTACATTCATAGCGGACGCATACATGATTGAACCGCACGACAGTCGCGTACTCAGAACAATGCTATATCAATACGCCGCATATGACTTTTCTTTGGGGCGATGCCGGATATTAGTGGTGTACGTCATAATTGTATGTGTACTTGCATGTATGATCACTTCAGGAAGTGTGTGATGAAGATTGCAAAGGTGTATACTGACTCATCATAAGATCTTCAGTGGTTAGACTGACACCTTGTTCCCCGGGCACATCGTGGTAAGTTTTTGCCATTGTTCATTTGATTTCCTAACCTTTACAAATCCAGAGGGTCTGAGATATCAATTCCTAGCAGTAGCAGGACCTATCTCAAAGGATATTGCCGTTGCCCTTTTTTTGTTTTTAGGTACATGGAAGGTCCCTGGTTGGATGGAAACGTCACAGCCTCTAAGTGTTTGACGTTGCAGTTTGTAACGTTTTTGTTTTCGCAGTGGCTATTGTTACGGCAGCCGTAACGCAACTTCCATTTTCTATAGTTATGGCACTGCAACTGCGCAAGCGCGAGGACACATGCCAGATCGAACCACGCCGAGTGTACATGTACACTGACTTTGGACGCGCGATGTTAGCTGGCGACGCTGCCGTCCGGTCGTCGTGCTTGATCTTGATTTGTTGCATTTGCATGATACATTCGTCATTATTTATTGCCACTGTTTAATTAAAGAAAATTACAACGTTGATTTATAGGTATAATAGTTTTTTAATTTGTATAGTGGTCTTTTAAACCTCTCTTAAATCGAATGACTTCTCGTATTTTCTGCCGCCACAGCACGCATGCGAAGTCAGTACATGTACAGTACAGTGCATCGCTGACGACTTTGTTAGAGACCTGTTTTTTTGCTGATCTCACCGTGCGAGAGCTTCTTATATATACATGATTGTAAAAGACACCTTTTTCCATTCCGATAATGACAGGAATATTGCTTCAAGACAAGCAAAATATGTGCCTACAGCCAGAGAATTTGCCATGGTTCTTATGGTACTGAGCTTGAGGCGGCGCTGCCTGTGCATGTGGGGTTTATACCCCATGCAACAAAATCTGAAATGTCCTCGCGCTTGCGCAGTTGCAGTGCCGTAACTATAGAAAATGGAAGTTGCGTTACGGCTGCCGTAACAATAGCCATAGCGTTTTGTTTTACTATTATAATTAGGCTAACCGTCCGACTATGAGCCCTACATTAAACAGAGTGTACAGTAGGTACATGTTTGATCAATGTCAGAGTTCTTCTTAGCAGTGCTATTCCTGAATAGTGTTACAGATCCACGAATAATATCACAAATACTGATTGTAATTTTCCAATCTGGGGACCAGTTAAAACGATATAAGGACTACATACATGCACAGTAGATGTGATTGGATTAATTTATAAGTTTACATACGTGCTGCATGATATTGTACATTTTGAGCAACAGAGGAGATGACAGTACTTCCAAGTATTCTTCCTTCCACATCTTTTTTTTAACAAACTTCTTCCAAAAAACTTCTTCAAAAAGATCCTATAAAATACTTTTCCTTTGACCAAATCAACTTGCGCTGCATCAAATAAAAACTAGATCTGATGTACATGTACATGTAGCAGTCAGATTACCTTTTCATGGTAGATTTGAACAGTACTTTGCTACAAATAGTACAGTAACTGTCTCATCTGGATGTGAAGAAACAAAAGAAGGCACAAAACTAATGAGAGATGAATCTGCCCCAGAGATATCTACATGTAAATAGAACTGAAATTTAAAGCTTCATGAAAATTCTGATTATTGTCCTCAGAAGCAGAAAGCTCCTGCTATGATCGAAATGTCAGGCCCTCTAAAGATTTGAAATACGCACAGTACATGGAACTGTATAAAATAATGAAGTTAAAAAGGCCATTTAATTCATTGGACATGTTGGACCTACACGTACATGTTTGTAGACTACCATGACTACATGTACATGGATTCTGTAATGGAAAATGTCAATATGTTTGAAATAGCCCATGGTTGCTTGCACAATAACAGATGGCTTTGGTGAACGGCAGTCGATTTCAAGAAAAACTGCTTAAGTTTCGCAATGTACAAATGTTACGTAAGTCTTGCGCCACAATGGCTCTTTTGTGCACTTTTTAGAAAAGGCAGCAAAATGTTGCGTAAGTTACGCAACAAAATGTTGCATACAGAACATTTGAAGTTTGGTGAAATCTGCTGCTGTACATGCATATTATTGGACTTAAACATGATCAGTTTGCAATGTGCATGGTGATCAGAATACAGTGTGCTGCCAAGCGGAAATGAATTCCATTCAGTAAATGTATTCATCACTGCACTGCAGTCTGCACCTTGTCCTATACCTATTCATAATAGGTGCCCCTTGATGTTTGCTGGAAATTTACCATGAGCTGAGGTACTGTATATAAATCATGTTGGGATTTTCCGTGTTTGGGTAATGCACAGTATACGTGTGCATGTACAGTACATGCATATGTACATGGTTGTATGCAGACTGGCATAAGATCTTCAGCAGGTCATCTGACACACCTTGTTCTCTGTGCATAACTTTGTAAGTTGTAGCCATTGTTGAATTTCTTTACTGACTTTGAAAGTCTACATGGCTTTGCGTTTCTATTCCTAGCAGGACCTATCCTAGCTGGTCTGATGAGAAAGGTCCTGCTAGGATGCAAACGTCCCTCCCTTGAAATGTTTAGCATATCAGTTTGGTCGTCTGTAAAGTCTGCATTGAGAAGCCTTTGTTCACATGCGTGAACAATGGCATAGTTCCAGAGTAGCATGTACAGATCTGTATATAAATATCACAAATACTGATTAGCAGTATCCAGTCTGGGGACTAATTCAAATAATGTCAGGACTTCATTATTGAGGTGGTATTTGTTCATATTTGGCAATATTATCGCACATTTTCAGCAACAGAATTGACAAGTTTACTTACAAGTTTACTTCCTCATAATTTTTTTTTTTCTGAACAAATTGCACTTGATCAAATGAAATCTTGATGTTCATGTACATGTAGCAGTCAGATTACTTTTTCATGGTAGATTTTATCGGTACTTTGCTTCAAATAGCACAGTAACTGTCTCATGTGGGTGTGAAGAAACAAAAGAATGCACTAAACTAATGAGAGATGAATCTGCCCCGGAGATATCCAACTAGAACTGAAAGTTCATGCTTCCTATAAATTCTGATTATTCTCCTCAGAAGCAGAAAGCTCCTGCTATAGTCTAAATGGCTTCTTCAGACTCCACTAGTGCTCTTCTCGAGTGCAGTATTTGTATGGAGGACTTTAGCGAGGGCAATTTCCCTCGCACTCTTCCATGCACACACGTGTATTGCACCGAGTGTCTGAGCACGCTAGCCAGGGACCATGGAGGCGAGGTCAGGTGTCCAGAGTGTCGTGAGGAGCACGTCATCATGGACGTGGAGAGGTTGAGAATCAGCCGCACTACTATGCAACTTAAAGAATTGAAACGCACTGAGCGTACAAGGAGAGAGGCTAAGCGTGAGATACAGGTGAGACATCAGAAAAACGTCCAATCACTGTTTAGAAGTCAGACAACAAATACATGTACATTTCCATTGATTTTGGAAGATAGTCATGATCAACTATTTATATCAAAGCTTAAGCCTGGGAAAGTGAGGTTTCATTGGAGTTGCTCTTTGAGCATCTCCATGCCTTACATTGAATTGGGTCCTGCTCCCCATTTTCATTCTTGCAGCTCACTTTTGCAATGAATGACTTCACACTGCTGTAGCTTTTCCCTATAGCATGATGCACTCCTGGAGAGAATCCTGGGCAGGTGTCACGTTGCATCATTGATATGCACGTACTGTCGGCCTACATGATTTTGCGGCGAGGAGAATGTACTCCAGCAGGCAATCAGGCAAAGCACTGATGAGCAGAACAATGCTTAATTACACGTCCAGTACTAGGGCAAACATTTCTTGAAGGACATTCTCCCCGAAGCAATCATATTGAATCAATGGTCATTCTTTGATCGTTTCAGTTGCCGGTAGACTCGGTGCCGACCATCAGTGATGAGCAGGCTGAGATCAGATCCCAGACTTCTGCTTCTGAGATTGACAGACGTCTCACCTCCTTGAGGGCTTTGATGTGGGAGGCCTCTCAGTCTGGAAAGAATTTAGAGAAGGCCATAATTAGTGAGACGCAGGGGAGAAGGGCCACCCTCTTACAAGCAGAGGAAACTGCAAAGTGGGATATTGAAAATTGGATAGACCCGATTGTTACAGCAGTTACCGAACGAAAGCGGCATCTCCTTAAAACCGTAACAGACGAAGTCCAAGAAAACCTGTCCCGCCTGTCAGTCATTGAGGAAGATTCCAAAGCCAGACAAGAATCCCACAAGAGATTCTGCAGGGAGATGACCGAGAAAGAGGCAGCCTTGCGAGGAGACAATCAGGCCGATCCGGAGGAGATTGACAAGTTGATCAAAGAGACTCGGGACAGGATTGATAACTTCGAAGACAAGATCCCGATTCCAACGAAGGATCTTTCACTGGACACTAATGATGAAAGGTATCAAACCGTTCTAACAGACGTATCGTCTTTGGGGGGCATTAAAATCACACATGAAGTGACTCCTATCCACCCACAGATGCAGTCCAGTATTGCAGAATTGATTCAACATTACCGTGCCAAGACCGAGGCAACGCGTACAATTGACTGCATGACACATGACTTCCAGCATCCATGCTGTGTGGCTCAGCTTCCAAACGGTGACATTGCTGTTGGGTCATACAACGGCATCCAAATCAGAGTCTATGATAATGACCTGATCTTCAAGAGAGTTTTTTCCCTGCCGTCTGGGAACAGATCACCGCTTTTTTTAGGAATAACAGGTGAGCTCTTCATCCGCTGAAGTCGTTTCTACCTTGAGAAAAGTCCTGCTAGGATTGAAACACCCAACCCTCGAACTTTGTTAGCTTTGGTCCCTTCAGGTGAGGTTAGTCAGCGAGCAGTTAAAAACATGTTTGCTTGACTTTATTTTCCCTTTTTTTATTTTCTGGAAGTGGCTTTTTATCAGAAAACAGATTTAAAACAGTCAAAAAAACCTTATGCAACTCAATTCTCCAATTTCTTCTGGTGGTTTGGAGAATTTGAGATGCATCCCAGTAAGTTAGAACTGTGGTCGATTTCATCAAACTCATTGGTAACTTACAACTAATTGATGGACTTGTGATTGGTGATCCATTGCATGTTGAGTTAAGGCTTTCTGAAATCTTGCAGCCGATTTCACGAAAACTTCAAAAGTTGCATACCGCAACATGTTGTTGCGTACCGGGGGAACTTACTGTACGCGACATTTTGCTGCCTTTTCTAAATATTGCTGAAAAGAGTCATTGGGACGCAAAACTTACTCAAAATTTGTAAGGTGCATAACTTACGCAACTTTTCTTGAAGGCGACTGCTGGGCTTATCATTTCTTCTGCCCAAAACATCAGGATTTTATTTAAAATGTGCTTCTGAATTTACGTTAATATTTACTGCTAATGCAAAAGGGCAAATCCTATATATACCACACAGTACCACAGGGAACCACAATATGCTGCACTCTAAGTAGGTACACATGGTACAGGGCCATGTACCACAGAATACCATTATTTTGTGTGCTTGTGCAGAGGACAGTATACTACAACATAATTATGTACATGTACAGTGTACATGTACTGAGCATGAACATGTACATGGACATGTACTGAGCATGTACATGTACATGTGCTGAGCATGTACATGTACATATACATGTACAAGTACATGTACATGTACATGTGCTGAGCATGTTCATGTACATATACATGTACATGTACTGAGCATGTACATGTACATGTGCTGAGCATGTACATGTACATGTGCTGAGCATGTACATGTACATGTGCTGAGCATGTACATGTGTAGCATTTCATTACAGACATTGATTATATTTCCTTATATGCATTTTCCTCTGTTACTTTTTTCAATTTGCTGATCAATACTGTATATCCTTATTTCCACATAAGACACCGTGTAATTGTTTTGCCACATGTCCACCATTTCATAGAATTGTTGTTACTCACTACTTCCTGGACCTACACTTACACTGTACAGCCTCAAGCAATTACTTGCACACATTGTTTTACACCAGTGAGGCTGACCAATGACCCTGAGTGGTCAGTGCTCTGTCCAGTGTTGCACTCCTGACTATGAGTCATCATTTTTTCTTAGAAAGCTACCCTGACTTGTTTGTTTCTCAATCTACCAATTCTTTCTCCTAAGACTATTTCTCACTTCTCCTGCTACCTTCATTCGAGCCACATCACTTTTCTTAGCGCTCCACCTTTCAACTTGGGCATTCAAGCATAGCTCTGTACATATACATGTACACTGTCTTGTACATCAATAAAATACTGTACCGCCATCTCAGCCCAAGAGTAAATTAGTGTGTTCATTCCCCTTAACACTAAACATGTACATGTACTGAGCATGTACATGTACCACAGAAAAACTAAATAGTAGGAGTCATGGTTTAAAGCCTGCCTGAGCCACCACTACCTGAGTTTCTTTCTGTTTTTCCAAGCAGTTTTCAGTGCTAACTGTATTTCATGTGATTTGTTTAACAGGAATCTGTGCGACTCCAAATGGTAAACTCTACATCAGTGATCCTGGTATGAAGACTGTGCACGTTGTTACACCAGAAGGCATACTGAAGAGCAGCTTCAAGACGACCTTTTATCCCATGGGACTGGCCAGCTACAACACAGGGGAGGTGTTTGTATTTGATTTGTCCAACCAATGCATCCATGTCTTTAATAGTAGCGGCCGGGAATGCGGTCGATTTAATGGTCCCCGGGATGAGGAGCCAGGGATCTGGAAGGCACAAGACCTTGCCTTGACACCTGATGGCAAGGTACTTCTGACAGATGCTGAAAACCATAGAATACAGGTACAGTGTCATCACAGACCAATCATCAAAACCGTTTTCTTACAAACTCAATATCCTCCCAACTGTTTTTTCTGTGGGCTATCAGCTTTCCTTTTTTGTCAATCTGTCATATTATTTTGTGGTTTTTTGCTCATAATTTTCATTATGAAAAAATATTGCAAGAAATCTAACCTAAATGAGATTTCAAGGTTTGCATGGTGAGAATAGCAGGATTAAAAGGTTTGCGATGACACCATGTAAATTCTCTTTTGAGAGTAAGTGTGGTTCTGAAAAGAACCGGAGGAACGTTTTGAACAGTGTACTCTTTTCGTCTTCAGGAGACTGCTGGATTCCAACTGGGAGTGGGTCTTATGTAGTGTAGAGAGGGATCCTAGTGAGGGGGATTAGCCCATGTAATGTAATCTATTTATTAAAGGTTTTTTTGGCTATCTTTATCAGTCAGCAGTTTGCAACACATTTCTATCTGTTTGTACAACATCATATTTTGCTTGATCTCTGTGTTTCCAGTCATAACCAATTTCACATAACACTGGTTGCCTCGTGTATTGCTTTGTTGGTTGTTGGTTGAGGTAAACCCGCGATCGGTCGAGGGTCTGGTTCCCGTAGTTAGTGAACCTAGCCTAGACCACACGGCAGTACGGAGACGATTTCCTTCCCAACGGACTTGTCCTTAGCCACTCAGGGACCTGCCTACACATGTATACGGTGCCGTCCGTGGCACGCCCAGAGAGAGGGGGAGCTCCCCCCCCCCAAGCCCCCTGAGATTAGACACTGGGCACATGAGGGTGTCTAATAACCCAACTTAACATATTTTTATGTGATTCTTTTCCACGTATCCTGCAGGTGTTTGATGGTACAACAGGCGAGTACCAAGGTACATTTGGGTCAAAAGGCAGTGAACCCAACCAGCTGTGCAAGCCAGAAGGCATTGCCGTCGATTCCATGGGTTTTGTGGCCGTGGCAGAGTTCGGCAACCACCGTGTCCAACTCTTCACTCCTCACTGGAAATCTTTCCACACCCTGCACAGCCAAGGAGATCCCAGGGGCATTGTATTCAGTAAGAGCAATGAGGTAGTCGTCTGTTACCTTGACAACAACAGGATCAACATTTTCTGAATCTATACCTTCTCTCCTGATGACAGGGCAGAGTACACACTACCCGAAATGTTGAGTTACCGGCTCTTTTCCGAGCCACTCTTCTTGAAAGAGAAGATATACATGGTGTCACTGCAAACCTTCCACTAAGCTTTGTCCAACATGCAAACCTTCAAGTCTTATCTTCTCTCAAAGGCTCGTCTTTTTTTTCAAGGTTCACGACTTTCCCTGTACAGTTCCATGCTTTTCCATCACTGTTCCTGCAAGAATTCCTTGACTTTGACCTTGACATTAACATTTTCAATGTCCAATCTTGTAGGATTACAAATTCTATTGACCTTGAATGCCATCAGTTCTATCAACTCATGTCCACAATGCAAACAATGCACAGATATTTACTTTTCTGGGAGACAAAGAAATCGTCAACTTTTGGAATTCCCCTGACCTTCCATGACAAATTGTGTCTTTCGAGGTCTGGGAAATGCATGAGTCGGTTTCAGTGACTGTCCGGGTTTCCCATGATCCCTGCAAACCCTGCTTTGGAGTCACAACATTCCACAGACATTTCTATTTTTCCTATTTCTGTATCCCCTGACAAAGAAATCCAGAGCTTAGGTTGATAAGGCTGCTTTACAGAACTGCTACTTGCAGTACCCAAAGATGATGTTCCTATAGTTCATATAGCTATTTGCCTTTGAACTTCCTTTCTGTGTCCAGTCAAGTCTTAGACAAGATGCAAATGATGCTGTCTTATAAAGGATTATTGAACATGCAGGTGATTCTGTAACACCTCAGAAAGATTTAGCTAATGTTTTGGCATGGTGCAAATTGAACAAAATGTCTCTTTATGTCAGTAAATGCAAATAAATGTCTTTATAAACACGATCAAGACACCCACCTTCACCTTCTTACAAACTAGGGGCTGATTGCATCGAAATTGTTGATAGTTACAAGTACAGTGTGTCTTGGTGTCCTTATCTCCTGTGGTGAACTTGACTGGACGGAAACCACACATTAATAGTGTCGTTAGCAAAGCAACTAGATAATTAGAGCTTCTATATCTGTTTGCAACAGAGCATAGGGCTTTTCTGCATAAATGATTTCAAAATGTCATAAGCTTGATAGATGATTCAAGCTGTTATTTGCTTTTTCGTACTGTGCCTACTGATAACGGCTAGCAGAGTGCACACTTAATAACCCACAAATATTTGAGACGATTGACCAATGTCATAGGTGTTGAAAAATTGTATACATTGATGACGTCATGATGATGTCACATAGTTTAAGCTAAAATAATATTTCGCAGGTCTGTTCAAATAGTTGTGAAAAGAAAAAAATCATGGAAAAAATTTAAGTGTTACTCTCTGAGCATTTCAATTCATGTCTGTAAAACATTGGTACTTGTTACAAGTATCTTGGTGTTGTTATCTCCCGTGAACTTGACTGGAAATTACACATTAACAGTGTTGTCAGCAAAGCAACCAATATGCGGCTAAATAAGAAGGGTTGTTAGGAGTAGAGACCCTGATATTCGTGTTAGTTTATGCTGCTCTATTTGTCGGCCAATTATTGAATGTACTGCCCCGGTCTGGTGCCCTATAGTCTTCCCACACACCTAGAAATGATTGAAAAAGCTCACTTCGCTCCATCTTAATGGACCTCTCCCATGAAATATGCAAATTAGACCTAGCGCATGTGCTTAACTAAATTGGTGGGCAAGCGGGCTGCCAACCAATCATAGTTTTCCGCGGGCGTGCGTGCGTTCTTTCTCACTAACAGTTTGGCGTGCGGTCATTGGCTATTCAGCGTCTCCTGCGCGCTTATTTCAAAACCTGCACGCAACGCGCACTCGTTTGCCCACCAATTTAGTAAAGCGCATGCGACAGCTCTTATTTGCATATTTCATGGGAATGGTCCATTGTCTCAGTCTCCCAAGGAGATCTTTTTACCAATCCTTATGATAACTTAGATTACCAGCCTAGATATGGTCAATAGTGATTACCATTTCTTTCAAACTGAGTTCATTTTCTCTATTTGTGTTGTCATAAAAAAATCTCTTTTTAATTGTTCTGATATCATCACCCATTAGTATAATGTAATAAACACTAGACTTGTCCATAGCATCAGAGTTTACCACCGGTATCGCAAGGACTAATGCTTGTCACCATTTTCTCTTCAATCATTTCCCTTCAAAGGTTGTAGGAGAGTTTGCCGTCTAGTGTCAAGGAATATCTTTTGTTCTCTTCATCTTCTCTATTTTTCCCTGATTACTGTCTTACTCCTGGAGTCAATTTGAATATCCTCCAATTGTATCAACATTCTTGTTATATAGTTTGGTTTGTGCTTTGTATTCTTTTTGTCTTCAGCATTTAGGAGAGCCACTTGATTGTGATTTGGTTCGTATTAATTTTGGGAATCTCGCAGGGGTGCTGACTATTTTTTTTTTGTCTCTTGTGAATTTGTATTGGTTTTTAGCTTTCGTTGTTCTGTGATTTTGTATTATATACATGTATCGTTTTTCCTCTGAAATAAATCATTTAGATAGATAGATAGATAGATAGATAGATAGATAGATAGATAGATAGATAGATAGATAAATGGTTTATTAAATCAGCTTGCTTGCCACAAAAAAGCGGAATTGCGTAAAGCTGTAACAATAAGTAGACAAATCAGCTTGCTCGCCACAAAAATGCGGAATTGCGTAAAGCTGTAACAATAAGTAGACGTTACATTACATTAAAATATATAAAAGGCTTATAATTTTTTTTTACAAAACTGTGTTTCTGAAAGCAAAAATTTTCTCCTCAGTCTCTGGTTCGTCAAAGTAAAAGGCCTGACTACCTACTCCTATTGATCTCTGAATTATTGTTTGGTTGTTTCTTTCTCACGCACACAAGTTTCTCCAAAATGAACCATTAAATGTACCAGTTTCAGCTGCTGCAAGACAATCACTGGAATGATTCTCAACAAAAAAAGACTTTTTTTAAAATAAAATCCAGGAGCTAAAAGATTGCAATAATGACGCATTATGCATACATCAGATTTGTTTTTCAGTAAAATGAAGAAAAACTGGGAGGAATTTATTTAGAAATCAGAATTCTAATTGACCAGTTCCCAATTGACTTTTGCGCAGGGCATCATTGACTTTGGTGCATATTTAGATGGACCGTCTTCTAAAAAGATTATTAGTTTTCACATTTTTTCTTAAAGAAAGTTCCTGCTCAGATAAAAACATGTCTACATCTGTTAGTGTTTCCATTGCTTTTGCTGCCTTAGTGCTTCTTAAGAACTAGTTCATTTTAAGATTATTCTGAAAGCACTTTGGCCATTCTGGTATTAAACAGTTAACCCCTATTCCTTCCCAATCTGTCCCCTTCCCCCTTGTCCCGCCCCTTCAGCATCCCCCACTTCTAATCATCAACCATTGATATCAATATTTGAAGCCCAAATTACATTTTCTGAAATCAAATTTACCCCTGAGCGAAAAATGTCTTTTGAGTGATCAAGCCAGTCTTCAAGTTCAAGTCCTATTATTTTACAAAGGGCCTACATAATGTAGATGTACCATTGAATAAATAAGCCGGTTTCAGCCTAATTAACTCGGATATCTCTTGGACGCCATACACTGTCCATACTACGATTTCAGAGTGTAAACAGACCTTAACAAAACCTTCAAATTTAACGAAAACCATATTAATCAGAAGCCGAGGTTCCCATTATTTTACAGAATTCAGCGACGAAGGGCGCCACCACGGTGTTATCATCACATCAATGCTTGTTCGAGTTGCGTCATTTTTGTTTCAGTTGACACAGTCGGTCAAGCTATCTCGTTATGCACGCTCAGTTATTGCCTTGAAATGGCACATTATTATACTAAAAAGGAAATATATGCCTTTCCCGTTGAGACGGAAAAGCCAATAAAGATCCTGTCTTAGGCTGTCTATAAAACATCGATCGACTCTTCTTTAAGGGCTTACAAAAATAACAGCAAAAAAAGTTCGATATCATTTTTAAGTGTACACATGGTCTACATGCACATGTCTGCCATCTTGCAGTTGTCTTTTGCAACTTGTGTATTGTACATGATTATGTACTGTACTGTATTATGTATTGTGCATTTTAACATTTAACATTTATTTCACTTCTATAGCGCTATTTCTATAAAATATATTCAAAAGCGCTTTACAATGATATATAACAAACGTTTAAAAATATAATGGATAAAAACATTAATAACATTAATCAACTTGAACAATTACACAATTTATAATCAACAAAATAACATTTACTAGGAATTTTTATATAAGATTAAAATAATCTAATATAGTATTAATTAATTGACACATTTATTAAAGAGATGTGTCTTTATTGCACTTTTAAATTCATTTTCGCGTGTGATTCTCTTCAGCTGGTTTGGCAAAGAATTCCACAAGCTTGGTCCAGCAACGGCAAATGCCCTGTCGTTTAGTTTATTATAAGACCGAGGGACATAAAGTGTCAAAGTGTCTCGACTACGTAGACTGTAAGTAGTGTACAGTGTACAGTACAGTACAGTAATGTACGGTAGTATACACTACATTCCTGATCCAAATTTTCTCCCCCCCCCCCCCAACCAGCCCGCCTGCCCCTAACCTGAGATTTATCGTCTGCTCAAGCAGGGACCAATAAAAAGGCGCCAACTATGGACCCAGGTGTTTTCTCTTTATAACTATCCACCATTGAGAAGGACCAATAGCATTACGTCATCATAGTAGTCATCCACCCAGTCAGGTTAAAATATAGAGCTCCAAATTTGATTTTTAGGTATATTTAGTGGATTGCTTTGGAAATTTTATCGGTGAGCTCAAGAAAACTGTCTTGGAAATACATTTTGGTCAAAATCTTGTGTATGAGAATACTCTCAACCGAAGAAAATCGTTGAAATGCAGTCGGAGGACTACAGATTTTGGTGATGCGTCTCCAGGGGAACCGCATCACTGCCTGGGCGCGTTTCCCGTGGGGCATTTTTTGACACACGAGGTTCACTCCGTCGTCAGATTTCAACGAGGCAGCACAGCTCCAGGCGCCTCGCTCCGACCACAAAAGAAGTTCTACTCGCGGAATCGTGGACTGAAATTTGCCTGTAGCGCACTGTGGAGCCCGCACAGTTTGATGCTAAACATGCCTGCACTCACTGGCGGTTGCCGTGTAGACTGGACGGTCAATTTTCGCCATTTTTTTGGGCCCTCGGGCCAGGGAGAAATGCTGTGCCCGAGGCTGTTCTTGTGAGTGTATAGCTTCGCCTTTAACTTTCATGTCATGGAACAGTGGACTGAAATTCGCCTGTGGCGCACTGTTTTGCCTGAGCTTTGATGTTTGAGGTTTAACGTACGTGCGTGCACTCACTGGCCATGGGCCGGCCACTGGACTGGACAGTCTTAATCGTCGGCACCATTTTGGGCCTTCAAATTCTGGACCTGGAACTGTTCTTGTGAGTTGAGATTCGTCTTTGGGAAAACACCTCGACCGTCTTCAGTTCTCGACAAGTCACGAGAGCTGTGGTAAGCCACTGGAACTTGGCCTTCGAAGGTTAGTGGGCAATTTCTTGTCTTTTTTTAACACTAAAACCGCGGACTTTTCATCTTTAATTCGCGCGCTGTAGTTATAACGAACTCCAAAAATAAACAAAGAAATAGCCGAACCACCCGCGAACCTCTGCTTCACGGCCCAGAACAGAGTTGGACTAATCTCTCGTTTGAAATAAAATGTTCACATCGCCTAATAACCCCAACCCGAACCTTGTTTCACAAAAGGGTAAAAGTAAACAATTTAAGTGAGATCAACTGCAATGCCTGGTGCGTTGCCCATATTTAGACAATTAATACTAAAAGTAGGGAAAAGTAAACAATTTAAGTGATATTAACTGCAATGCCTGGTGCGTTGCCCATATTTAAGATAATTAATACTAAAAGTAGGGAAAAAGTAAACAATTTAAGTGATATTAACTGCAATGCCTGGTGCGTTGCCCATATTTTAGACACTTAATACTAAAAGTAGGGTAAAAGTAAATAATTTAACTGAGATCAACTACAATGCCTGGTGCGTTGCCCATATTTTAGACAATTAATACTAAAAGTAGGGAAAAAGTAAACAATTTAAGTGAGATCAACTGCAATGCCTGGTGCGTTGCCCATATTTTAGACACTTAATACTAAAAGTAGGGAAAAGTAAACAATTTAAGTGAGCTCAACTGCAATGCCTGGTGCGTTGCCCATATTTTAGACAATTAATACTAAAAGTAGGGTAAAAGTAAACAATTTAAGTGAGATCAACTGCAATGCCTGGTGCGTGGCCCATATTTTAGACAATTAATACTAAAAGTAGGGTAAAAGTAAACAATTTAACTGAGATCAACTGCAATGCCTGGTGCGTTGCCAATGTTTTAGATAATTAATACTAAAAGTAGGGAAAAGTAAACAATTTAAGTGATATTAACTGCAATGCCTGGTGCGTTGCCCATATTTTAGACAATTAATACTAAAAGTAGGGTAAAAGTAAACAATTTAAGTGAGATCAACTGCAATGCCTGGTGCGTTGCCCATATTTTAGACAATTAATACTAAAAGTAGGGTAAAAGTAAACAATTTAAGTGAGATCAACTGCAATGCCTGGTGCGTTGCCAATATTTTAGATAATTAATACTAAAAGTAGGGTAAAAGTAAACAATTTAACTGAGATCAACTACAATGCCTGGTGCGTTGCCAATATTTTAGACACTTAATACTAAAAGTAGGGTAAAAGTAAATAATTTAACTGAGATCAACTACAATGCCTGGTGCGTTGCCCATATTTTAGACAATTAATACTAAAAGTAGGGTAAAAGTAAACAATTTAAGTGAGATCAACTGCAATGCCTGGTGCGTGGCCCATATTTTAGACACTTAATACTAAAAGTAGGGAAAAGTAAACAATTTAAGTGAGCTCAACTGCAATGCCTGGTGCGTTGCCCATATTTTAGACAATTAATACTAAAAGTAGGGAAAAGTAAACAATTTAACTGAGATCAACTGCAATGCCTGGTGCGTGGCCCATATTTTAGACAATTAATACTAAAAGTAGGGTAAAAGTAAACAATTTAAGTGAGATCAACTGCAATGCCTGGTGCGTTGCCAATATTTTAGATAATTAATACTAAAAGTAGGGAAAAGTAAACAATTTAACTGAGATCAACTACAATGCCTGGTGCGTTGCCAATATTTAGACAATTAATACTAAAAGTAGGGAAAAGTAAACAATTTAAGTGAGATCAACTGCAATGCCTGGTGCGTTGCCCATATTTTAGATAATTAATACTAAAAGTAGGATAAAAGTAAACAATTTAAGTGAGATCAACTGCAATGCCTGGTGCGTTGCCCATATTTTAGACAATTAATACTAAAAGTAGGGTAAAAGTAAACAATTTAACTGAGATCAACTACAATGCCTGGTGCGTTGCCCATATTTTAGACAATACTAAAAGTAGGGAAAAGTAAACAATTTAAGTGAGATCAACTGCAATGCCTGGTGCGTTGCCAATATTTTAGATAATTAATACTAAAAGTAGGGAAAAGTAAACAATTTAACTGAGATCAACTACAATGCCTGGTGCGTTGCCAATATTTAGACAATTAATACTAAAAGTAGGGAAAAGTAAACAATTTAAGTGAGATCAACTGCAATGCCTGGTGCGTTGCCCATATTTTAGATAATTAATACTAAAAGTAGGGTAAAAGTAAACAATTTAAGTGAGATCAACTGCAATGCCTGGTGCGTTGCCCATATTTTAGACAATACTAAAAGTAGGGAAAAGTAAACAATTTAAGTGATATTAACTGCAATGCCTGGTGCGTTGCCCATATTTTAGACAATTAATACTAAAAGTAGGGTAAAAGTAAACAATTTAAGTGAGCTCAACTGCAATGCCTGGTGCGTTGCCCATATTTTAGACAATACTAAAAGTAGGGAAAAAGTTAACAATTTAAGTGAGATCAACTGCAATGCCTGGTACGTTGCCCATATTTTAGATAATTAATACTAAAAGTAGGGAAAAAGTAAACAATTTAAGTGAGATCAACTGCAATGCCTGCATATGGTGCGTTGCCCATATTTAGATAATTAATAGTAAAAGTAGGGTAAAAGTTAAATGATTTAACTGAGATCAACTGCAATACCTGGTGCGTTGCCCATATTTAGATGATGATAATTAATACTAAAAGTAGGGTAAAAGTTCAATAATATTTCTTCAAATCAACTTCAATGCCTGGTGCATTGACTGTGAAATAATGAAGACAAATTAGTTGTGTTAGGGCCTTAGCAATGTCTGGTGCCTCGCCCAGTTTAAATGCTTCTGGTAACTGATAGCTTCTAAAAACAAGTGTAGGTTAGAAGGATTGTAATGCCCAATTCACAGCTCCCTGGACTTGAAATGACAAAACCACCGAAAGAAATATGCATGTAAATAAATAAAAACCAATAAACGAATACAAACAAAATTAATAGTGAATCTATGTTATAGATTCAGAAAAATAAATGCGCTTTGCAAATTGCAAGCTGTCTTTATCAAACTCAATTTGTGTTGGACACAGTAGTGTATAAGTCCCTGACATTTGTTTTTGGAATAAAATGAGGAGCAATAGAGTTTTCTGTGTCTTTATTTTCTATTTAGAGTAGTTAAGGCAGTTGTGTGGTTTTTTTTTAGAAAAAAGCCTTAGGATTTGTAATGCAAACAGTAACAAGGAGAGTATTAAAAAAAGGAATAAAATGATCTGTTTTCACTGGTGTCTGTGTCTTTTCTGTCAGTTGGGGGGGGGGGTCCTTTTCCCACTTATGCAAACTACAGATGGCTGTAACCAACCTGACAAACATGTACTAACCTTTTTTTTCTCTGCAGGATTCAAAGCGATAGATGCATCATATTGTGCTTGTAAGCAAATGTAGGATTTAGAGGGTGGTCTTAGATTGCTTACATTGTGTGATTTGAGAATAAAATAAAAAAATGTTTTTACCAAGGTATCTCGAGTAAATTCTTTGTAATTTTAGGCAAAATGTTCAAAAATGTGCAATGATTTTAAAAGTGTTGGTGTTTCGAAATAAAATCATGTCTTAATCAACAATATCTGATGTCTGCTTATTTATTTTTTGTTGACTGAACTAAAATCCACACAAAAATAGTTTTAGGTTGACTAGTTAATTTGAGTAACAAGTACTAGGCCTAATTGTAAAAATCTGTTTTGAAAATAAAAGAAAATGGTTTCTGGCAAGCTGTGTGTATGATTTCTTCTACTCTAAATTCTTCACCTTAATTTTTGTCCTTTTTCCCCTTCCAGGTTTAAACATTTTATGTAACATTTATAACTGTCGAGTAATTTTCAAACTATCTATATACTGCAGGTCCCTGCTATATCAATGATTGAGTGAAAATGAAACTAATAAAATCTTTTCTTTCCCCAGGAATTGAGAATTAATACTGCGTTGGGTATTTGTAAGCGTACCCAATTAACACTTAGGCCTAGGCCTATCTAGAAACTTGCTATGACTTTCATTTTACTTTGTTCTTGTGTGACTACTTTCCTTTTCTCTACCAATGGGCTGGAACTGACATACATTGACCTGTCACGTTTTCAAAACAATTGATACATCATAATATGCTTGTAAACAATTGTAAGATTTGGAGGGTAGTGGTAGATTGTTCAGATTGTGTTCTTTGAGAATAAAATAAGAAAATGTCTGAACAAGCTGGTATCTTGAGTGAATTCTTTGTAATCTTAGGCAAAATGGTCAACAGTGTGCAATGGTGGTGTTTCAAATTAAAATCCTGTCTAAATCACCAGTGTGTAATGTCTGTTTATTTATTGGCTATTGATTGAACTAAAATCCACAAAACTGGTTTTGGATTGACTATGTAATTTGGGTAACAAAATACACATCTGTTTGGAGAATAAAAAAATATTGGTTTCTGACAAGTTCGAGTTTTGTGTGTGATTTCTTTACAATTTTAAGGATTAATTGTGTAAATGAACTGTTGATGTTATGAAATTAAATCACGTTATTCTCCATGGTGTCTGGAGTCCCTGCTGATTCAAACTAATTCTACTCTGAATTCTCCACAATTATTGAGTTTTTCTAACAATCTTTTTCCCCTTCCAGGTTAAAAAAATTCATTGGTGAGTAATTTTAAACTGTACACGTATATACATGTACTGTACAGATCAATGATTGCCCTTTGTCTTTGAGTGAAAATGAAACTAACGATATCTTTTCTTTCCCCGGGAATTCAGGATTGAAACTTTGTTGGGTATTTTGTAAGTGTACCTAATTAACGCTTATCTGGAAACTTGATATGCCCTGAATTTCACTCTGTTCTTATGTGACAATGAATATTAACCACTTTTATCTCTCCCCATTAACCATTTTTATCTCCATCTCTCTTTATTGACCACGTTTTTCTCTTCCCATGAGCAGGAACTGACATTAATTAACCTTTCAACTTGATATGAATTTGAATTTTACTTTGTTCTTGTGTAACAATGAATATTAACCACTTTTATCTCTCCCCATTAACCATTTTCTCTCACCCCACGAATTGACATAAATCATTCTTTCAATCAAATTGATCAATTTGGGGTTTTGTAAGTAAGCCCAATTCATACTTGCAAACTTGTGCTTTCATTTGTCTCCTACAGGATTTCAAATACATTCCTAACTCTTGCATTTAAAAATCAACAATACCCATTTCCATTGTGCATGAATATTAAACTAGTTTTGCTTCTATTTCTTTGCAGGTTTTGAAATGAAATGGTGATATTTTCCAGATTGTTAATAATGTTTGTCAAAAGAAAATCTTCTTTTTTCCCTTTCTCACTTCTTTTCTTTAGTTTCCTTTTCTTTTTCTCTCCCCCAAAATAAGCAGGAATTGTATAACCAATAATCACTATACATGTACTTAAACAGATGCCCATTCATACATATTAAGCATATGTCTTTATGTATGTTTCAACATTTATTTATTTATTTATTTTCTTCCCCATCCTAAATGAAACGGAAAAAAATTTATTGATGAATTTTGAACATGTACTAATATTCATTCCTTTGCTTTCCATTTATCTGAAATGGAACTCAGGGGAACAAAATTGTATTATGCATTATTTTGTCGTTTGATTATTGGTTTGAAAGAACCAATTTTACTCTCTTATTTTGCTTGAAAAATAGACTAATGATGCCCAGCAATTAGTCCGGGCCAAGTTTCTCTCTTTTCTTCCCCCTTTCCTTGAGACTTGTAAGGAGCCTGGTTGAGTCACCGGCCAAGAGGATGCTTCGTACTCCATTCTGGAAGACACTGATGATAGGCATGAAGAAAAGACATGACTGGTGAGCCTATTGTTTAAGCGTACATCACAGGGAACTCATCAGGCTTTTATTAATTAGAACAAATACAAGCTCCAGGACTGAAGAAAAATTGCTTGAAGGGAGGGCTCACGTCAAGTTCTCAAAATCAAGGACAGAAATGTCTCCATCCGATGAACATGGGAAATGAAAAACCTTAGATCAGATAATGAATCGCAGTTACAGGGATTGTTCCTCAGGGGTTTTGTCAGATTTTGCAACCTTCATTCTTTCCTGTCTCTCATTGTGCAGGATTGATGCTACCACCTACTTGGGGAGTTTGAGGAGCTTACCATCGCAGACTGAGGACTAGAGAAAGGGGAGGGATATGCCTATGCTCAGGTGAGTGTAATTAAGACCGCCGCACGCGAGAGCTATCTGCTGAGCAAAAATTTTCTCGAGGTCGTTAGCTCAGCTAGTAGCTCATTGTGTGCACTGAACTTTTACTGAGATTTCTGCCTCAGGAAGCCGTGAGACCAATATCTATCCTGTTTGATTTTGTTTGCCTCTCGTGGATGAAAACTCACCGTTTGCGGCGACTTGATGAGCTACGAGCTCAGCCCAAAAAATCACAACTGGCCAATGAAAGCACACACTTTGCTCATGTGATGGTTTCCCAAAATATTTTTTGGGGCTCAGCATCTAGCTCAAGTCGCCGCACACGATGAGTTTTCATCCACGCGAAACAAACAAAATCAAACGGGATAGATAATATTGGTCTTACGGCCTCTTGAGGCAGAAATCTCACCAAAAGTTCAGCGTACACAGGTGAGCTACGGGCTGAGCTGGCGGCTTTTAGACTAATATAACCAAAGCAAATTGTTTTCTGTTTTCTAATAGTGATGGAAAGGTCAGTCTCAGAACTCGTCCAAAAGAAACAAGTTTAAATAGACAAACAGTTTAAACAGACAGTTTAAATTCGAGTCTAGAACAAACTGCAAGAGACCAAGTTTATTTACATTACTAGAATTACAAAAGAAACCTGTTATCCTTTGACAAGTAGTGTTCTTATAATAACCTGACAATAACCTGACAGTGTTGCTTGTGTGGGGGTATGGATACGTCCATTGTGGGGTGATTGTCCCCATGGCAACCCTGTCCTTATCAGATTGCGCTTGCGCACAAGCACGCATTCTCGAGAGTTCTCTCGTGTGCTCTCCCTTGGTCTCTCTCTCTCTCTCTCTCTCTCTCTCTCCGTGATGATGATGCGGACGTGGGTTTCTGGTGTGATGCTTTCCAGTAAGCTGGACGGGCAGTAAAGACGGCGTGTGTCGGTCGTTAACCAGTTGGTGTGAGAGAGAGAGAGGGAGCGCAGCCTTGTATTCCCCATTCTTTGGGTAAGAGTAATATCTTTTCTGTTTAATCTACCTGGTTGACAATGTGTATCTAATCAATGTTCATGCTCATAATTCATGGGGTGATCGATCTTCGAACTCCTATTGCTGGCCCCATCTCTGGAATTCACTACTACTCAATATTCGTTCTGTCCATCCAATCTCTGAGTTTGCCTTGAGATCGTACGTCTTTGTTAGTTGCTATAACTGTTCGTCATTGTTATTGTATTGTTTTTATTGTATAGTGGAATGTAGAATTAGAAGTTTTTGTAATGCTTTTTGTATTAAAGGGAAAAAGATCTGGGAGAATTAAAACTGGTCTAACTCCAAATCAAGTGTCTGTGGTGTCTTCATTCGGAGGGTACACACCCACATCGAGGAGTCCACACCCCTCCAATGGCTGGAGTCTTCAATTCCCAGACCGCGACACTTACAATACTTTTCAAAATCCAACCTATGAAACATATCCCCAGTCTTCACAAAGTCAGTCTTGCATCCACTCACCTCTCAAACCCTTTACTTAAATCTTCAATGAATACATGTACAACGACTGAGACATTAATTTTGTCCATACTTTTCTTTTGTCTCGGAATGGACAACTCATGGACGCCCTGCTGTATCCAGACATGAGCTCTTCAGAGAGAGTTGAGAGGGACTTCAATTGGACAAGAGTCATTAGAGGCCTTGACAATTTCTATGAAAATGAAATTATCTTTGATTTAACTTTAGATTGGATTATCTCAAAATTTAGCGGGCCTGACGTTTTGATCCTAGCAGGACCTTTCTCAAAGGCCTTTGAGAAAGGTCCTGCTAGGATCAAAACGTCAAGCCCACTACATTTTGAAATTTGCATTTTGGTATTTTTTTAGTCAGTATGCAGTTTGCAACATTTTTGTATATCACTTTAGATAATATTATGATTACATATTTTATATGAAACTTTTAACATTTCATCTTTGCTGGGATTACATTCAACCGGCATCAACTGCTCTATATCTCTAGGGATCATACCCCTACTTTCATTCAGATGCAAACATTGCTGTAATCTTGGCTACAGCAGCTTGGGGATCACAGAGTTGATGCAGCTTTTTCAATATTCAAGTCAAACAAAGGAAGGAAAAACTTTAATTTTTTTTAACAAATTGAAGAAAAATTGGCAAAGAAAACTTTGATTAGACCGGGATTTGAAACAGAGACCTCTGGTTTTACATACCAGTGCTCTTACCATGTAAGCTATCCAGCCCTTAGATGGTAGCCTTCTAATAGTCAACTAGTCTAATTTTATTATGTCTATAATTTTTATTAAATCAGAAAGTTTTTTCTGTGGTATTTTGAAAATAGATCACTTAAAGTCCATGCTTTTAATACATGAAGTCATCCAACTGCAGGCTCTGTTTATTCTTTCTTGAATGCAATCATTGACCTATCTCTTTTAATTTTATATCTTTGCACCCATATCCTAATCTTTCACACTAATTGCACTCATCATCGCACTATCATCTAACCCTGACAAAGAAGAAACAAGGCCTGCTTTGTAACCACAGAGTAAATTGTTAGTGCTTGCCTTTTATTCTTTATTCTCATAAATTATTTTGTGTAATGATAAAGAAACTCTTGACACTTGAAACCATTGAGTATGATCTGACGAAATGTTTACCATATGATCACTGATTTTGGCCCAAACATTCTAAGAAATTAAATTTATATATTATAATGCTTATGTAGCAGGGGTGCCTGCTACATGTATGTACAGGCTACATGTGCTTTGTTTTTGTTCTTTTGTTTTAAGTTGCATCTATTCACTCTGTTTTGTTTTCCAAGTTATGTTCATGTACTTCGATGGGTTTTTTTAGTTACTTAGTTTGCCCCTTCTTCTCTTAGCCAGTAGAGATAAGATCAGGGATTATCTTTTTGGGAGGAACAGTGGACCCTGTGTTGGTGGTTTGGTGCCCAACACAGCAGCTGGGAAATGTAGAGTTAATGAGGTGTGAGACTGACTGATTTAGGCTTTTCAGGTTCAGTGGTACCATGTCCTGTACAGTACATGTGTACTAGGCCCTCCAGTTTGCAGACTGGCAGAGGAGGGTGAAGACCCATTGTGAAGATCTGGAGCTCTGTCTGAAAGTTTGGTCTGCCGAGTGGCTCGGTAAGTGGAAAGTTGTTTTTATACAGGGTTTCTTTTCTTTGTAAATGTCACTAGTGAAGTTTGGTTTTTTAGTGCAAGAACAAAAGTTCTTTGTGTGAGTAAAGATCTTCCCCATTTGGAAGTTCAGGAGTATTTGGCCTTCTCCTGAGAGAGTTGGTTTCGAGATCCTGGAGGAAGAGGTGATTGTTAGGTCATAATTATTGATTGAAGTGTATGTTTTTGAACATAGGGTTGTGTCATTCACCTTCAAGTAGATGACATAATCATGATGACATTTAAAGATGCTTGTATCTTTATTTTTTAGTAAGTTTGAGGTGTGGTTGTGTTTAAGTATAATTTTAGTGTCATATATGGAGGGACTATGTATTTCTGATTTCTTTAGGATTGAAATTGCTAGAGACCTGTGTTTGGGTTGATTTTTATATTTGCTGTTGATACTGTGTATTTCAGTTTGAGCCCCAGTTTTGCCCAATTCTCAGGGTGGGTGTCTCAGTGAAGTGAATACTTGGGCTAAAGTAAGATGTAGTGTGTGCCAGTGATGTGGTGTACAGTGAGCCAGAAGGTGTGAGTTGCAATTGGGTAGGCTGGCTGTGGAGTAAACCACCAGCTAGTGATGGAATGTCCAGGGAGCTGGTACATGGCTGGTCAGCTGGACTACTGCATGTGATGGGTTTGGCTGATTTGCATGTTTGAATATTCATGAAGGTTGTGAGATTGTTTAATCTTTCCTCAAAGCCCAGATAAGAGTCTTGAGAGGTGATGTTTTTGGTTTCTCCTTGCTGTGTAGGGCAGAAGAAGTTAATCTTGTTATTTTGATTGCATTTGTATTTACTATATTTTTCTTACCATTGTTTTCTGTATTCACAGGTTACTTAAGTTGTTGTACCCTTTGAGTTTCATCTCATTGAGTGCTGTGTTGTATAGTGTTGTATATTCCTTTTGTTGTTTTGATATAGAGTTGTGTTGTATTGGGTTATATTTTATGGTTTGGTCTATCTCTTGGTTGGTCATTTTGTTGTTTAGGTTAAGTCTGGATTTGGTCAATTGGTTTAAAAAGGTCTGAGTCTAAGGTTCTTGGTCATTGGTTGGTTTGGTCATTGAACGTGTCAGTTGGATTTTGATTTCATAGGATTTTTTAGGTTAAATTAAGTTAGTCGGGTCGTGTTTGGTTGTCTTTTATTTTTTTGGAATTTGTATTTTTTTTTAAGTTGAATAAAGTAGTTAGTGAGTTTTTTATGAGCCAAGATAGTGTTGCATTTCATTTTTTTAGAATACCCTGCGTTTTCTCCTTCTCCGATCGCTGGATGTTTTTTTATTTTTTATTTAGGCTGTTTGCTAGTTTTCCCCCACATAGTGTAGGTTTTCCGGGTTACATTTTTTTTACTTGTTTTTTTTTCTTTGGTGGAGAATCCGGGCAAGGAGTATGCTGTCTTTTTAGACTTAGCTTGGTATTCTGGTCAGGTCAAAGGTGGTCATTTTTGTAGGTGTCTTGGTTCTGGGAATAGGGTGGTTACAACACAGCACTTGGTGGTTGAAGTATCTTTGTGGCGCAATGGCGAAGGTACCGGGTCCACCGATGATGTCACCGGCATCGCTAGACATGCCACCCAAGCTGACAGCACACCCATCTCCAGCCGTGTCAGCATCTCCACGGAATCTCAGCCCCTTGGAGCTGAGAGATTTTGACCCTTTCTCTTGTCAAGCTAGCTGTGGGCCAGTCAAGCCACCAACTGGACCAAGGATGGTCGTCCCACACCAATTGGAGGGAGTCGTGTTCGCTCGACAGAACAGGCAGCAGTCCCCGACCGGTCCGTTAAACGAGCGAAACCTGTCGCTGTAGGGCAATCGGCGGGTTCTACCAGTGAGCGCCCACACCATGAACACCCACGTAGCAGCGCCAAGATGACAGTAGGAGGAGCAGACCTGGATCAGCAGCTTCTGGCATCCTCCACGGCAACGGAGGGCAAGCTGTGCCGTGGCCACTGCAAGTGGTACGACGCCTCCAAAGGCTACGGTTTCGTGACGCCAGATGACCACAGTGACGACGTCTTCGTCTACCACTCCAGCATTCACAAGGACGGCTTCAGAAGTCTGGACGACAACGAGGTTGTAGAGTTCGTCTACAAGATCTCGGACAAGGGCCGCAAAGCAATAACAGTGACGGGACCAAATGGCTGCAAGTGCAGAGGGAGCAGACGCAAAAGGAGAGGCAATAGGAGAAGAAATGACAGATGCTACAATTGTAACGAGCATGGTCACTACGCCAAGAACTGTCCCCAGTCACAGTATGTTGTACTCCCGCAGAAAAGAGTCCAGAAAACCTACGGAAAGGTCAGACGAGCAACTGGGAAGGCGCAGCGAAAGCAGAAGCGGAAGGTGCAGGATGACGCTCTTCATCCTGGTGACCACGTCCTGGTGGCTAACAGGTTTTTGAGAGGGAAAGGCAACCCGAAGTGGGAAGAGGTACCCTATACTGTGCTGCGACGATTGGATGGCCTGCCCGTGTATGTCGTGCAGCAGTGCGGTTCCACTAGAGTGAGGGCTCTCCATCGGAACCTTTTGACCACATGCCCCTTCGATGTTGAAGACCTGTCCCTGGCTGATCTACTTCCACCCGCACAACCTGATGATGCCCTAGCCCCTGTCCTTACCGAACCCCCACCAAGGTTTCGAGATGACATCAAAACCCAGACGTACATTCTGCCCCCAGATGAGTACCAGGACCGAGAGCAATCGCCAGGAGTAGAGGACGACAACTACAGCATTCCTGAGATGGTTTCATCCTTCAGCGATAGCACCGATGATGAGTCCAGCACATCCAGTGATGATCTCCTCGACAGGGACAGCGATCATCCAGCTGTAGCATTTCAACGACCTCGACGACACATCCATCCACCGAGACGATTTGGCGACTGGCAGTGATTCAGTTATATTTGTAGTTTTATAGGTTTATTGCTGGGGACAGCAATGATTTGAGCTGGCAGGAGTGTAGCAGGGGTGCCTGCTACATGTATGTACAGGCTACATGTGCTTTGTTTTTGTTCTTTTGTTTTAAGTTGCATCTATTCACTCTGTTTTGTTTTCCAAGTTATGTTCATGTACTTCGATGGGTTTTTTTAGTTACTTAGTTTGCCCCTTCTTCTCTTAGCCAGTAGAGATAAGATCAGGGATTATCTTTTTGGGAGGAACAGTGGACCCTGTGTTGGTGGTTTGGTGCCCAACACAGCAGCTGGGAAATGTAGAGTTAATGAGGTGTGAGACTGACTGATTTAGGCTTTTCAGGTTCAGTGGTACCATGTCCTGTACAGTACATGTGTACTAGGCCCTCCAGTTTGCAGACTGGCAGAGGAGGGTGAAGACCCATTGTGAAGATCTGGAGCTCTGTCTGAAAGTTTGGTCTGCCGAGTGGCTCGGTAAGTGGAAAGTTGTTTTTATACAGGGTTTCTTTTCTTTGTAAATGTCACTAGTGAAGTTTGGTTTTTTAGTGCAAGAACAAAAGTTCTTTGTGTGAGTAAAGATCTTCCCCATTTGGAAGTTCAGGAGTATTTGGCCTTCTCCTGAGAGAGTTGGTTTCGAGATCCTGGAGGAAGAGGTGATTGTTAGGTCATAATTATTGATTGAAGTGTATGTTTTTGAACATAGGGTTGTGTCATTCACCTTCAAGTAGATGACATAATCATGATGACATTTAAAGATGCTTGTATCTTTATTTTTTAGTAAGTTTGAGGTGTGGTTGTGTTTAAGTATAATTTTAGTGTCATATATGGAGGGACTATGTATTTCTGATTTCTTTAGGATTGAAATTGCTAGAGACCTGTGTTTGGGTTGATTTTTATATTTGCTGTTGATACTGTGTATTTCAGTTTGAGCCCCAGTTTTGCCCAATTCTCAGGGTGGGTGTCTCAGTGAAGTGAATACTTGGGCTAAAGTAAGATGTAGTGTGTGCCAGTGATGTGGTGTACAGTGAGCCAGAAGGTGTGAGTTGCAATTGGGTAGGCTGGCTGTGGAGTAAACCACCAGCTAGTGATGGAATGTCCAGGGAGCTGGTACATGGCTGGTCAGCTGGACTACTGCATGTGATGGGTTTGGCTGATTTGCATGTTTGAATATTCATGAAGGTTGTGAGATTGTTTAATCTTTCCTCAAAGCCCAGATAAGAGTCTTGAGAGGTGATGTTTTTGGTTTCTCCTTGCTGTGTAGGGCAGAAGAAGTTAATCTTGTTATTTTGATTGCATTTGTATTTACTATATTTTTCTTACCATTGTTTTCTGTATTCACAGGTTACTTAAGTTGTTGTACCCTTTGAGTTTCATCTCATTGAGTGCTGTGTTGTATAGTGTTGTATATTCCTTTTGTTGTTTTGATATAGAGTTGTGTTGTATTGGGTTATATTTTATGGTTTGGTCTATCTCTTGGTTGGTCATTTTGTTGTTTAGGTTAAGTCTGGATTTGGTCAATTGGTTTAAAAAGGTCTGAGTCTAAGGTTCTTGGTCATTGGTTGGTTTGGTCATTGAACGTGTCAGTTGGATTTTGATTTCATAGGATTTTTTAGGTTAAATTAAGTTAGTCGGGTCGTGTTTGGTTGTCTTTTATTTTTTTGGAATTTGTATTTTTTTTTAAGTTGAATAAAGTAGTTAGTGAGTTTTTTATGAGCCAAGATAGTGTTGCATTTCATTTTTTTAGAATACCCTGCGTTTTCTCCTTCTCCGATCGCTGGATGTTTTTTTATTTTTTATTTAGGCTGTTTGCTAGTTTTCCCCCACATAGTGTAGGTTTTCCGGGTTACACTTACAATACCAATTCAGAAGCCAAGTCCAAGATAGTATTAATGACTATTAATGAAGTTATCATTATCAGACCATCAATAATAGCAATTATGCCAGTAGGAACTACTGAATGTATGAAGGACTTCATTATGATGTATAATTGATTTCTGAAGCTCTATGAAAGCCAACTTAATTTACAATAAAGAAATTAATCTGATATCATTCCAATCCCTTTTTTTGGTTGTTTAGTTTGTTTCAAAGTCTTTTACAGTTTTAGCAGGTGCTGGGCATTAATATGATTTTCATTTTCTCAAAAGTTAGAGGGCCTGACATTTCCATCCTAGCAGGACCTTTCTCATAGTCATAAGAAAAGAGTTTGCCTTTAAGAAAGGTCCTGCTAGGATAGAAACGTCAGCCCCTCTAATTTTTGAGATTTATGTATTGCAGGTCATTTTAGTCATTTAAGAGAAGTTTGCAACAGTTTTTTTGTATTTACTTCATGATTATTATTTTGACAATAACATGAGAAACACAGCTCACATTAATTTTACGAACTGTTTATAAGAAACATTTTGATAAGCTAGGACTTATGTTGGTATAACCATCGTGTCAGTCAAGATTCATGAAAATCCAAACTTATCAAAATTATTTTAATTTAAGACCTTTTCGCACAGTAAGAAAAAAAATAACTTGTTGAAATAATTGACTCTTTTATTGAGTATTGTAAGATTGATAAAATAGCCTAACCAAATGTGTTTACATTTGATTACAAACCGTGAGACTATAGCTGTTGATCAGGATTGAAATGGACAGTGCATTTGAAGACAAATTCCAACAATATTTTGTGGCCTAACGGGTCTGACCAAGGAGGTACCTTAGTCTGACCATTCCTCCATGGTCTGACTCATCAACACTTTGTTCAAATTGGCCTAATTTGGGCTAGAGAGGGCGCTATTCAATGTTTTTAACTTTAAAAGTTTGTGAACTTTCCCTTTTATGTCAATTGGGGGCGCTGTTCGCCAGTCAACAATTAATTTTGAGAAACGTGCTGGCTTCCACTGTTCCAGTTCCAAATAATTATGTGCAATTAGCCAAAAAAATCTAATCTGCTAAGGGCACAAAAATTGAAAAGAATCCGAGAAATAAAGGTCCAAACTAGAATTTTCAGTAGAGCTACAAGAACTGAGAAACTTTTTGGGTATGGGATAATTGACTTCGAAAGCAAGTGTTTTGTACGGTGTTCAATGGGAGCTGGATGTGTTTGTGTTCTGCGCCCCTATTCTTCTTGTATAGCGCCCTCTCTTGATTTTAGTTCATGGAACGATTTCATTTTGCTGAACTGTCACACGTTGTTGTCGCCTTTTCACCTATTTTGCAACTTGCCAGCCTTGTGCTGCGTCTTTGCAAGCATTGCTCGTAAGTAGTTCACTCAGCAGGAATCGTGAACTTGTATTAATCGGGTCTTTTTAAGAGAGATTATTCACCTCCAACTTTCTGTATCGATACTGTAAATAATTGCCAAGTTCTGGTTAGTGGTTGCATGTACAGTACAGTGTACTGTACATAGTACAATACAGTACATAATGCAGAAAGCATTTCCTTGATCAATGGAGTACTATTATTATTAAAGTATTATTCATTTATTGGCCCCTTTTTTGGGGGGGGGGGGTCACACTAATTGGCGTCAAGACGGCGTCAACACATTCAAAATGTATCATACATCTTTCCTAGCATTACGTTTGATATGGGATTAACCCTATGGTATGGGATTAACCACATTCTAATTTAATTGAAGGCTGTACTGTACAGCCCTGTACCAGATTGTTTTGCATGCAACCACAGGGTTGAGTACCCCCAGAACTGTGGGGTTCTACGTCGTCCACTGCTCTCCCGACCGGAACCCCACAGGTAACTAGGCTTTTTTCCCGTAGGCTTCTGTGTAACGTTCACAAGTGCTGTGGCATAGGGATCAGCAGGTTCAGCATAACTCATAGCGCCTTGCTGCGAAGACGTATCGTGGGAACCCCCGTTTTCGACGCTACACGTTTTCGACGCTTAGCCTTCTAACTCACATCGCACTATGAAAACAACTCCGTATAACGATCTCAGACTTCGTATCTTACAGTTGGTTTCCTGCTCTTGTCCGTCACCGAAAATGTGGAAATTTAAGGCTTTTCCAGTAGGCCAAACTCGTGTTATTCAAAAAGTTGCTCTTTTGGGGTCTATTTTCCTAGGTACAAAATTGGCAGTTGCTTCGAAGCTCCAGTTTTCTTTATTGTTGGTCCTAAAAAAAATCTGAGTGTACCATAACAAACCCCAACATCCGTAGAAAAAAAATATATCACGCAACTTGAAGCAGTCCGTTCAGGGTAAAAACTATGGAGCCTCCTATAGGGTGTCTCGCTTATATATTTTTTTAAATTTATTTTTTATTATTATTTTAAGACAAAAAGTAACATGGCCCAATAGGCTTTTTTTAAAAATGAAAAAAATAAAAGGGCAGCTAGAGAAAGTACCAAGAAGGAGGAAATGTGTCTCTGGAGTGACATTGGGAAAGGTCATAACTGAAGAAGCAGCGAGAAAGAGGATTGTGGAGTTTTTTTTAAACGTCACAAAAGAAGACATCAACCAGACCAATACGTTTTAAGCATAATTTATGAATGATTTGAGGAAAGTGTTAGAAGCAGTGTGGAAAAACAAAAACAAAGATAAACACAAAAAAAAAACATACAGGGAAGAATTTTACAGTGCCACACAGCATTTTGAGTTATTTTAAGAATTTATTTTGCGTTTGGCTGCACTGGGACACCTTACTAAACACCACTGACGAAAATAGGTGACGATGCTTACTGCGCGGTGCGCCGCGGACGTCAACAAAACCGGGTAATCTTACGGAAGTGACTGGCTTGATCAACCTTCTCTATGATTATTCTAATAGTCTGTGGTGTGGAGAAAGTGACTGGGACCTCTTTTAGTGTGAAACTTTCGTCCACATTGTTCAGTTTGAAGAAAAGTCCTTATATCGTCGAAAACCGGTTATTGGAGGATACAGGGGACCAGACTGCCAGTTGCGGCGCTGCCGTTTGGATCGTGCGACCAAACAGGGAGGTTGTTCACCCATTTTTGGGGGGAAATCGACACATTTTTGCCACATAGACAGTTGCACACAGCTGCGTGATATGTAAACCACATTTGCTAGAAATCTTGGGCCAAATGAAGCAGTATTTTATGAGTTATGCTGAACCTGCTGATCCCTATGCCACAGCACTTGTGAACGTTACACAGAAGCCTATGGGGAAAAAAAACCTAGTTATCTGTTGGGTTCCGGTCGGGAGAGCAGCGGACGACGTAGAACCCCACAGTTCTGGGGGTAAGGGTTGAGAGGGTTGCTTTCAGTGTTTGTTTTGCCCCCCCCCCCCAAATTTGTGAGAATAATGTTCTGTACAACTTTTACAGACAGTAGACTTAGCTTTTATTTTATACGAAACGATACATTTGGTTGCTTTTTTTCATTACGAAAAGCCCCACCGCATCCTCTTTCTGGCAAATCCGCGAGTGGCAGGTTGGTCTGGTGATGGTTGCCTGTGCACGTGAGCCTGGCGCCTTATGGCATGACAGCCCACTGTTGTTGTCGTCGTTGTCTTTGAAATTACCCTCTGAAAACGAAGAAATATCTTCCATTTTTCACAGGAATTACTAGACTAGAACTGACTAGAAAATGCATACGATGTACGTAAATATCCAAGTCACATGACTCAGCAAGTGACTCGGCGAAAATGCATCGCATGATGTCAAAGGAGTCCCTCCCACCAGGATCCCGCCAAACATGGCCATTCTGGCTGTGTTCTCAATCGTCTGCGTGCTGGAGTCGGCCCGGTGCAAAGCCCTAACGGCCAAAATGGGGTTTCAACACTGAAGGTCGACCAGTATGTGAATGTGGAGAGGATCAAGAGGAGACCACGAGTCATCTCCTGGAATGCCTACTTTTGCCCAATCCTTGTACCCAAGCTGACCTTACTACAGTACATTCAGACCTTATGGGGTCGCCTGCGTCCAGTTTTTGTTAGGTCGAGTTTAATTGAGAGAAAGGACCCGGAGAGGAAGAAGAAGAGAGAATGCGTAGAGTGTACACACTTAGCATACTCATGATGACAACATTGCATTACAAATCCCAAGTTACGTACAGTTTTGAAGAAACAAAGGCACTAAACTAATGAGAGATGAATCTGTCCTGGAGATATCCAACTAAAAAACTGAAAGTTCATGCTTCCTATAAATTCTAATTATTCTCCTCAGAAGCAGAAAGCTCCTGCTATAGTCTAAATGGCTTCTTCAGACTCCATGTTATCCTCTAGTGCTCTCCTCGAGTGCAGTATTTGTATGGAGGACTTTAGCGAGGGCAATTTCCCTCGCACTCTTCCATGCACACACGTGTATTGCACCGAGTGTCTGAGCACGCTAGCCAGGGACCATGGAGGCGAGGTCAGGTGTCCAGAGTGTCGTGAGGAGCACGTCGTGGACGTGGAGAGGTTGAGAATCTGCCGCACTACGATGAAACTTCGCGAATTCAAGCACACCCAGCAGAAGCAGAGAGAGGCGGAACATCAGAAACAGGTAAGACATGATTCATACAAACTGCGACTGACCCGTGGCACTTTTCCACCGATTGTGAAATTGGAAATAAAACGTGACCCGGCACAGCGACATGAGGAATATCCCACCAAAACACTTTTCAAGTAAACAACGCCTGAAGTCTAAGTATCTTCTCAATTCGATAATTTATTTTTATTTTTTTTCGTATTTTCGGAAAGTTAATATATTAGAGGATTTTATGTCCAAAGGATTTTTCCAAAATCTGTCTCTAAATGTTGAAAAAAACGAGGATTTCGGGGGAGTGTTTGTGTGCTGTTTTCATGAAAATGTAAAGTTCCTGCCTTTTTTAATTGGCCGCTTTGGAGGAGTTAGAATGGTGCTGCTGTATTGTGTCTGGTACCAAACGAACGAGCGAAGTGCCCTTGTACTATTTACAACAAAGTTCACACGGAAATAATTTTGATATCAGTTGAAAGCTAATGGTATACTCTTTCACATCATTAGAAAATATCAAAATCTCAAAGGTGGGGGTTATTCCTCATTATGCGGTGCCAGGTCACAAATACTGAGAGAGCATGTTGCATTGAGAATTCCTGGGCGTGAAAACCTCCCGACTTACGGAGCTAAGAAGATTTGACTGGACCAAGATTCCACACCAAATTTCTGGTGATTGATAATCGCTTTAACAAAGAAGAAGTGACTTACAAAAATGTTGCAAACTGCTTACTGACTAAAATCACCAAAATACAAATCTCAAAATTTAGTGGGTCTGACGTTTCGATCCTAGCAGGACCTTTCTCAGAGACATCTCTGCCTTTGAGAAAGGTCCTGTTAGGATCGAAACGTCAGACCCACTAAATTTTGAAATAAACAAGGAAGAGCTGAAAAAGATAATAATAGGATTTGTAATCAGAAGGTCCAGTTTCGGTTGAATGTCAACAAATTCTTTTGCTTGCCATTGGCATATGATGCCGGGTGTTACTCTAAAGTTTAGCAAGATGCACCCAGACACCTCCTTAGCTAAAGCTTCCCTCGTTAAGTCTCTCTCTGGAATTCCCTTCCTGGTTCATGTTTTCCCCCAGCCTACGATCTGGCCCTTTCTAAGACTTTGCGAAATGTCAATTCCTATCTCCAGCCTTCCTGACTCCCTCTCTATCCTCTTCTTTCCTTGGCCCTTAAACTTGAGTGTTTTTATAGTCTTGTTTTGGGCGAATTTGCATTTAAGAAGCAACAACCCCTAAACAAAACTGTACTGAGATGCCTCATTCCTATGAAGGTTGTTCGTTTTTCTTTTTAGAGGTCGGACGACTCAGACTCAGCATCAAAGGCAAAGGGCACATCGCCGACTTCTGCTCCTGACCTGGAAGGGCTACTCGCCTCCTTGAGGACTTCGACGTGGGAGGCTTCCCAGTCTGGAAAGATTTACGAGGAGGCTATCAGCGAGACTCGCGGGAGACGGTCGACTCTCTTCCAGAACATGGAAACCGCAAAGCAGACCGTCAAGGAGCGGATGGACCGGATTGCAAGAGCGGCCAGCGACCGGAAGCAGCAGCTCCTCCGAATCCTAGAAGACGCCTTCCAAGAAAGCCTGTACCTTCTGACGGCCATGGAGGAAGAGCTCAGAGCCAGACAGGAGTCCCACGAGAGATTCTGCAGGGAGATGGCCGAGAGGGAGGCGGCCTTGCGAGTGGACGACCGGGCCGATCCGGAGGAGATTGACCGGCTGATTCAGGAGACCCAGGACAGGGACAGCCAGTTGCACCGCAAGATCCTGATTCCCGCGAAGGAGCTTTCGCTGGAGACCGCCGTTGACGGCTACCGGAGCATTCTGACGGACGTCACATCTTGGGGTGGCGTCAAAACTGTACACGTCACGCATGAAGTCTCCCCCGTCCACCCGCAGGCGCAGTCCGGTCTTGCCGCAACGTCTCTGGACCCGGGTGGCGCCAATCACTACGTGGCCAAGACGGCGGCGGTACGCACCATTAGCAGCACCCTGGAGTCGCCCAGCTGCGTCGCTCAGCTCCCAAACGGCGACATCGCCACCGGGTCGTCCATGAGCTACCGGGTCGGAGTCTTTGGCTCGGACCTCGCGAACCCGCGCGTCATTCCCCTGCCGCCCGGGGAGAGATTCAACGAGGGGATAACAGGTGAGATCTTCCTGTCGATGTTGCCACGCATACCTCTCGACAGATCCTGCGAGGTATTCAACCTCAAGCCATGCAACTTCTTCTTTTTTTAGGGTGTCCGCGGGTCTTAAACAGTCATAATTAGAATTTTCCCAATTTGAGACCTTAAAAAGCATTAAAATTAGTTCTTGAAGGTCACAAGGTGTTAAAAAATTGTAGGCCTATTTAATTTTGATATACAAAAAATGTTGCAAACTGCCTACTGACTAAAATTACCAGAATGTAAATCTCAAAATTTAGTGGGCCTGACGTTTCGAACCTAGGATCGAAACGTCAGGCCCACTAAATTTTGAGATTTGTATTTAATTTTGACTATTTAACTTTCTTACTAATTGAAAAATTCGCAAATTTGCTAAATTTTTAAAATTTGATCCACAAAATTCTGAGAAAGTTTTTCCTTTGTTTTTATCATTTTCTTATCAGATAATGCTCACAATAATTTTGAAAATCAAAATCTGCTTGTTACGATTATCGTCTGAAAGCGCTTTCACGATATCAATAAATATTGTGATAAATTTAACTACGGGTGGCATCAAAAAGGTCTTTAAAAGTCTTGAATTTAACTCGCTGAAACAAGCTGCAGATTTTGTCTCCTCAATAAGTTCATATTAGTCAATTTATTTACTTTGGAATATCGTGTAGCCAAAACTCCAAACACTATGACCACCAGTAGTTCACACTTTGAGCGATGCAGTATATGATGGCAATGATAGCGACACCCAGTGGTTTGCATTGACGCCATGTAGCACTTGCTGCATGGCGTCACCGCAAACCTTCCAATTAGTATTTCCACGATGCAAACCTTCAAGTCTTTTATACATGAATTGATTGTAGCGCCACCAGTCCAGCCGTCAACTATCGTACTGTATATTCACTATATTGCATCGTTAATACATGTAATGTGAACTACTGAATTGTTTTGAGTTTTGGCCAGAGGACAGTCTTGTGTGTACTCACTTCCTTCTTGGTTTTGCTTTGTGCTCCGTTTCTGCTCTGCAGCCAATTTCAAGAAAAGTTGTGCAAATGTTGCGTCAGTCTTGCGGTACAATGGGTCTTTTCTGCAGTAATTAGCAAAGGCAGCAAAGGCAGCAAAGGCAGCAAAATGGTGCGTAATTTATGCAACAAAGTTTGAAGTTTCATGAAATCGGCTGCAGAGCTGGTGGTGCCTAAAAAAAACTGCCCACCAAGTACGGGTCTTCTCTGTTTTAAAGCTGAGAACCAGACAGAGCTTTCAACTCTAGCCGTATTCCATGCGATGTGTTTGTGACACAGGAATGTGTGCGACGCCCAATGGCAGACTGTACGTCAGCAACCCCGATCTCCACACCGTGCACGTCGTGACGCCAGAAGGCCACCTGGAGAAAAGCCTCGAGACGTATCTGCCTCCCCTGGAGCACACCTTCCGCCCTTGGGGACTGGCGAGCAACGTGGACGGGGAAGTGTTTGTCTGCGACAGGGCCAACCACCTCGTCCGCGTCTTCGATCAGAGCGGCCTGGAATGCCGTCGCTTCGGGGGCCGGGGCAGGGAGCCGGGGAAACTGCGCGACCCGTCGGACGTGGCTGTGACACCTGACGGCGAGGTGCTGGTGGCAGATTTGGGAAACGATAGAATACAGGTGCGGCATCACGGACCGATGGAAACTGTTCCCTTTCAAGGCCCCATACAACATTGGTAAAGGTCACAAGTTTGCTACAGTTTGTGTGTTAGACCGTTAAACATAAAAAAAAAATCCTGCGAAGGTTTTAGCTCAAAAGGTAATCTGAGGAAGTAGAAAAATGCAAAAAACCATCACGATTTACGCACCATTCTATAGTGTATGAAATAGTTTGTTACTTGCGAGTAATAAACAACCTTATTTGTCAATGTTTAAGTGAAGATTTCTCGAAAAGTATACGTGTAGCATCCCAGATGGTAAGATTTCAAAGATGAGGATTCTACCATGACCATCTACAAACTGTGTAAATTAGAAGGAAATCTGTGGACATTGATGTTTCCTGATCTTCCCAATGTTGGATTGGGCCTTTAATATCCCCCAAAAAAAATTTGCTCTTTTTTTTCTTCTTTTCTCTGAAAACTTCCAAATCAGTTTCCTTTCCATTGCTCTACCTATTGATTGTAGTGGTACCTCATTCCGTAAACAGCATTTTCCTATGACCAATATTCCTTTCATTGTGTGCAAAATGTGTCGTTTTTGCTCTTATTTACGGCACAGGTCTTGTAAAAAATAATTCAGGTCCAGTAAAGAGTCTTCAGTTACTAGACTTGTCCTCTAGTCCATTTTTTTTTTTTCTGAAATTCGAGCCCTGATGATGGTGTCTGGTAACCCAACTCCATTTTTGAATGGCATTCTTTTCACATACTGTATGTATCCCGCAGGTGTTTGACGGTGCTACGGGCCAGTACCAGGCTACATTTGGGTCGCCGGGCAGCAGACCGAACCAGCTCAAGGGTCCAGTCAGCATTGCCGTCGACACCATGGGCGTGGTGGCCGTGGCGGAGAAACACAACAGACGGGTGCAACTGTTCACCTCTCACTTTAAATCCTTCCACATTCTGCAGAGCCAGGCAGATCCCTTCCAAAGTCTAAGGGGAATAACCATCACCAAGCGCCGGGAAATAGTGGTCTGTGACTCTAGAGGTCACCGAGTCCAAATCTTCTGAATCGTCAAATCTTTATGGGGGTTTCATTGTTGTTGTTGTTCTCCAGTGCACTTTTCCGGCAAGAATTTAGTGACTTTTTTTTCCACAAACAGGGTTAAAGTGTACAGGGTGTACCTGTAATTGTAGAGCAGTGCCTTATCATGCCTTGACATCAAGATTCCAAATTTGTGGGATTGTAAATTTCATTGACCTTGAACTGGGATGTAAGACTTCCGGAAATTTCCGTATTTCCGGAAATGCTGCGATTTTATTTTTATTAAAAAAAAAATAATAATCAAGATTTTTTTTTTTTTATGTCAAACAGGTATATGAAACTGCTCAGTTTTATCTGTAAAAACCCTAAAAACTGAAGGGTGCCTGCACAGTACCCCTGCCTTGAATCTCTCGGTCGCGTAAGCACTCACTTGCAGTCGCATCTCTCGGTCGCGTAAGCACTCACTTGCAGTCGCATCTCTCGGTCGCGTAAGCGCTCACTTGCAGTCGCATCTCTCGGTCGCGTAAGCGCTCACTTGCAGACGCAAAATTTATTGGCCTTCAGTGATTTTCAGGAAATGACTTTGTCGGTCACTTTATACATCCCTGCTTGAATGTCATCACTTCTGTCATCTCATGTCCACCATGCTTTTCGGGGAGACAAAGGAATCATCAACTATCCGTGACAAATGTCTTTCGAGGGCCTGGAAATGCATGAGTCGGCTTCGTGACTGTCTGGGTTTCCCATGGTCCCTGCAAAATTGTATCCACTACACATAATGTATGACATGTACATGTACTTGTAGTTGCCTGATGTTTGCACCCGCGCGGCTGTTGAGTAGACAGCCAACCCGCGGCGCATTAATATATGAGCCAGTTCACTCAAGACTCTGTAAAGAGAAAGAGGGTTGCAACACTGAGTTATACAGGCAAACTATACATGTGGTTTTATTGGTACTGTGTAGGCCATGGCTCAAGGAATAGTGAACCAGGGCCACACACAGTGTACAGTGTACATCCTGTCCTGTTGGTGTGGCTCCTCATTTCCCATGCGGGTCATTCCATTTGTCCTATGGGTAAATCTGCGAAGTTATCCATAATCTACTCTATACAACTGTAGGGACATTCCAACATAAAACAAAAGGAACAAAAGAAAATTAGGGGGGGGGCAATTTCCATCTCCCCTACACTCGACACTTCAAAATTTGATGTTGTCCCAACATACAAGCATTAAAATCAAAACAAAATTTGCTTCACAAGTGGCTATAATCGGCATGGTACAGTTCAGTCCGCTCCAAAGGCGTGTCGCGCTCCTTCATCCCTGATAGATGTCCTCTATCGAGATGGCCCGTTGGAGACTGGGAGAGGCTGAAGGATAGCTACTTCTTCAGGGTCTCGGTGTCATCCTTGTCTAGATCACAGATCATCATGGGCTTTGGTCTGAACTGTTGTCCGGTAGGACAGCTGGATGCCGAACGTAGAGCGCAGCAGCGTGATCCTCGCTGACTGGGTCTCTCTCCTCAGAGTACACAAGTAGATTGGCTAGCTACAATGCTCCTGGGATGGACCAAGTCCTGCGTACGCTGTACAGTGGTTTTCTTCCCTGCTGGCTCGTCTTCGCAATTCATGCCAGTAGGGGTCTGCTGATGCCATCACTGGGCTGGGCATGGAAGTTGCCATCTGTGGTAGTCATATGGGCTACAAGCAGCTGGTGTCTAGGAACGCTGAGCAAACGCTCCCAGTGGTGCTTGTTGCCCATCCTTGGGCCTGAAACGGTGCCAAGGGCTGTCCATATGGGTTTGGCCAAACAGGAGGGTAGTAGTTCAAAGGAACAGGTACCGTCTGTTGCCATCCCATCTGGGCGAATGGGGGCGAGGCACTAGCCTGCTGAAGAATGTTCACTCTCGGGTCGCTGCAGCTAACATCTGGGTACTCCCAAGGTACTGTACTGGAACATCTGCGGTGGACGTCTCTGCCTAGTTGGTCGTTCACTGAAGGTGGGAGCTGGTTCAGGCGCAGATGTTTGGTTGTTTGTTCCCTGAACCCCTGGGCATGAAATGTGACCATCATCTGCCGCCGGTGCTGATGGGTCAGTCATCAGAGAATCTGCGTTAGTGTCTGATGTTGTCCCAGCATCCTGCTGAACTTCGTTGTCTGTCTGTGGATGTTCTTCCTGAGCGGCGGTTGGGCCCATGTCAAAGGGTTCTACCTCTGGATCAAGTTCAGTGGACTTGGGTCTTTGGGATGGATTGGACATGAAGACCAGTGACTCCTCATCATCTGAGCTTACATCATTATTTTCTGCTTGATGGGGGCTTCTTCCCTGTCTGCGATGTGACCTGGGGCTGGATCTTCGCTGTCGCTGGGGCTGAGGAACATGGTGTTGAGGTTGGTCTGGCTGTAGGCTGTCACATGGGAGAAGGAGATTCCGGTGTAGGACACGCCGACGTCCACTGCCTCGTTCCGGCTTCACCTGGTACACTGGGGAATTGTCACCTTTTCTCTGAATGACAACATACACCTCCTCTTCCCAGTAAGACCGTAGTTTACTTGGGCCCTCGTGCCTGCCCATGTTCTTAACCAGCACACGATCTCCCTGGTGCAGTACTGAGCTGTGCACCTTCTGGTCACGATACCTCTTTCCACGTTCCGCTGACTTGGCTGCATGCTGGGACGCAATGGCATAAGCTTCCTCCATCTGTTCCTTCCACTCCTTGACGAATCTGTTCTGGTCGGTTGTGGTGGGACCCGTCTCTGGTTGCAGTCCAAACATCAGATCAATGGGTAACCAGGGAGATCGCCCATATAACAGGAAGAAAGGTGAATACCCAGTGGCCTCGCTTCTGGTACAGTTGTACGCATGCACAACTTTGTTGACAGAGTCTTTCCAGTTGACCTTCTCGGCATCAGAGAGGGTTCTCAGCATACCAAGTAGTGTCCGGTTGAACCGTTCGCACTGTCCGTTCCCAGCTGGATGGTAGGGCGTGGTCCTGGACTTGGCAATACCCGAGTGGTGGTGCAGTCTGGCAAACAGTTGGTTTTCAAACTCTCTCCCTTGGTCGTGATGTAGACGATGAGGAAACCCAAACCTCAGTATAAAAATCATTAAAGATTTTATCTGCTGCAGTCTTTCCTGACTTGTCTCGGGTTGGGTAAGCCTGTGCAAAGCGGGTGAAGCGGTCAACCACCACTAGGATATATTCGTATCCGCCTTTGCACTTCTCCAGGTGGACATAGTCAATTGAGACCAACTCAAATGGGGCAGTAGTAACTATTGTCCCAAGTGGTTCTCTGGTGTGGTGATTAGGTTTCCGCTGCTTGAGACATGAGCATACCCTTGTGCAATAGTGTTCAATGTCCCTTTGCATGTGGGGCCAGTAGAACCTGTCTCTCACCAGACACACCACTCGATCTGCTCCCAGGTGACCCATTTCTTCGTGTAGTTCCTGGTAGACTCTCTGCCGGAGCTGGGACGGGAGGATCAGCTGGGAACGACGGCCCTTCTGCCGATACAGCACACCATTCACCAAGTTCAAGTTGTTCCACTCATGCATCAGGGATGTGGTTGCTGGCAGTTCTCCTAATCTCTCATGCTTAGTAGGGCGATGACCCTTCGTCAGATACTGCAGCACCCTCGTAATGCTAGGGTCCTCCTGCTGAGCCCTCAGCAAGTCGGACGTTGTGAAAGATGTGGTGTTCTGCACCATACCCATGTATGATGGTGGTGTAGTTGAGACTGCTGAAGCCCAGGTGGTCCTACCTGTGTTCTGAGACAGCACAGCCACGGCAGTTGTGTCCAGTTCTCCTGGAGACACTTCTTCGGTGCACTCAGTGATATACTTCTCGATGCAGACAGGTATTCGGGAGAGGGCATCTGCGTCTGCATTATTCCTACCCGGTCGATATTTAATCGTGAAGTGGAAGTCGGCCAATTCCGCAACCCACCTCTGGCCAGTGGCGTTGAGTCGCGCAGAAGACAGAACGTAAGTCAGTGGATTATTATCTGTATAAACCGTAAACGATAGGCCATAATACAGATAGTCTCTGATTTTCTCTGTCACTGCCCACTTCAATGCTAAGAACTCAAGCTTCCCCGAATGCAAATTGTAGTTCTTCTCTGCTGGGCTGAGGGTACGGGAACCATATGCGATGACCCGCATCTTCCCATCAAGTCTCTGGTAGAGTACAGCGCCAAGACCTTCATTCGATGCATCGGTGTGAACCACGAATGGCTTTTCACGGTCAGTGAAGGCCATCACCGGGGGAGCAACCAGCACATCAAGTAGCTTCTCAAGAACATCTTGGTGGGGGTCTGTCCAATGGATGGTCTGCTTCGATGACTTCTGTCCCATCTTGTTCTTCGCTGGTGACTTATGTTTGGGCTTAGAGTGGGGTCGGTCGTCAGAGGGTTTTTCTGCTAGCAGATCATATAAGGGTTTTGCTCTCTTGGAGAAATCCTGGATGTAGCTACGGTAGTACCCGTGCAACCCAAGTAGTTTCCGCAGTTCACCAACAGTGGTTGGCTTCTTCTCGCTGAGGGTTTTCACAGCTGCGACGTCACCTGGTTCCATCCGATGTCCCACTGCAGACACTAGCCTGCCTAAGTATCGGACCTCCTTCCTGAGGAGCTCACACTTGCTGGGTTTCAGCTTCACTCCATTTTCCTGGAGACGTCTCAACACTGTCCTCAGGTTCTGAAGGTACTTCTGGAAGGTGTCACTGAAAACGAGTACATCGTCGAGGTAGGTCATGGCAATGTCACCGTTGAGTCCATCCAGGCAAGCCTCCATGAACCTCTGGAACGCTGCGGGTGCATTTGTGAGGCCAAAGGGAATCCTCACCCATTCAGCTATTGGTGTCCCTTCTGGTTACTGCCTCGTCGTCATGCTGCAGCCATCCCAGAAGTACTCATGATTCGTTCTGTTGCGGGATAGATGCATGTCGTCTGGTTCAACTGAGAGAGCAAACCAGACACATCTATCCCTCTCGTGCCTCCAAATGTTGCACCCGCGCGGCTGTTGAGTAGACAGCCAACCCGCGGCACATTAATATATGAGCCAGTTCACTCAAGACTCTGTAAAGAGAATGAGGGTTGCAACACTGAGTTATACAGGCAAACTATACATGTGGTTTTATTGGGACTGTGTAGGCCTTGGCTCAAGGAATAGTGAACCAGGGCCACACACAGTGTACAGTGTACATCCTGTCCTGTTGGTGTGGCTACTCATTTCCCATGCGGGTCATTCCATTTGTCCTATGGGTAAATCTGGTAAGTTATCCATAATCTACTCTATACAACTGTAGGAACATTCCAACATAAAACAAAAGGAACAAAAGAAAATTAGGGGGGGCAATTTCCATCTCCCCTACACTGATAATTCCAATAGCAACAAAACCTGATCACTGAACTATCAGGTTGTCGTGAGCATCATCAATTTTTTATTGTACAGTGTTACTATTCGATGGGCTCATTTAAACTTAGTGTAGGCTTACAAACCATTATGATTAAATAGTACGCAGCGTGTATTTAGTATGCAGTACTATAGAGTTATGGTATGAATCCTAGAAGGTACACACACCATTCCATGATGCCGCGAGAACGATCCAACATGGGTGAAAAAGCTTGTCGCGACAGAAACCGATCGCAAAATGCGGATTTTTCTTTCTCTGTTGTCTTATTTATTTTGAACTGTCAGACATGACCTCATGTGTAGTGAATTTTATTCATCAAACCGTTCTATTCATCAAGTTTTCATCTACCAGTACCGGTAATCAAATACTTTTGGCTACTTTGTTTTTTTCTAACAGCCAAGAAATTAAAGTGATATACAAAAATGTTGCAAACTGCTTACTGACTAAAATTGCCAAAATGCAAATCATAAAATTTAGTGGGCCTGACACTTCGATCCTAGCAGGACCTTTCTCTGCCTTTGAGAAAGGTCCTGCTAGGATCGAAACCCACTAAAGCCAAGAAATTAGCCGATTAACTTCAAAATATCTCTTCTTTCATTGCAGGCTTTCCCCCACTGCATTTCTCTTGCTTTACAAATCTCTGTGCAACCAAGGCCTTTGGAATTTATTCCTTTGTACACTACTAAGCTGCTCATTTAAATTGTTCTCATTTTGGTTGGCCAGGAAAGCGCAACAATGCCAAGCTCTGCCCTTACTCTTCTATGAGTTATTTGTTCACCTAACCACAAACCAGGCTGGCAGACTTTCTATGTTACTGTGCATCTCAAGCTCAGTAAGAAAAAAGCCCACTGAGCAGATGCTACATGTATGTTGCAAGCTTGCATTGAAGCAACAGTGCATTATCCTTTTACTGAGCGGCACACTGAGATTGATATTACAGTGTACAATGTACACTATGCAGTGTATCTACACATAGTGTATCTACACATATCTACACATGCAATAACATTGCATTGCACAAATCAATCTTAGAAGGGTCTGGTGAGGTCCATTTCTTGCAGAGCAATGCCATGTTCCAAAACCCGACTTGGGCTACGGCTTTGTGAGACACGTGGGTTCGATTTTGAAAATTGCAGTCCTTTTTAAAACTAAAAACGATTGACTCTTAAAGCCCCCCTACACAACATTGGTAAGATCGAAAAACAAATGTTCACAGATTTACATGAAACTTAAACAGTTTGAAGATGATTATGGTAGTAAACTCGGTCTGAAATATTTCTGCCTAAAATGTTAGATTTTTTTAGAAAAGAGTAAAAGAAATTGTTTACGTCTATGTAATGTAAATTTCATGCATATGTTGGATCAGACAACGTACGGATTCTATTCTTTGACCTCGACCAATAGTGTGTTATCGCTTTAAGCTTCATCTTCAACAAAGAACTCAAACCAGTGTGTTCAGCTTTTGGTTAATGTAGATAAAGCTAAAGCTGGGTTATGGAAATCGTCGAGACAATTATTTCGATAATTTGAATCATCAAAAATTGATTTCCAAGCATATAAATATCTGAATGACAAATAGACAAATATTGTTGTAAAACATAAATTGCCATTTGTAAAATACTGTTGATTTATTGTAAATGGAATGCAAAATGTACTTTCAACTCCTGTTATAACAAGCTTGGTTATACATAAATGACAACTCGGTTGTAAAAGGCATAGTCCCAATCAATTTACATGTACATGTGTCACATGGTTATATATACTCTTAATAAATAGTATCATTTATATCATATACATTTGAGAATTGATAAAGTCGCACTGATGAAGTAGTACCAAAATGTTGCAAACTTACTTATGTTTACTGAAAACCAAAATTGAGTTAGCTTCATGCAAATTGATCATGAAATTAACATAGGGGCCGTTGTCTCTATCCTACATGTAGCTGGAGCTCTCTGAATGTCATGCAAGGTACTGCTTTAGGTGAAAGGTCAGACCTTTCTTGAAACTCGTGTAATGTTGATGAAAAGAAAAAAATGTATTTTTTAAAAATACCCAAAGGCTCACCCTAACCCCCTACCAATTTTGTGTAGGTTATAACCTGAATCCTGCAAAATCCTGCTATCCTACCTTGTTCAAAGCTCCATGTGACCTGAATCCTGCCAAATCCTGCAGTACTGGCTACTGTGGACCGTTGCTTGAATCCTGCCAAATCCTGCACAGAGCTTATGGAGTTTTAGTCCACATTCTAAACAAAAACTTTTTTCAGCTTAGAACAATTGGCCCTTTTTCGAACGGATAATCTCTTGACAAAAGCCACAACGACGTCCGAATTGTTACCAGCATCCTGCATTTTCCTACTGACAAAATCGCCTTATGCCCTCAATCCTGCACATTCCTATAGTGTGTTAACTCTCATGTGCCCTCAATCCTGCAAAATTCTTCAGGATTTGGGAAGGTTAGGGTTATTAAGGATTTAGGGTTATTTAGGAAGGGGTGTGGTTCTGAGAAAAAAAAACCTGAGTGGAAACTCGACACTGGATGAATACATTGATTGATTGATTGATTGATTGATTAATTATTTAATTGATTGGTTGATTGATTGATTGGATTGATTGATTTGGCAAGATTTTAGTCTGATAGTAATACCCTCATCCAAAGTTTGGACAAACAATTATATTAAATTTATTCACCTACTGTTTAAGAATCAAAATTTCATTAATTCAAAATCGGGGGGGGGGGGATACAACTAGAAATCTACGTCTGTTGTCACGGAGCGTGGGGCTTTTCCTTTTCTTTTCTCTCTGGGGAACGACCGACTCTGGTCGAAATCTGAAAACCAGAAGAACTACCCTTGCCGATCGACTGTGTTTGCTGTACCATTCCTGTGTACTGACTGAAAAATTGATCAAAAATTCAAAATCTGAAAAAAGAATACAATTATTTGGGTCCAGCGAAAATGTTTCTTTTCTCTACAATCAACTTTTGAAAAAATTCCCTGACAGTTCACGTTCTTCTTTTTGTTTTTAAAACCTTGATTTCTCATCCATTGAAAGCCACATTTGTCAGTTGCTACCTCAGACTCACAAATGTTCTGTATGGGAAAAAGGTATAACAGCGAAGAAACTCCTACTCCTAGTGTCTTTGAACGCTGAGAAATTAGCCTTGTCTCTGATATTTCTCTCCGGTACGGCTCCGGACAGAGATCCTGGCCATTCGCACGCACACCGCGCGGCATGCCGGTGTCATGCCAAATAGTGTCCCTGCCAAATACTGTCCCCTCATTAGCATACTGATCGCTGATTGGTTGAAGCGTAGATGGCAACTTGCAATCCCGGAAGCTTGCCAAATAGTGTCCGCGCCGTGCGTGCATGCCATGCGTTAGCGTTAGCTGTCAAGCTGTCATCCCGTCGTGACGATAAGTTCTTTTGCCAGTTTTGGAATGATAATTGCCTTTGATTTTTCTTTTCATTGTCAATTAACCTGATTTTGCATATATTGCCTTTCATTGACTACACTGTATTTGGACTCTTTCTGTCGTTTTTTTTAATGTAGTTTACGTCATATTGTTGGCATTACTTAGTTCACATTTTTGTCACCGCGCTGTCGTACTCTTGCCTCGTCGTAAACTACACTGAGTCAGTACCAACTACAAATTGTAACATTACCGTTTTCTGTTGTTTACTAGTAATACTAGTGGTAGTAGTACTACTAGTACTACTACTAGTACTAGTACTAGTAGTAGTAGTAGTACTATAGTAGTACTAGACAGTAGTGTAACAGTATAGTACTAGTACTACTACAGTACTAAGTACTAGTACTACTACTACTAGTACTACTGTACTAGTAGTAGTACTACTACTAGTACAGTGTACATAGTACTAAAAAAACTATTAGTACTAGTAGTACTAGTACTACTAAGTACTAGTACTACTAGTACAAGTAGTAGTAGTACTAGGCTACACTAGTACTAGTACTAGAGTAGTATAGTAGACTAGTGTATTGAGTACTGTTCATTGATTCACTGACCTATATACTAAATTACTATATAGTCCTTGATCCCATCAGTTGTGAGAGTACACCGTGACTATCCAAAGACTGAAAGAGTATTGCTGTAACACAAGTGTAAGTTAGTGTAACAGTTCGCATTGAATTTGAACTTGTGTTGTTTGACATGGCAGATGAACCTTCCGATGAACCAAGCAAATCTAACAGCATTACTGTTACTGTTAGTAACACTAACAGGAACAGTGCTTTGGAGCATGTTTTTCTTTTTCTTTCAGGGGGCAGCTTTCCTGCTGAACTGAGTAAGAATCAGCAGAGAAGTGTGCGAAGATTTGCAAGAAATTTCAGAGTAGAAGGTACATATAACAAGGCTGCTTGCCTCTGCTTTATTCACAGAACAGATCTTAACCTGTACTAGGCAGTACGATGCCGCCCCATACAACATGTACACTGCCCTGCAAAAGTTATATCGCACCCACTGCACAATTTGAATCTTAAGATTTCACTTTGAAATGTACATCAAACATTGAAACAACAGCTTGTATTTTGTTAGTTGTATAATCTAAACACGTTGGTCAACACAGGACTCACATTGGTGAATTAGTGTACAGAGCTCACAACATGCCAGGTACATGTAGGCTAAAATAGCTCACATGTAGAAGTGAAATAAAACTCTGACGCAAGAATTTAAAAATTTGAAAGATTTGGGTTTAATACCCACACTGTAAAAAGTTGAAAACCCCTAAATCCACAATTTTATCGACCAACTATTATTATGTAGAGAAACCAGACTGGCACAACTTCTTGCCAAAGAAGTTGGACTTACAATTTTCCCTAAAATCATGATTTTGGTCAGCAGTGACAGAAGGCACTGTGTACAGAACATGCACTTCACTATTCATACATACGGGGCACACACATACACGCCACACTTTCATGACTTTGGGCATAATTCAGGTTTTGAAGAACGTCAATTAAACATTATATTCTATTGCATTTGAATGATTTGATAGGAAATGACCTATACTACATCGGGAAAGGAGATGAGAGACGTGCAGTAATCTTTGATGAAGGACGACGCCGAGAGATCTTCCGAGAGTGCCATGATTCGGCCTTTGGAGGTCACTTTGGGCAGAAGAAGACTCTGATGAAGATTGAGGCACGGTTCTACTGGCGGAGGATGGTGGCGGATGTTAATGAATGGGTAAGTAAACTTAAAATTGATCTAATTTGCCTAGTATTTGCTGTTTCTTTGCATAGTGTCAAACTCTAATCAGGGTTTCTGATGTCATTGCCACTAGCCTAAGTAACTTTTTGTAATGCTGAAAAATACACTTAGTGTAGCTTCACTAAAAGAACTAAAGTGAAAGCACTTCCTGAAGCACAAATATCAGCCCTATGAAGTAAATGATGGCCATTAGGCACTAAGTAGTGTTTACAGGTATGTGTAATAAAGAAAGCAAGAAAGGATTTTGGCAGTACAATATTTCAGGCTGCTTTGCATTTATTATCCAATCCACAAACAATAACAGATGAACCATATGAATGGACCCAGGCATTACAATTTACAAATTAACCAGAATGTGTTGCTAAAATTAATATAAGCCATTTTCTTCTGTATGTTTTTCTATATAGATTCACCAATGTGTGAAGTGCCAAGGCATGGAGAAGATTAAGACTGCTGCTCCTGAGCTGCAACCCATTCCAGTGGTTGGTCCATGGGTCATGGTCGGGATTGACCTGATTGGACCAATGCGAGAGTCCAAGGCAGGCAATCGCTATGTCCTGACTCTGACGGACTACTTCTCAAAGTGGCCTGAGGCCCTTCCAATTCCCCACAAGGATGCGGAGAGTGTTGCCAAGTGCCTAGCAAGCTTGTTTTACAGGTATGTGCGCCTTTCTCTCTTTAATGGATGACTGCTTCAGTTGTTCTTTGTTTGAACTATATTTATAGTTGTCAGAGGTTGGTTGATATTACAGGCATGGGGCACCAAAGGATTGCCTCTCAGATCAAGGTAGAGAATTCTGCAATCGGGTGAGATGAACACTTTTGCTGTGCATGACTCTTTTGAGCAAACCAATAAGGCATGCCTACCATGCACTTGGGCAGTTAATGCATGTTGCTTTTCACAAACCACTGCTGTGGTCAGTCTTTTACAAAGTTATTTTATAAGTATTAATACATAACATGAGAATGTCTCATGCATGCCTCAAATTCAATTTGTTGTTCTCTTACCCACCATCCACTTACCCATCCATGGATTTCTACTCACCCAATTTGTAAAGTCACTTGCCCATTTTCAACTTGTTTCTTTTTATTGCACTTATTAATTATTTTCAAAAAAATTTTATTCATTAATTACATATGAATTAATTTGTTGCCAGGATAGCAAGGCCATTTGGATTTTCTTTCTTGGAATCAAATTCTTTTTAGTAGCACCAAATGCAAAAATGTTTAAATTTGAATTTAGTTATGATTAAACATAATACACTTCAGTGCATGTTATGTACTAAAGCATTACGAAAAAATGATGAATAGTATGAAATGTGCAAGGGGGGGTAACAAACAGTAACCCCACGGTGAAGTAATTACAAGTACTAAAATGAGCGATCAATCAGCAAATTTAAAATAATTTCTTGTAGAGATCTTCCTTTTCGTACCAAAATTAAAATTAGGAGCAGCACCCAAAAGAACAAATAATGTCGGTCCACAGTATTAGTGATTAAGGCCATTGAGACATGATATTGCACAAAAGGAAATACTACATCCGGGGAAAACCCCACCTACATCATAATTATAAAGATCTGTTTGTTATTTGGTTAGATAACATTATTTTGGTTGTTTGGTTTTGGTTATTTTGGTTTATTTATTTGGTTAGAAGAATTAAGGGTCATTTTGGTTGGAATGGTTAAGCAGCCTGCCTTGTCGATCCTTCCTGAATGGTACCCGGCTATCAGATACGCCTGAACACATGGAGCAAATTAAATGTTTACCAGCGAATAGAACATACCACTGCACCATAGCATCAGGAGTGTGCAATGTACGTGGTGAACGAGTTCAGTGCCATTTTTGGGGTATTGCGTTGTAACTTTTCTTTGAGGTATCGGCTTTTTTCCCCTATCGATCGGCCCCAATATGAAAGTTTTGGGGAGATCCCTGTTTAATGTGGTAAAATAAGTCATTAATTCTAAGTCACTTACCTGCGCACTTCTAAAAATCACTTACCGAGGGAAACAAATCAATTACTGCCGGTATGTGGGTAAGTGTCAATTTCGAGCTGTGGTCTCATGGTTGTTATTCATTAAAAATTTCATTATTAACTTTTCATCATACATATGTACTACATGTAGGTTTCTGAAGAACTGTACAAGACCTGGGGGATTCGCCACAGGGTGACATCTGCGTATCATCCACAGGCCAATGGCTTAGATGAGCGCATGAACCAGACACTGAAGACATCCATTGCAAAGCTGGTCAATGAGAAGCAGGATGACTGGGAGGAATACCTAGGTAGTTGTTCTTTGGTTGATCTTGGGGCTTACTACAGTTTTAGCAGTTTGACTTTGAGTGTGTAGTATTTTCTAATGCTCAGTATGTGGAAGTCTTGATTGCAATACATGAATTCTAAATTTTGTTTCACAGAACCAGTTCTTTTTGCATACCGGACCTCTGTTCATGCCTCCACGAACTTCACTCCATTCTATCTGATGTACAACAGAGAGGCCAGATTGCCATGTGAGGTAAGTGATCCTTTACATGCCAACTTGATTCTATTGCAGCACAAGGTGACTTTTTACACTGGGAGTGTTTATTCAAATTTAAACAGAAAACCTGTGGTAAATAGCCTTTTTTCTCACAAGACCTTCAGTAGAGGCTAAATAACAACAATGAGGCCTTTTCCCACAAGACAAAATCTCAGGGATGGCCCCAGGGCAAAGCAGGGGTGAAACCGTTGTCGGGTTCCCACTAGAAATGTTCACCCCTGCATGACCCAGCATCACCCCGGTGATTGCTAAAACTCTGGGGTGAGTTCACCCATGCCATGACAATTTTTTTGGAGAGATTATTTCATTTCATTTCATTTCATTTTTTTTTCTCAGAGTTAGTACAAACATCAAAGTGACAAAACCAAACAGAACATGAATTAACATGGTAGCATCCTGAAGGATTGCCAAATGCAAACTTAATAACAATCAAGTGGCTCTCCCTTTAAATGAAAGAAAGCCACTCACTGTCAGGCAAACAAAGACCTAAATGGGCTCTTGGGGTTATAAGGATGGGGGGGGGGTGAAAAGCTTTACAAAAGCATAAAGACTACAAGCTTCAAGTATTGGGGATGAGTGAGATGAATAAACAGCTAATCAAATTGATAATTAGTGCATGCTTGAGGAGACTGAGTGAATGCATAGGATTAGTTTGTCCTTTCCTGAATGTTGAATCCATGCAGCTGGACAGTGTGTAGACACAAAATCCAGATTTTCAGTGGCCTCTACAGACAAGTCATAAATTGAATGGATAGGCAGATTGAAGTGCTCACCAACTGGTGTTCACAGCTTGGGAATGTTAATGGTTTATAAAAAAAAGACTTGAAGGTTTATGCAATTTATGTGTACTTTCGTATAAAACTTAGAACCTGTGCCATGGCTGATCAATGAAGTTAAATTGTAAGGCCATTAACCACAAGTTTACATTTGACCTTTGTTTGGTAAGCAGGTAATTAGCAACAGACTTACAATTTTTGATCTTGATCAAGTCAATCCATTTGGTGATGTGTGATATTATTCTCTGTAACTGCTTATATTTTCTATGGACTTTATTCATGATTTTAGCTGCAAAGTGACCTGCCACAGGAATTTAATGCGAGTGCTCCTGACTTTGAGGCAGTGCAGGAGTTTGCTCAAAAAGTTAGTGAAAGAGCAGAAGCTGTACACAAACATGTAAGTCAGCGTTTCAAACTGTCAAGTAATAATTAACAAACAAATTTTGACAATTCTTTTTGACATTAGCATACAAATGATTCTGTGTGTTTTTAAAATAGGTGAAGCACAACATCAGCATGGCCCAGGAAAAGGACAAAAAAAGCTACGCCAAGAGAATGGGGAAGAACGTTAAGTTGTTTCACCTTGAAGAAGGAATGCTGGTTTTGAAAAGGAATTACCGAAAGATTGGACGAAAAGGGAGCAAGTTGGAGCCCAATTGGATTGGACCTTACAGGTTATACACTAAACCTTTTGTTAACATTAATTTCTCTGAAAGTAGATTGATTGTGATGCATAATAATCTGAGGATTTTTTTGTTGACACCTCGTTTTATCCATGCAGGATCAGCAACATTAGTGGCAACAATGTTGTTACACTTAAGTCAGCAGATGGGGAGGTGGAGTTGAAGGCTAAAGTACAGTATTCTCATCTGAAGCCCTACATATCCAACAACACCTCGGCCAGCCTGCCAAAAGCTGATCTTCACCGTAAGCCATATACTGTACATACATGCATTTACATTAATTAAGCTGTGTTTGTGTAAATTGAATGGTATTCTACAGTCTTATTATTGCTTTGTCTTTTAGGAGCTCCAGGAGGCGAGGACAACCAATTTGAAGCACACTATGAGGAAATGGAAATCGGTGAGAAAACAAACATTTATACAATCAGTGATATACAAGAATGTTGCAAACTGCTTACTGACTAAAAATACCAAAATGCAAATCTCAAAATTTAGTGGGCTTGACGTTTCGATCCTAGCAGGACCTTCACTGGACCAATCACTGTGAGGATGAATAATCCATGAGTTTTAATTCACTGCACTTAACATGCTTTGTGTTTTGGTCTACATGAAGGTTGTCAGTCTGCGGAATTGCCAACTGAAGCTTCGGCGGATGATCAGGATGGATATCAGATTGGTAAGAGGTCAAAATGAGGAGACTGTCAAATTTATTATTGACAATAAAATAGTCTTGTAAAACAATGCTGCTTTCATTTTTTATTCATTTATGACCCAAGACTGATATTTGTCTTTCAGGGCCTGTTAAATGTGCATTAGATGATGGGCAAGATGATGTGGAATTTGTGAAGATAGGTAAGAAGAATTTTTTTTTTGCCATTGTGGACATTTGTTCTCATGACATTGGCTCTGAAATCATACATTTGTTTAAGAATAATTTTCATTTAGTTTTCCTCTTCTTCTTCTTTTTTAGAGAAGAGACCTGTCATAGATGAGCGGATGCCAGGGCCCGCAAAATGCATCAAGCGACCACCAATGGACATTTGTGTCAGCAGTATCCTTGACGGGACTTGGTTGGATGATAAAGCAATTGATTTTGCTCAATCTTGTCTTTCAAAACAATTTCCTTCCGTACAGGGTTTCCAGAGCACATTGACTATTCATGCTGGTAATGCTGGCGGTTATGTGGCTTCTAGTGACGGTCCCTTCGTACAAATAGTTCATGTTGATAACTCTCATTGGGTCACTTTATCAAATGTAGGAGTCAGTCAGCCGAACAGGGTAAGAGTATTCGACAGTATGGGAGTTTCGTTGCCTGTTCAACTGAAAAGGACCATCGCAGCACTTGTGTTTACTAAGGAGGAATTCATTGAAGTTGATCATGTGAAGGTGCAGCAACAGGTTGGAGGCAGTGATTGCGGGTTGTTTGCCATTGCAAATGCTCATGCTTTGTGCCTTGGTCAAGACCCAGCCACAATCCGCTGGGACCAGAGCAATATGAGACAGCATTTTACAAACTGTATTCAGGCTAACTATATTACCTCTTTCCCATTTTCCCAGACAAAGCGTGCTGCCAGTGGAGGTGTCAAGAAGACATCAGTGGTGAAAGTTTACTGTTTCTGCAGGCAGCCAGAGAGGGATGGTGACAGGATGGTGCAGTGCAAGCAATGCAAGGAATGGTACCACGACACTTGTCACAGTATTCCCTTGTCTGTTTTCTCAGACAGTACTGTGCAGTTCCTTTGCTTAAAATGCTAATTCAGATTCTTGTTCTGCACCGGTACTGTATGTGTGGTTTTGAAAAGAATCGGAGGAACTTGACGTTTTGAACAGTATACTCTTTTCTTCTTCAGGAGACTGCTGGATTCTAACTGGGAGTGGGGCTTATGTAGTGTAGACAGGGATCCTGGTGTGGAGAGTAGCTCAGTGAAGGGTGAAGGCGGGAACACTGAAGGTGGGAACAAAGGATGCTGCACTGGATCTTGGGTCTTGGTATGCTGGGTGTGTGCTCACTCAGGTGTGTCATTTGGAGTGGACACCTGGGGGAGTGAATATTGAATAACTGGGTAGTGTGGGTAAAGACTGGAGGCCTAGATGTCCTGGGGTATAGGAGACTGGGGTGTGAGGATGGGGCGCCAGATGTCACTGATGTTGACACCAATGTTTCAGGGGACTGTGTTGTGCCTGAAGATTTCAATAGCTTCTCTGATGCAGCAGGGGTACCAGTGTTCAATGCTGGTGATGAGTTTGGCTTGGTCCAAGTTTATCTGGTGGTCTTGTGTTTGGGAGTGTTTGACAATGGAGACTTGTGAAACTCCCTCTTTCCTGCCATGGGCTCAGTGTTCATTGAGTCTGGTACACTTTGCCACATGGGCAGGGAATCTTGTAAACACAGTGTTTGAGGAGGATCCCTAGGATGTGGTGGGAAGTGGTACCAAAGTAGGGGAGAGTGACGGAACTAGGGGCCCTAACTGGTTGGCTTTGGGTATAGGTGACCCTTTGGCCGGGGAGGAGGTCTGGGATCTTGTATGGAGATCGGGTTGGGTTTGTAATTGTTGCAGTACTGCAGCACTGTTGTGATGTGGTGAAGTTCTTAGGGCAGGTGCTCACAGTCGCAGATGTTGTAGGCCCTCCTGGTGCGGGTCCGGCAGTTGATGGAGGACTTGATCTTGGGGTCAGTGGTGGAAGGAAGTGCTGTGTAGGTATCTCTGTGTGTTTTGGTTTGTGGTTGACATTCCTGGAAAGGGTTCCGTCCTCCTTTCTGGATACCTCAATGTCAAGAAAAGAAATGCTGCCATTTCTTTAGACTTGTTCCATTGTGAATTGGATGCTGCTGTGAAGCCTGTTGAGCTGAGGTGTTCCAGGAAGAGGCGGAGCTTCTCCTGCCCGTGCTGCCAGATGACAACAGTATCATCCAAATACCAAAGCCACATACCGATCCACAGACCGACGGGACTGTGGTCTGCTGTATTAATGGCAAAGCTCCTTGAATTCCTCCATGAACAGATCGGCCAGAACTGGTCCGAGTTCTTGATATTGTGAATGGTGTTGCCACAAACAGCTTAAATAGGCATCCAGTCTTCTCAACCCACAGCACATTGTTCACTCCCCCATGTGTTTACTCAAAATTGCACACCTTAGAGAACACACACCCAGAATACCAACAACCAAGATCCAGTGCAGCATCCTTTTTTCCCGCCTTTAGTGTTCCCACCTTTACCGTTCACTGAGCTAATCTCCACATCAGGATCCCTGTCTACACTTCATCAGCCCCACTCCCAGTTAGAATGAATCAGTCTCCTGAAGACGAAAAGACCACACTCTTTAAAACGTTGAGTTCCTCCTGTTCTTTTCAGAACCACACACATACACATTGTACAGTACTCACACAAAGAGAATTTTGCATGGTGTTTACTGCAAACCTTCTTCAGTTAACCATGTCTAGATGAATTGTGTGTATGTTCAATATTTGTATTTGTTAGTCATGAATTTGATTATAGGGCACCATCAGCTTAAGAATCTATCCCACTTTCCGGAGCATTATTTTTTATGGGATGAGAAATTACTAACTTTCAGATTAAAAACTATCCATTCAATTCATGTGGATGTTTATAACTTAAAATGATAGTAATTTCCTGTGATTTGAGTGGGAACATAAGTTGCTGATTGACCTCTTGAGTAGGGCATATCTTGTTCGTGCATTTCAGTGATGTTTCAAATATCAAGTTCAGTTGGTAGTCGACACTTTCTAAAATGTGGCTAATTCCGTGTCTGTCTGCCTGTCTGTCTGTCTGTCTGTTTGACAGCGCGTTTCTTCCTGCATTTCCACTCAATTGAGCTTGGATTTTCAAAACATGTCGGTTAGCTGGTTCTTATGATAAGGATTGTTTGAGGTATTTTGATCTATAATTACTTTGTATTCGTCAGGTTTTCTTACCAGCGAATGTGTTCAGCTGTTGCATAAAAAGTACACTGCGTTATCGACCATGTACCAGCTATCATTCAAAATCTATGCAGTAAATGTATTATACAAGTGGTTGGACTTCGCTTGAGCCTTGAGGGCGCTATTTACAAATCCAATCGAATCCCTTTGATTTTCACAGGTTGATAAAAAAATAATTTATTCCCCCCCCCCCCCGGCCCCTTTTCCCCTCATTTTAGTTTGCGGATTACCACCTCAATTCAAAAGGTTCTTCTTTCTTTCGTGCCATGGACAAAAGTCATGTAAATGTGTGGACGATCGAGTCTCCTCGTAATGTAAAACAAACTAACCAACCCAGGCAAAAATACAACCATACACCTTGAAAGAGGTATTAATTTCAAGTTCTACCTCTAGTTAAACCTGAGATGCTTATTAAAAAAAATGAATGTAACTGTTTTGTGAAAAAAATCTGTTTCCGTTGTGAATGTTTTTTGAGTGAATGTGGCAGACAGTACATGTATTTGAATGCGTATTTGGAATGAATGTAGCGGACAAAAGTTTGCGGAAATGGGCACTATTTGGCAAGGAACGGACAGTATTTGGCAGTCACTTGGCGGACAGTATTTGGCAAGGAACGGACAGTATTTGGCAGTCACTTGGCGGACAGTATTTGGCAAGGAACGGACAGTATTTGGCAGTCACTTGGCGGACAGTATTTGGCAAGGAACGGACATTATTTGGCAGTCACTTGGCGGACAGTATTTGGCAAGGAACGGACAGTATTTGGCAGTCGCTTGGCGGACAGTATTTGGCAAGGAACGGACATTATTTGGCAGTCACTTGGGGGACAGTATTTGGCAAGGAACGGACATTATTTGGCAGTCACTTGGCGGACAGTATTTGGCAAGGAACGGACAGTATTTGGCAGTCGCTTGGCGGACAGTATTTGGCAAGGAACGGACAGTATTTGGCAGTCACTTGGCGGACAGTATTTGGCAAGGAACGGACAGTATTTGGCAGTCGCTTGGCGGACAGTATTTGGCAAGGAACGGACAGTATTTGGCAGTCGCTTGGCGGACAGTATTTGGCAAGGAACGGACATTATTTGGCAGTCGCTTGGCGGACAGTATTTGGCAAGGACCGGACAGTATTTGGCAGTCACTTGGCGGACAGTATTTGGCAAGGAACGGACAGTATTTGGCAGTCACTTGGGGGACAGTATTTGGCAAGGAACGGACTGTATTTGGCAGTCACTTGGCGGACAGTATTTGGCAAGGAACGGACAGTATTTGGCAGTCACTTGGCGGACAGTATTTGGCAAGGACCGGACAGTATTTGGCAGTCACTTGGCGGACAGTATTTGGCAAGGAACGGACATTATTTGGCAGTCGCTTGGCGGACAGTATTTGGCAGGGACCGGACAGTATTTGGCAGCTATATGGCGGACAGTATTTGGCAAGGAACGGACATTATTTGGCAGTCACTTGGCGGACAGTATTTGGCAAGGAACGGACAGTATTTGGCAGTCACTTGGGGGACAGTATTTGGCAAGGAACGGACAGTATTTGGCAGTCACTTGGCGGACAGTATTTGGCAAGGAACGGACATTATTTGGCAGTCGCTTGGCGGACAGTATTTGGCAGGGACCGGACAGTATTTGGCAGCTATATGGCGGACAGTATTTGGCAAGGAACGGACAGTATTTGGCAGTCACTTGGCGGACAGTATTTGGCAAGGAACGGACAGTATTTGGCAGTCACTTGGCGGACAGTATTTGGCAAGGAACGGACATTATTTGGCAGTCGCTTGGCGGACAGTATTTGGCAAGGAACGGACAGTATTTGGCAGTCACTTGGCGGACAGTATTTGGCAAGGACCGGACAGTATTTGGCAGTCACTTGGCGGACAGTATTTGGCAAGGAACGGACAGTATTTGGCAGTCACTTGGGGGACAGTATTTGGCAAGGAACGGACAGTATTTGGCAGTCACTTGGGGGACAGTATTTGGCAAGGAACGGACATTATTTGGCAGTCGCTTGGCGGACAGTATTTGGCAGGGACCGGACAGTATTTGGCAGCTATATGGCGGACAGTATTTGGCAAGGAACGGACAGTATTTGGCAGTCACTTGGCGGACAGTATTTGGCAAGGAACGGACAGTATTTGGCAGTCACTTGGCGGACAGTATTTGGCAAGGAACGGACAGTATTTGGCAGTCACTTGGCGGACAGTATTTGGCAAGGAACGGACATTATTTGGCAGTCGCTTGGCGGACAGTATTTGGCAAGGAACGGACAGTATTTGGCAGTCACTTGGCGGACAGTATTTGGCAGGGACCGGACAGTATTTGGCAGCTATATGGCGGACAGTATTTGGCAAGGAACGGACAGTATTTGGCAGTCACTTGGCGGACAGTATTTGGCAAGGAACGGACAGTATTTGGCAGTCGCTTGGCGGACAGTATTTGGCAAGGAACGGACAGTATTTGGCAGTCACTTGGCGGACAGTATTTGGCAAGGAACGGACATTATTTGGCAGTCACTTTGCGGACAGTATTTGGCAAGGAACGGACAGTATTTGGCAGTCACTTGGGGGACAGTATTTGGCAAGGAACGGACAGTATTTGGCAGTCACTTGGCGGACAGTATTTGGCAAGGAACGGACATTATTTGGCAGTCGCTTGGCGGACAGTATTTGGCAGGGACCGGACAGTATTTGGCAGCTATATTGCGGACAGTATTTGGCAAGGAACGGACAGTATTTGGCAGTCGCTTGGCGGACAGTATTTGGCAAGGAACGGACAGTATTTGGCAGTCACTTGGCGGACAGTATTTGGCAAGGAACGGACAGTATTTGGCAGTCGCTTGGCGGACAGTATTTGGCAAGGAACGGACAGTATTTGGCAGTCGCTTGGCGGACAGTATTTGGCAAGGAACGGACATTATTTGGCAGTCGCTTGGCGGACAGTATTTGGCAAGGACCGGACAGTATTTGGCAGTCACTTGGCGGACAGTATTTGGCAAGGAACGGACAGTATTTGGCAGTCACTTGGGGGACAGTATTTGGCAAGGAACGGACTGTATTTGGCAGTCACTTGGCGGACAGTATTTGGCAAGGAACGGACAGTATTTGGCAGTCACTTGGCGGACAGTATTTGGCAAGGACCGGACAGTATTTGGCAGTCACTTGGCGGACAGTATTTGGCAAGGAACGGACATTATTTGGCAGTCGCTTGGCGGACAGTATTTGGCAGGGACCGGACAGTATTTGGCAGCTATATGGCGGACAGTATTTGGCAAGGAACGGACATTATTTGGCAGTCACTTGGCGGACAGTATTTGGCAAGGAACGGACAGTATTTGGCAGTCACTTGGGGGACAGTATTTGGCAAGGAACGGACAGTATTTGGCAGTCACTTGGCGGACAGTATTTGGCAAGGAACGGACATTATTTGGCAGTCGCTTGGCGGACAGTATTTGGCAGGGACCGGACAGTATTTGGCAGCTATATGGCGGACAGTATTTGGCAAGGAACGGACAGTATTTGGCAGTCACTTGGCGGACAGTATTTGGCAAGGAACGGACAGTATTTGGCAGTCACTTGGCGGACAGTATTTGGCAAGGAACGGACATTATTTGGCAGTCGCTTGGCGGACAGTATTTGGCAAGGAACGGACAGTATTTGGCAGTCACTTGGCGGACAGTATTTGGCAAGGACCGGACAGTATTTGGCAGTCACTTGGCGGACAGTATTTGGCAAGGAACGGACAGTATTTGGCAGTCACTTGGGGGACAGTATTTGGCAAGGAACGGACAGTATTTGGCAGTCACTTGGGGGACAGTATTTGGCAAGGAACGGACATTATTTGGCAGTCGCTTGGCGGACAGTATTTGGCAGGGACCGGACAGTATTTGGCAGCTATATGGCGGACAGTATTTGGCAAGGAACGGACAGTATTTGGCAGTCACTTGGCGGACAGTATTTGGCAAGGAACGGACAGTATTTGGCAGTCACTTGGCGGACAGTATTTGGCAAGGAACGGACAGTATTTGGCAGTCACTTGGCGGACAGTATTTGGCAAGGAACGGACATTATTTGGCAGTCGCTTGGCGGACAGTATTTGGCAAGGAACGGACAGTATTTGGCAGTCACTTGGCGGACAGTATTTGGCAGGGACCGGACAGTATTTGGCAGCTATATGGCGGACAGTATTTGGCAAGGAACGGACAGTATTTGGCAGTCACTTGGCGGACAGTATTTGGCAAGGAACGGACAGTATTTGGCAGTCGCTTGGCGGACAGTATTTGGCAAGGAACGGACAGTATTTGGCAGTCACTTGGCGGACAGTATTTGGCAAGGAACGGACATTATTTGGCAGTCACTTTGCGGACAGTATTTGGCAAGGAACGGACAGTATTTGGCAGTCACTTGGGGGACAGTATTTGGCAAGGAACGGACAGTATTTGGCAGTCACTTGGCGGACAGTATTTGGCAAGGAACGGACATTATTTGGCAGTCGCTTGGCGGACAGTATTTGGCAGGGACCGGACAGTATTTGGCAGCTATATTGCGGACAGTATTTGGCAAGGAACGGACAGTATTTGGCAGTCACTTGGCGGACAGTATTTGGCAAGGAACGGACAGTATTTGGCAGTCACTTGGCGGACAGTATTTGGCAAGGAACGGACATTATTTGGCAGTCGCTTGGCGGACAGTATTTGGCAAGGAACGGACAGTATTTGGCAGTCACTTGGCGGACAGTATTTGGCAAGGACCGGACAGTATTTGGCAGTCACTTGGCGGACAGTATTTGGCAAGGAACGGACAGTATTTGGCAGTCACTTGGGGGACAGTATTTGGCAAGGAACGGACAGTATTTGGCAGTCACTTGGCGGACAGTATTTGGCAAGGAACGGACATTATTTGGCAGTCGCTTGGCGGACAGTATTTGGCAGGGACCGGACAGTATTTGGCAGCTATATGGCGGACAGTATTTGGCAAGGAACGGACAGTATTTGGCAGTCACTTGGCGGACAGTATTTGGCAAGGAACGGACAGTATTTGGCAGTCACTTGGCGGACAGTATTTGGCAAGGAACGGACAGTATTTGGCAGTCACTTGGCGGACAGTATTTGGCAAGGAACGGACATTATTTGGCAGTCGCTTGGCGGACAGTATTTGGCAAGGAACGGACAGTATTTGGCAGTCACTTGGCGGACAGTATTTGGCAAGGACCGGACAGTATTTGGCAGTCACTTGGCGGACAGTATTTGGCAAGGAACGGACTGTATTTGGCAGTCACTTGGCGGACAGTATTTGGCAAGGAACGGACTGTATTTGGCAGTCGCTTGGCGGACAGTATTTGGCAAGGAACGGACAGTATTTGGCAGTCACTTGGCGGACAGTATTTGGCAAGGAACGGACTGTATTTGGCAGTCACTTGGCGGACAGTATTTGGCAAGGAACGGACAGTATTTGGCAGTCACTTGGCGGACAGTATTTGGCAAGGAACGGACAGTATTTGGCAGTCACTTGGGGGACAGTATTTGGCAAGGAACGGACATTATTTGGCAGCTATATGGGGGACAGTATTTGGCAAGGAACGGACAGTATTTGGCAGTCACTTGGCGGACAGTATTTGACAAGGAACGAACAGTATTTGGCAGTCACTTGGCGGACAGTATTTGGCAAGGACAGGACAGTATTTGGCAGTCACTTGGCGGACAGTATTTGGCAAGGACAGGACAGTATTTGGCAGCTACACGGCGGACAGTATTTGGCAGGGAACGGACATTATTTGGCAGCTAAGAGTGGCGGACAGTACCGTACTTTGACGGACACTTTTTAGCAGCGGACACTATTTGGCACGTAATACATGCCAAATAGTGTCCCTGTCAACTGCGCTTGCGCAACTGCCTGTATTGGACCAATCAGCGATCAGTATGCTAATGAGGGGACAGTATTTGGCAGGGGACACTATTTGGCATGACACCGGGTCCAAACCGTATACGACTGTGTACGCAGCCCTACGAGCGGACCAGTACGCATGTACGCTACGAGCGGGGGAATGGTGCACGGCGTTCGCAAGCAATCGGGTATGTCGGATATCAGCCGCAACGGTATTGCGCAAAGCGCCATACACCATTTCTGAAGGCCGGATTTAAATCACTCAATCGTCGGCCAACGACATGATCAAGGCTAGCTGAAAATAAGGGAACTAATGCCAGGAAGCCGAATGCTGGCGACGTCTCACCAAAAAAAGGGCAAAACATTATTCGTGTCCGTCAGCGCGCGCACCATTCCGATTTTGTTGTCGAGCACTGATGATGAGGACGTCGAACCGTAGAGGGCGCTATTGTTATTATGAAGCAATGCAGCCCACATGTGGACTTTCGGACTTTCACAACAAGAGCAAAGGTTTGTAAATTGTACTGAGACTTTGTAGTAAATTGTAAACTTTCTACTTTTTATGGTGTCAGACCAAATGTTGTTCTCAATGGCTGTACTGACATTAGCCTAGTATTACTATAGTATTACAGTATATTAGCAGTAATTCAGCTCAGTATCTGCGATTAAGACGGGTAAACAGGGCCCATAGCCATAAATAATTATTCTTGGCATCAGAAACTACACCACCCATTTTAACATTAGTCCTAGTCGTAGTACTAGTACTACTACTACTGTACTAGTACAGTAGTAGGCCTAGTAGTACTAGTAACTTGGACCCTACAGGCTACAGTCACCCCAAACTCAAAATTTCAAAATTCGATAAAAAAAGGGTGTCTTGTCGGGTCCAAGTTACTCGTAGTCCGAGTAACTTGGACCCGACAAGTCACCCTTTTTTTTATCGAATGTTGAAATTTTGAGATTCGGGTGACTAGCCTGTAGTGTAGGGTCCAAGTTCAACATAGTCCCAACCCTACAGGTGCGTACAAACCGCCAAAACATTTTGACCGAAAAACTACCCGACCGGAACCCCTAGATTTACCATCAAAAACACCCGTATCACCGTCCTCCTACGTGCCCATTTTTGGATTCAGTGTAGTCCGAGCAACTTGGACGCGACAAGTCACCCTTTTTTTATCGAATTTTGAAATTTTGAGGTTCGGGTGACTGTAGCTAGTGTAGGGTCCAAGTCGAACCGAGTCCAAACCCTGCTGGTGTGTACAAACTGCCAAAACATTTCGACCGAAAAACTACCCGACCGCAACCCCCAGATTTACCGCCGAAAACACCCGTATCACCGTCCTACACGGCCATTTTGGGATTCAGTGAGAATCGCAGATTTCAATAATGGTCATTTGTATTACTCACGTTTGGGGGAAAAGGGAGAAATTTCCCCTCATTTGATCGAGAACATTCTCTCCCGTGCGACGAGCCAAAAGGCGGCCGTCTTGGATTTCAAATTGAAACGGTATTACTGTGCATGTATCTGTGCATGTAAACCAATGACGTCAAGGTGCTCGCGGACCTGTCAAAACGTCACTGATTTTTTTCCGTCACAGAAAAGGGGCAGTCAATCTCTCAGTTCGGAGGATTTTCCAACGGTAAAAAAAAACCAGCACTCCCCAAAAACCTGGCGAGGATGCGGTGCCCCAGTTCTCTGGAATAAGTTTGATATCTTCGTTGGCGGGAACCAGCTCACAGAGTAATTCTCCATCCCTCACAAGTTCCACACCGACCTCCTCAAGGAAGAGAAAATGGCATTGATCCACACAAACACACCACGCCCAACAGCACATCCGGATTGCGAGATGACATGCCAAGGTACATATTTTTTGTTTGTTTTCCGGGATACATGTGTACACATCACACCACTCAAAAAAGGGGAAAACAGATAGAAATCAATGATTTGTGATCCTTTCATCTTATTTAAAACCTCTAAAGAAGCTTTCATTCTAAATCCTATAAACCAAAAATCCAAAACATGTACGCTTGAAAGTTTCAAGAAACATTTGAAGTTACTGCTATGCACCACAAACACCGTATCATTGCATGCTTTGCGCCGTTCATGAAACAGTCGCGGGCTCAATGCTTGCAGACCCACTGCGCACGCGGAACTGTCAGAATACTATTTTTAGAAATCAAAGATGGCCGCCTTGTTTTGGCTCGTAGCATGGGAGAAACACCTCGATCAACTGAGGGTTTTTTTTCCCTTTTTTCCAAAACGTGAGTAAAGTAAATGACCAGTATTAGAATCCTTGATTCTTTCTTACTGAATCAGAAAATGGGCACGTAGGACGGTGATACAGTTGTTTTCGGCGGTTGATCTGGGGTTTCGGTCGGGTACAAATGTAGTTTTTTGGTCAAAATGTTTTGCCGGTTTGTACTGTACGCACCAGTAGGGTTGGAACTCTGTTGGACATGGACCCTACAGTCACCCGAACCCCAAACTTTCAAAATTCGATAAAAAAGGGTAACTTGTCGGGTCCAAGTTACTTGGACTAGACACAACACTAGTCACCCAACACTCCAAATTCCAAATTTAGTAAAATAAGGGGTGACTTGTCAGGTCCCAGTTACTCAGACTACACTTTTGTGTACTTTAGTCTTTACTTGTAACATGCTTATAAAGTTGTAACTTTTGGATTAACCCTAAGTTGTGCATGGAATCCACAACTAACCACACATGGTTTTTCCTTTGGGAGGATAAAGACCATGCACAAGGACATTCCACAGCGGGGTTTTTGTGGTGTCCTGCGGTATGTGAGCCTACACCCCTGTGGGCACTGTGGTAAATTGCGGTATACAGTGTGTGTCCTGTGCGGGAGATGCAAAGCGTTAGGGTTAAGTGAGAATCACAGATTCCAATACTGGTCATTTGGTTTACTCACATTTGGTAAAAAAATGAGAAATTTCCCCTCAGTTGATTGAGAAGATGTCACACCCGTCCGACGAGCCAAAATAAAGGCAGCCACCTTTGAATTCAAACTGGACCGATACACGGAAATCGATGATGTTCTGACAGGTGAGGATACGCATCATGGGTTTTTGGGATTGTGTGCACTTGCATGCACGTGTTAAACCCCTTGACTGTTTCCTGATGTTCGGACGTTACTTTGCGTTGTTCAGAAAACATTCGTGGGGGTAAACACGTGCATGCGCATACGCACGCACACACTTCCACAGACCCACTGCGCATTTTTAAATCACATGTCCTTACTCAATTTCCACAGAGCAGAGTGTCAATGTGATGGCCTCTTCACCAATAACAGATCGCCACGGTGACGGTAGCGATGATGACAACGACGACTCGTGTATCGTTGACGTGGAATGGGACAAACTCAGGCTGTCTCATGTGAAGGTACGTATGCAAACACAGCGAATGAGTATGAGTTGTATAAATTTTCATCTGGACATTTGAACGCTGACTGTCAAAAACTCTGATAGTAGTCACGTGTATAGTAGTCACGGGTCCACCTTATTTTCAATTTACCGGTAATCTGCTTGGATTGAAGGACATCATGCATGCAGCGTCTCAGTGTAAATGATCAAATATATGCTGATGATATTCAGCTGCTTACTGAATGTCCGTTTGGCCAGACCAGAAGGATGTGGCTGGTGCATTACAGTGCATGGAACTATGCATCATTGATATTACCTATGTCTTGGATGGGCTCACGAGTAGTGACCAAATAACGTCAGCGTTAACCCGAACCCCCTAGGCTCTTTAGTTTTTCACTAGGAAGCATACCTAACCCGGCAAAATCCAACATTTGGGCAGAAATTAGGAACCCATTGGTACCTAACCTCACAGAATCCAACAGTCTGCACGTGCTGGGTTTTGTTAGGTTGGGTACAGATGCATTGTTGCATGACTACAGGGGGTTTATCCCTTGCTAACCCATCAAAATGCCACAATGTGTCTGCTATGGCATGTTCTGGTCAGGTGTTGGAGTGTGTAACAGTGCACTACACTGCTTTCGTGGGTGAGATTAGTTTACCCACGAGCTCTTGGTCATTTTTGTGGTCAGGTGTTGGAGTGTGTGGGAGTATACTGACACTGCTTTCGTGGGTGAGTTTACCCACAAGGTCTTGGTCATTTTTGTGGTCAGGTGTTGGAGTGTGTGGCAGTGTACTGACCATTCATTGGTACAGTACCTAATCCAACAAACTCCAACAGTGTCTCCCTGGGCCATTGGTACCTAATCCAACGAAATCCAACAATATTCAGCAGCAGTATGCTATCCTTGGGATACCTAATCCAACAAATTCGAACAAAACCTGGTGTTGGATTTTGTGAGATTGGGGAACGTTAGGATTAAACATTCCAAAAAAGAAATCCTGCGAAGGTTTTAGCTCAAAATAAATAGTAATCTGAGAAAGTAGAGAAAGGCAAAAAAGGTTACGGTTTTCGCACCGTTGTGCATTTGTCGATGTTTGAGTGAAGATTTCTCGAGAAGTAAAGCATCCCAGACCGTAAGATTTCATTATGAGGATTCTATCATGACCATCTACAAACTGTGTTAATTAGAAGGAAATCTGTGGACATCAATCTTTTCCGATCTTCCCAATGACTGAACGAAAACATCGTGCCTGAATAGGAAAGGCTATGTTAACTCATGTGACAGCGCGCTGTACACGCGGTGCCTTGTGTGGTCGGCAGTCAAAATAGCAGCTGCTTCTTGTGCTCTGATTTTCTTTGAGTGCTTTGAATCAGCGGTTCAAAGTCACTTTGGTTTTTCCAGGAATTGCTCCAGAGAATTGCCTGGAGATATACAGCAGTTAATGGTTGTATTGCTTCTGACTGGCGCCCCCAAACCCAGCAAAGATTAGTTGAATATTAGGGATCAAGTCCTGGTCCAGTCAAAGTTGTCTTTGCCAATTTGTCTTCTTCTTTTTTTTTCCCTTTGACTCTGCCTTTGAGAAAGGTCCTGATAGGATCGAAACGTCAGGCGCACTAAATTTTATGATTTACATTTTGGTAATTTTAGTCAGTAAGCAGTTTGCAACATTTTTGTATATCACTTTATCTCTTCTTTTTTTCCAGTCAAATTTTCTCTGCTCAATGGTTTGAGAGCTTGTCTATTTCATTGGTGTCTGCAGGAAGGGTACCGGGATGGCCATAGCGACGGGCAGGAGGCAGCGTTGCAGCAAGCCTTCAACCGAGGTTATGCCCAGCAGGTCAAGGTGGAATCCAGGGCCGCATTCCTTCGCGGGATTCTTTCGTAAGTACTTCCTTTTTTTAAACAGGGAGAGGGATAGAGAAGGAGAGGGGAGTGAGAGAGGGGGAGGAAGGCAGAGAGGGAGACGATAGGTAGGGAGGGAGGGGAGAGGGAGGGAGAGGATAGGGAGGGAGGGAGGGAGAGGGGAGTGAGAGGGGGAGAGGAAGGCAGAGAGGGAGAGGATATGGAGGAAGGGAGAGGGGAGTGAGAGAGGGAGAGGAAGGCAGGGAGGGAGAGGATAGGGAGGAAGGGAGAGGGGAGTGAGAGAGGGAGAGGAAGGCAGGGAGGGAGAAGATAGGGAGGAAGGGAGAGGGGAGTGAGAGAGGGAGAGGAAGGCAGAGAGGGAGAAGATAGGGAGGAAGGGAGAGGGGAGTGAGAGAGGGAGAGGAAGGCAGGGAGGGAGAAGATAGGGAGGAAGGGAGAGGGGAGTGAGAGAGGGAGAGGAAGGCAGGGAGGGAGAGGATAGGGAGGAAGGGAGAGGGGAGTGAGAGAGGGAGAGGAAGGCAGAGAGGGAGAAGATAGGGAGGAAGGGAGAGGGGAGTGAGAGAGGGAGAGGAAGGCAGGGAGGGAGAGGATAGGGAGGAAGGGAGAGGGGAGTGAGAGAGGGAGAGGAAGGCAGAGAGGGAGAAGATAGGGAGGAAGGGAGAGGGGAGTGAGAGAGGGAGAGGAAGGCAGGGAGGGAAAGGATAGGGAGGAAGGGAGAGGGGAGTGAGAGAGGGAGAGGAAGGCAGAGAGGGAGAAGATAGGGAGGAAGGGAGAGGGGAGTGAGAGAGGGAGAGGAAGGCAGAGAGGGAGAAGATAGGGAGGAAGGGAGAGGGGAGTGAGAGAGGGAGAGGAAGGCAGGGAGGGAGAGGATAGGGAGAGAGGGAGAGGGGAGTGAGAGAGGGAGAGGAAGGCAGAGAGGGAGAAGATAGGGAGGAAGGGAGAGGGGAGTGAGAGAGGGAGAGGAAGGCAGGGAGGGAGAGGATAGGGAGAGAGGGAGAGGGGAGTGAGAGAGGGAGAGGAAGGCAGAGAGGGAGAAGATAGGGAGGAAGGGAGAGGGGAGTGAGAGAGGGAGAGGAAGGCAGAGAGGGAGAGGATAGGGAGAGAGGGAGAGGGGAGTGAGAGAGGGAGAGGAAGGCAGAGAGGGAGAGGATAGGGAGGAAGGGAGAGGGGAGTGAGAGAGGGAGAGGAAGGCAGAGAGGGAGAAGATAGGGAGGAAGGGAGAGGGGAGTGAGAGAGGGAGAGGAAGGCAGGGAGGGAGAGGATAGGGAGGAAGGGAGAGGGGAGTGAGAGAGGGAGAGGAAGGCAGAGAGGGAGAAGATAGGGAGGAAGGGAGAGGGGAGTGAGAGAGGGAGAGGAAGGCAGAGAGGGAGAGGATAGGGAGAGAGGGAGAGGGGAGTGAGAGAGGGAGAGGAAGGCAGAGAGGGAGAAGATAGGGAGGAAGGGAGAGGGGAGTGAGAGAGGGAGAGGAAGGCAGGGAGGGAGAGGATAGGGAGAGAGGGAGAGGGGAGTGAGAGAGGGAGAGGAAGGCAGAGAGGGAGAAGATAGGGAGGAAGGGAGAGGGGAGTGAGAGAGGGAGAGGAAGGCAGGGAGGGAGAGGATAGGGAGAGAGGGAGAGGGGAGTGAGAGAGGGAGAGGAAGGCAGGGAGGGAGAAGATAGGGAGGAAGGGAGAGGGGAGTGAGAGAGGGAGAGGAAGGCAGAGAGGGAGAAGATAGGGAGGAAGGGAGAGGGGAGTGAGAGAGGGAGAGGAAGGCAGGGAGGGAGAGGATAGGGAGGAAGGGAGAGGGGAGTGAGAGAGGGAGAGGAAGGCAGAGAGGGAGAAGATAGGGAGGAAGGGAGAGGGGAGTGAGAGAGGGAGAGGAAGGCAGGGAGGGAGAGGATAGGGAGAGAGGGAGAGGGGAGTGAGAGAGGGAGAGGAAGGCAGAGAGGGAGAAGATAGGGAGGAAGGGAGAGGGGAGTGAGAGAGGGAGAGGAAGGCAGGGAGGGAGAGGATAGGGAGAGAGGGAGAGGGGAGTGAGAGAGGGAGAGGAAGGCAGAGAGGGAGAAGATAGGGAGGAAGGGAGAGGGGAGTGAGAGAGGGAGAGGAAGGCAGGGATGGAGAGGATAGGGAGGGAGGGAGGGGAGAGGGGAGTGAGAGAGGGAGAGGAAGGCAGAGAGGGAGAGGATAGGGAGGGAGGGAGGGGAGAGGGAGTGAGAGAGGGAGAGGAAGGCGGAGAGGGAGAGGAGAGAGGGATGGAGGTGAGAGAGAAGGAGAGGGGAGTGAGAGAGGGAGAGGTAGAGAAAGGGCGAGAGGGGAGAGAGGAGAGAGAGTGAGAGGAAGGGGGAGAGGGAGAAGAGAGGGAGAGGGATAGAGAGGGAGATGGGAGTGAGAGAGGGAGAGGAAGGCAGAGAGGGAGGGGAAAGAGAGGGGAGGGAGGGGGAGTGAGAGAGGGAGAGGTAGAGAAAGGGGAGAGGAGAGAGTGAGAGGAAAGATGAGAGGGAGAAGAGAGAGGGAGAGGAGAGATAGGGAGAAGAAGGGGAACAATGAGGAGGGGAGGGAGAGGAGAGGGAGGGAGAGGGGAGTGAGGGAGAGGGGAGTGATAGGGAGAAGGAAAACCTACCTCTTGAAAACATTCCTGCAGTTGCTAAGCAACTAAGCCTACGCTTCTCTGCATGTAGATGGACTGTTGCCATAGCAATAGCTGTATCAATAGCAGTAAATTTGAGCATGTCCTTGTGACCAAGTTTCTGTAAAAGAAAAAAAACTTCAGGACATGTTTTGTGTGACTTTTCTCATGTCAAATGATGCCTATGTACGTTATGCGTGGGCCACATTTTAAATTTTTTTTAACTTCACTGAAAAGATCTCTGAACTTTAGGGGCACCACCTCGAAGGCAGGAATGCTGAGGAAGGCATTTGAGAAGGGCCATGCTAGGATCAGCTGGTCATGCCATCCAGATACTTGCCGCTTTGCAGTTTCAATCACTTGCCGGGTTGACCAGCTTCGCAGCGCCGTCTGTGTCTCTTTTGCAGAGCGCTGGAGGCATTTTCCGAGGGGCACCCTCAGGGCAGCGCCGAGGCGAATCCCGTGAGCCGCGAGGAGTTGGCCCACCTCAATCGGCTGCTCGACGAGCCGGGTTCGAGTCCGAGAGGCGCCGGCGCGCCCGCGGAGACGAGGACAACAACGAGGGCGCCAGTGGAGGAGTTGGGGCCGAGTCAGACGCCGGGCGGCGGCAGCCTGGAGGGTTTAAAGAACGACGGCCCGAGAGTCGCACTCGGAGGGAGTCGGTGTGACAGCGAGGGAGGGAACTCGACGGGATGCTGTCGTGGGGACGACGGCAGTTGCGGCGGTGATCCTGCCTGCTCCGCAGAGGAACCGTCGGCAGTCACCCCCGGCGGGGACTGCAGCCGCGCGGAAACGCAAACGCCGAGCCAGTGCGGGAAGGCGGACGACGGCTCGCGGGGCAGTTGCCGCTGCGCGCGTCGCGGTCGCGGTCCCGGCGGAGCGGCGGAAGAGCGAATATCGCCTCGCACGTCCGCCGACCGCGGCGCATCGGAGTGCCCAGAGGGAGTAGCGGTGGCTGCGGGGACAGCGTGCTCCGCGGCCGGCCCCGGGGACTCGTTGGATGAAGCTGTCATCGGACAATGTAAGCATCTTTTAGGAAGGCTGGGGATTGGTGATCTATTGGTTGATCACTTTCCGAAGGAAACTTGAAGAGTGGAACAGAAGTGTTGTGCACTGCTAAAATAGGCATCCTGTTTCAACTACATGTATTGTAGATCATGCAGGCACTACCTGTGGTGCATTTCATCTTGACTAAAAATTTCTGCGTGCATTCATTTTTGTTCAGTTCAACTCCACTCATCTGGCACCGACTAAAGTTTATCCCCTTCATACGATATTGATGGATGCTGATTGGGATGGGGAGTCAGTGAAGATAGTGTCTAAACCGGGGTTTGACCAATTCTATAGTTTGAGGCCTTGGACAACTAGAAAAAGCCATTAGGAATACTGCGTACTGGCAGCTGATAAGTGTAATGGGTACTGATGCAAAGAAGCATCACTGGACCGGGTTTTGAACCCGAGACCTCTGGTTTTGCATACCAGCGCTCTCCCAACGGAGCTATCACGCCCTTAGATGGTGGCCTTTCCTAATAGTCAACTACATGTAGTCTTTGGCAGGGTGGGGGTGCCAGTCAGAAGTAACCATTAAACCATTTTTTTCTTTTAAATTGAACAAAACAAAGGCAAAGAAACTTTGACTGGACTGGGACTTGAACCAGAGACCTCTGGTTTGGCGTACCAGCGCTCTTCCATCTGAGCTATCCAGCCCTTAGATAGTGGCCTTCCCAAATTGTCAACTAGTCTTTGGTCTTTGCTGGGAGGGGGGTGTGCCTGTCAGAAGCAATTCAACCATCAACTGCTATATATCTCCAGGGATCACACCCCCACTTTCATTCAGATGCAAACAACTAATTATTGTAAACCACACTGTAGTAATTAGGGGATCACACAAAGTTGATGCAGCTTTTTTACAACTTTTCATTTTCAAACCAGCGGATTTTTGACCTAAATTCAACATATTTTGATGATAGAAATTCGGACATGACAACCAAGCCAAATTATTAACATACCTATAATAAAAAGCCATCACTAAGAATGTATTTATTTTTATTGAAGTTCTTTATTGATTTCACACTGCAGCCAGGCATGGACTTTTCTGTATATCACCCTCATAAAAAATTTAAATATCATATCTTCAATGTTCCATACTCACTTATCATTATCAATAAATATTATATACCCGACTGGCTGAAGGTTTTATATTTATGATAGTTCTGATAATTTGTTGTGCTCAAGCAGTACTTGAGAAACCGTGTACAGCTAGTATTTTTTTTTTCAAGAAAAATCCTAAATATCCAACAAGTAAAGTGTCGGCACTTATACCAGACCAGGGGTGGATTTCACAAAGCCTTACGATGCATCGTAACTCAACTTACGATTGCTAACCCATCATAACTTTTCATGGGCCATAAGGTTTCTGTGCATCTCCCATCGGCTTGTAATAAATGGCAAGTTGCGATGACTTTCATGAAAATGACCACTGTTTGACCTCCACAGTTAGTGAAAATAAATAGATAAATACAGGTCTGTGAGACTCAGGGTTATTCTGTGAGAGATTAAATGAAACCATGAGTCCGTGTCTAAAAGCTAAAAGGCCATATACAACATTGGTAAAGGTAAAAAGATTGCCACAGTTTGTCTGTTAGACCATTAAACATTCCAAAAGAGCAGTCCTGAGAAGGTTTTAGCTGAAATGGTAATTCGAGAAAGTAGAAAAAGGCAAAAAACCATTACGTTTTTTGCACCATTCAGTAGTGTATGAAATAGTTTATTACTCACGAGTAATAAACTACCGTATTTGTCGATGTTTGAGTGAAGATTTCTCAAAAAGTAAAGCATCTCAGACTAAGATTTAAACATGATGATTCTATCATGACCATCTACAAACTGTAAATTAGAAGGAAATCTGTGGACATTGATGTTTTCTGATCTTCCCAATGTTGTATTGGACCTTTGCGAAGTCTTTTCTCCAAAAAAGGAGCATCATCTCCAACAAGGGGTTCCTCGTCCTTGAAAAAGAATCGAGAAAACAGAGCCACAGCCCGAGCCAGGTTCTGGAAAAGGTCACGGTTTTGAAAAAAAAAGCTAGAGTACCTAAGAAGGATACAAGTTTACTCCTTTTTTTATGTGACCTCATCAAGTTGGCATTTTATGGCGAGTGGAGACGTGTGACAGCATCAATAGACTGATTGTGCGACCACTATTTACATGCAGTCACATAACTTATGATTACATGTAGTATTTTTGCATTTCATTTGGCACAGAGCAGCAATGGAAATGTACAAAGAAGAATGAAGCCCATATGATAGTCTTCTTTACTAATTTCCACTCTTGTTCTGCACCAATTGAGATACTAAAATACCCACCATAAGTCACGTGATTGCATGTAAACAGTGGTCACACAATGGATCTATTGTAATACCTCTAGACCTTAAGAGTGCACAAATAATGGGTATATGAAATAAATCCACTCGTTCATAACAAATTGTCAAGTGGCAGTATTCACTACTCACCAATTTAAGGGTTTATGCTTTCTAAAAATTACTTTTAAAAATAACAATTAGTTCATATGTACAGGCTACAATAGTTTATACGCATAAATTAGTTTACAGAGGCCAAGAGAAGTAAACCTATTGGAAGTGATTTGTCCCTTGGGTTTCTTTGGGACCAGACTTACAGCATTCCCTGAAATCTGTAAACTCCTGGTAAAATGACTCTGACTTGCACACTGTATTTGTCCTTCAAATTGACTGATTGCACCCTATACACGTAGGTTACGTGACCTATAGTGGGCATCAAACAATCAACAAACATGGCGGCCCCCATTTCAAGGTCGCTGTTTTGAAGTACACGGTGACTGTTGCACTTGTTTGTTTGATCGAGGCTTTTTCTTTCTCAAAGTCTATGAAAGACATTCCGGAGTCTGAACACGAGACCTTACCGGAATACCCACTATACGTCACGTGATGACATCGCTCAATCGGTCTATTGTTGGCGTTTTCACAGACGGACTTTGTCACTGTTCAATACACGGATTTTGTCGAAAATGCTGAAGTACGAAAAAACAGCCTCTCAGACTGGAACAAAGATGCCCTCTACCATTTGAAAAGGGTCTGACCGAAAGTAGAGGTAAATGTAAAAAGAAGACAATCGCTCCTAAAAAGTTTTTGAGAAAAAAAAGAAGAAGAAAATTTAGACCTACTGGATTGACAAAATATTAAAAATAAAATCTCTTGCTTGAGTATCCCTTAAAGAGATTTTAAGATGATAATGTCAAGTCTGGCGTTAGTTGCCAGGGGTGTCGTCATGACGACGAGTATCGCAGCTGATCCGACCTGGGTATGACCTCCGAGGGGCCGTGGACCTTCTTCGCTTGCTTGAGGAAGGCCTTGACCATCTTCTTGACGACTTCGTCGAAGAAGACGGTGGAGAGGTGGGAGTGGAGCACAGAGCGGAACTCAAAGGACACCTGCAGGGAGGGTGGAGAAGAACGGAATTGTCGGCTCAGGTTTAGAGGGCCCGACATTTAGATCTTAGCAGGACCTTTCTCAAAAGGCGGAATCACTGGGTCAGGTGTACAGGGCCTTATGTCTCAATCTAAGCAGGACCTTTCTCAAAAGGCGGTATCACTGGGTCAGATGCCCAGGGCCTGACGTTTCAATCCCAGCAGGACCTTTCTCAAAGGTAGTCTGCTTGACTTACAGTGGACAAGTCTGACAGGGTACAGAATCTTGTCAAGTATTAGGCGCAAACAAACAAAGCATACAAGGAAACAAATTTGGATGATGAGAACCGGGAAGACGACTCCCAGGAAAAGCAACTTCTTGAGCGAAAGTTGTCAGTCCCCGACACGGCGGGTTTAGGGAAAGTGGATCTGAGGGTGTGTCGCTACTCACAGAGAAGTCTATGGTGCATGTGTTTGGCTTGTACGGGATGCCCGGCCCGAACCGCCATGTCGTCATAAGATGGTTAAACAGTCTGCCATCAGTACACACCGCCTGTCGTAAAAGGAGAGACGAAAGAAAAAGGGGAAAGTCAGAGCCTTAGGCCTTTAACGCTTCAAAAAACCATTCAGTTAAAACTTGTTTTGGTTAAAACTGCCATTGCTTTGAAGTTTGAAGTTCATCTTTCTATCGTGATTTCGACCCCTGCGGTCAATTTGGAGTTCGACACGGGGTCGTCATTCTTGACGTGTGATTAAACACTGTATGCTCAGTGCTTTGCCCGATTGCCTTACTGAACAAAAATGCAGGCTGCACGGGTCGGATTCGAACCCGCGACTCCTGCTTCCTAGTGTGCAGGCCTCCTAACCACTGGACCACCGAGCTGGTGGTTTGGAATCTGTACAGCAGCAGGTAGTGTGTTGCATCCTAGTTACAACACAAAGGCAATTTTTTTATAGGGCCAACAAAAGTGAGATGGTACTGCCTCAGTCGTTTTTAACACCCAATCAGATGAGCCAACATTTTTTCTCTGGGTTTCATTCCCCTTTAAGATGGGGGCCTTCCAAATAGTCAACTAGTCTTTGCCTGGGGTGGGGACGAGCTCTGAAGTAAACTGTTCCCCCCCCACCCCTGTGTAGCAATAAACAACATGAAACATTTGGAAATCTTAGGAGGTGCGGACAGATCCGTCTGTGGGTCTGAACCCGCAACGGCCCCGCACCGGCCTGACCTTGACCAGATGCGGCTTGACCACGGTGACCGTTGAGGTGTAGCGCTCCACGAGGGGCGGGAAGCCGATCTCCAGGCTGGCCTTGAAGTGGCCGGCCTTGGCCGAAATGATCTCGGAGCGGTTGCACCACGGGACAAAGTCCTTGTAGTGCTCCACACTGCTGACGATGTCGTACATGTCCTCCATGGAGTATCTGGCGTGAGAATAAGACGAGGCTGGCATCTAAACCAAAAGCCGTGTTTCCATTGGACTTTGAGAAAGAATTCCTTGTGTACTCCCCCGCCCTCAAATAGTGGTGTTCTTAAAGCTGTAATCAAAGAGGACTATTTTAATAGGGGTCGAGTTAAAATGGGGCATTGTATTTTAGGGAGGGGGGGATAAAAAAAGTAGGCAGGCTATATTCATCCGCCAAAGGCAGACTTCCCTTAATTTACACAAAGCGCTATTTTTCTGGTCCCTTTGTCTGATTGGCCACTTGTTATTACCTCATGCATATTCATGTATGCTCTATACTCTGATGCTGGCCAATCACAGTAAAGAGTTTTCATGAATATACATATGCATAACACCAACAGGAACGACCTCCAGGAAGAACGCAGCTGCCGGGTAAGAATATCACTTCTAATGGGGAGGCTATTTTCACCCGGCAACAGCATCCCGGTGAATATACCATTCCATAAAAGTATCATGATAATAAAAACAAATTTAATAATATGAACATCATTATTAGGGCGAAAATGTCTATCGCTTGGTTGATGCCAAATTTGTTCTCTACACAATTTGCAGTTTACCCGACAATCTGCCTCTCCGAATATTCTTTGCGTCTGTCCAGTAGTGAGAAGAGACACCGTGATGGAACTGGTGTCCTTCCTGAGGTTTGTAAATGGGTCCTCTGTGGGAGAAGTTGTGCTTCCTTGCGTGCGAATGACTGACGCTGACCAGGCAAGGCGGTGTATGCACATACATGGCGACTTCTACAAAGGCTGTCAAAAACAAATGTGGAGGTTAGTTCATAGATGTGTTTTGTTTTGCTTTTTAAACATTCATACCAAAAAATCTGTGCAAACTAAGTCGAAATTCTTCAGAATCTTCTACGCAGTGGCTATTGTTACGGCAGTCGTCCGTGTGGTTCCCTCACTTGAATGTATTCGTCAGCATTGCAGGCTGGTTGAACCAGACTATTCATTGATAGTCTGGTTCCAAGGGCTAAACATCCTGACAAATATTGTTAAGTACGTCAGAGAACCACATGGACGACTGCCGTAAACACAGCCACTGCGAATCTTCTAATTATGTAATGACCATAATGCAGATTTGAATTAAATGCGAGGGCACTGCATTTTGATCCTAGCAAGACCTCTGAGAAAGGGCTGAGGAATGTGCTGCTAGGAAAAATACGTCAGACCTTGAAATAGAAATCAAAACTTCATGCTAAATATTATATGGGAAAAAGGGCAAAAGGCAATACAACATTGGGAAGATCGGGAAACATCAATGTCCACAGATTTCCTTCTAATTTACACAGTTTGTAGATGGTCATGATAGAATCCTCATGTTGAAATCTCACTCAAACATCGACAAATAGTTTATTACTCGAGAAACTACTGACTTTTTGGGTTGCATTTTTCTACTTTCTCAGATCACCATTTGAGCTAAAACCTTTTTTGGAATGTTTTATGGTTGAACACACAAACTGTGGCAATCTTTTGACCTTTACCAATGTTGATCTTTAATATAAATCAACGATGAGAAGTTAACTTGTCTTTAGAGTTTAGTTTAGACATGCAATGTGACTATGTCAATGTGTGCAGTGGATTGGATACCGGTAGTCACAAGTCTACTCACATCTGTAAAGATCTGCTACTGCTAGTGCCACGGACCCTGAGATTGCGGCATATAGTTGACCACAGCATTGTGGCGCTTGAGACTCGGACGAGATCAAATTTACTTATTTCTACATCGGACCTTCTGAGTTAGATTTAGGGAATTAAGAAGTCCGGCTTTGCGGATGACAGCAGTGTAAATTTCCCCGGCCGCCGGGATACCGTGGATGCACCGTATGATGCAAATCATCTATGACGTAATGTCCCCCAGACGTGACCTTTCAACTTGCCTTGAAGCGATGTATGGAGAACGATTTGTAAAAAAAATACATCTTCGTAAGACTATTAAAATATTTTTTTCTGGAAATTTTCGGCAGGGAACTTTTCCAGAACTGCAGAAGGGAGGCTATGAGTATGATATTGGATACAGTATTGCGTGTAATAGTAATATAATTGTTCAGATAATACAAACAATTCAACTGCAGCTTAATGACTAGAATGCGAATATTCAAAATTAGGTGGCCTCACATTTCTCAAAAGCCTTTCTCTGCCTTTGACTGAGAAAGGTCCTGCTAGGATCGAAATATCAGGCCCCCTCCTAATTGTTGATAAAAAACATCTTTAATTACTTTACCAGAAAGCAGATTATATTGGTCTAATGGTAAACACTTAGCAGCTGCTAGATTTTAGTTTTTTTCGAACCAGAATTTTGATTTTGATTTTTTTTAAAGAAAGGTTCTGCCTGTTATGATCGGAACGTGTAACGTCCGGCCTTGTACATTTTATTCTTGAACTTTTGAACTTTTACTTAGTCGGTAAGCAGTTTCCATAATTTTGCATATTATTCCTTTTTGATGTAAGTGGCACTCCATACGCAGAAAATGCAGCTCAGCCGGGTACCAATGGACAGCTAAATCGTTTGTGTAACGTATCGTGGACTGCATGACGTCAATGGTGAGAAAGTAGCACTAAACTTCCGCTAAAGCTGAATGTATATCGCGCGCAGTATTCACGAAGAGGTGCCTCTGATCACACTGTATTTCCGGTTCCTGTGTACATCGTACTTACGATTAGTCAGAAACAGCATTCAACATGGCGACTGTCCACTCAAAAGAAGGTTCGTACAGAAATGGTCGATTATTTGACGATTCAATGTTCGAATGTTCTCATCATTCGCCCCATTCGTAGCTAAGCAATGTGCAGAATTGACGGTCCATAAAATATGTGTAATTTTTTTGGCGATTGGTCTGATATTAATGTCGTTTTTAAGGTGCTGCGGGGATCTAGTTATTCTTACTTCGACCATGGAGTTAGTTAACTGTTAAGTTATCATCAATTATCATATGGAGTACGCCATGCACGATGTATTTCCATTGAATTTGATGTGGTACTGACTGGCTGGACAACTGGTACAATGTGAACGTCTCAAACTGCTCTTACACTTACAGTTTAACTTTCCAACTTAACTTAAATTGAAAGTTCAGAGGCCGTGACCTCTCTCAGTCTCACTCTCTCACTCTCAGTCTCATTTACTCAAGGCTCAACAACTCGTCAACTACAACTGAAATTTACTTTAGTTTAGTTTTAAAGTTCGCAGTGGCTATTGTTACGGCAGTCGTCCGTGTGGTTCCCTGACTTAACAGTATTTGTCAGGATGTTTAGCTCTTGGAACCAGACTATCAGCTAATACAAGTAATAGACTGGTTCAACCAGCCTGCAATGCTGACGAAATACAATCAAGTCAGGGAACCACACGGACGACTGCCGTAACAACAGCCACTGCGTTTAACGTTTTATGAAATGTATTGTAGTCAGTCTCAAGATGGTCATGTTATTGTTACATTTTATGCTATGGTTGTTTGTGTTGGACTTGTCTTGTGTGAGACAGGCAGCCAGACTAAAGTATAGGCCATCCGGCAAAACCTGAGAATAAATTAAGATGAAACTGAAACTGAAAGTAACCACCTCCATGTCAGCAGATTGTATGAAGCATTATAATTTATATTTAATTTATATTTCATTTAGAATTCAAGTTTTCATCCATAAAATTGAGTTATATATGCAGACCGACGTATGAAGCTCAATCCCCGAATAGAATCCCACACGTTTCAATGGGCGATTTTTGTTGCCCACAGAGCTAACTGCAACGAGCGGCGTGCAAAATGTAGCCTCACGCACAAGTCGTTGTTTTCTGGTCGCCCATTGAAACGTGTGGGATTCTATTCGGGGATTGAGCTTCATACGTCGGTCTGCATATATATCTCATAAAATTGCAGAGAATAGTTGGCTTTGAACCTGTTGGCTTAAGTTAAAGGGCTCGTGTTAAAATCCTGGTGGGGCATTTTTTTTTTTTTTTTTTTTCATTTCTGGAAAATAAGTTTTCCTTTGTTTTGTTTATGCTTTTGCTCTGAAAATTTGGTCCCCCTTCCTCACTTTTCACCCTTCAGATATTGAGCGGCAGATTCAGGAGATTCAGAACCGGACGGCAACGCTTCGTCAAAATGAGGAGCCTGCCCCCACCAATGGGAAGGAAAACACGGCGGGGTTTGCCGAGACGGGCCACTTTGACCGCGAGATCTACGACAAGAGCGTCCACAGCCGCTACGAGGGCTACGATTTCTCCATCGCGGCCAACGAAGCCGACGAGGTAACTGCGCTGCGGCAAACATCAAGACCTCGCCGTGTCTCTGAGATGATCCAGTGATATCATGTCGGATCAGAGCGCCCTCTCGTCTCGATACTCTAATTTACTAGTCTGCTGCAAGGCGCCATGGCCCGGCAATTGCATTTACCTGCATGCGCGTTTCTGAATGGCATCGCCGTTCATGGCAAGATGGCGGCCAGCGGAAATGTTTCGCGCGGTGTAGATGTCCATGTACATGCACGTGCGCACGTACTTGTTACTGTTACCAGCAATCGATTTCACCAAACTCATCGTAACTTGCGATCAATCGCAAGGCGATGAGCGATGCAAAGAAACCATACGGCCTATCACAACTTACGATGGATAAGTTGAGTTACGATGCATCGCAAGGTTTTGTGAAATCCAGCCCAGTACTTGTACAGTACGTGTGTTTGTACATGTGTACATGTATAAGTGAACAAGTGGTCGTGAATATTTATAGGAAACCACGGAAACCTTCGCATTTTATTGCTTCATTTCGCTCTTCATATACCTCATGTACTTTGAAAAAAAAAATCGCTTGCGGCCAGCCGGCTGTACTCATGTGTAAGACGAACCCCCAACTTTTCATTTATACGGTGGCAAAAAAAGGTGCACCTTTATGTATGCAGGAATTTACAGTACCCTTAGGTCACAGGCCTTATAGCACAGCCTCTTCAATTGGTAATTTAGTGTCAAAAGCATTAACAGTGACGACTAAACAATTGCAATCGCTTCCAGTGAGGTAAAAACAAAGATTGCCAAAGTGAAGTTGTACACTCAAGTTCCAGATAATATTAGGGGGGTATTCAGTACATATCATACAGCTGTATTTCAATTCAATCTATGGACCCTTTTAGTTTTCATTGTAGTGTTCTGTTTGGGGGAAGGACTACTACTCAATTAATTGAAAAATTGGCAAAGAAAACTAGTTTTCTTTGTTCAAGTTTTCGTTGCAAATTTGTCAATTTTTTCAAAAGTGCCCAGTCAATTTTTCCTTGGTTTGTTTGGCATATTTTAAATTAGATAAAAAGCGAGATGGCAACTTTTTACTGTTCACTTAATGTGTTTGTGTTTGTTTTGGGTGTTTTTTTTCCACGGTAGGACGAAGATGATTACACAAACCACTCGTTAATGACCAAGAATACCTACACAGCTCCGGCGTCGCTGTTCAGCGAGGCCCAGGAAGCAGCCAAGGTGAGTGGGGCAAACTCCTTCAGTCCCAGAGTCTGTTTTCAGCCGGCAATTTCCGGGGGAAGGTTCCACCCCTGCATGCTAGACTGTGAGGTGGCTCTCCTCGCCCCTCGCGGGACGTTTGATCCTGCAGGTAGCAGAACGTTTTGATCATAGGACGTTTTGATCATAGCAGAAAGTTCTGAGCCTAGCAGGATGTTTTGATCCCTAACTCCCCACACCTTTTTTGTTGCTCATGACCCAAATCCTGCAAGATCCGACAATCCTTCAGTGTTAAATGCCCCATATGACCTGAATCCTACACAATCCTGCAATACTGTTGGCGGTGCGCCACTGCCCGAATCCTGCCAAATCCTGCACTGAATATTTGAAAGGAATTTTTTTTTTGGTTGAAAGGACCCCAAAAATCGTTTGTTTTTCTATGATTAATAAACTGTACAATTACAATGTATGATTTTATAACCACATGACCCGAATCCTTCAAAATCTTATTTTGGTGTTTGTCCCATGGAGCCCCAATCCTACAAGATCATCCTCCATCACATTGGGCCTAGTAACCTATATCCTGCATTTTCCTACTATGACAAAACCGCCTTATGCCCCCAATCCTGCAAATTCCTACAATGCATCAATTCTCAAGTACCCCAAATCCTACAATTCCCCGCTGTAGGAAACTAGGATTCTGTAGGATTTGGGGAGGTTAGGGTTAGGTTTGGTGTAGCACCACATTTCTCTCGTCTTTAGGCGGCTTCATTCTCCTTTAGACGAACAGAGCATGCTGTTTGAAACGTCGAGTTCCTATGGTTCTTTTCAGAACAACCACACACACTTACAAAAGAGGAAAAAAACTTCAAATCTCATCAGGATTTATACACAACACCACATTTTCTGCCTTTGAGAAAGGTCCTGCTCGGATCGAAACATCAGGCCCTCTACATTATGTGTAAATTGTATGATATAAATTTTGTTGCCCACATTATATTGCCCCCGCCCCCCAATCACAAAAGTCGGGCTCTACTCGCACACCCGATTAAATGAGCCGATGTAAGCGTTTCTCTGATTTTGTTTTCTTCCTGACCTCTAGGATTATGATCCGTTTGCTGGGAATCGAGCGGCCCAGATCGCCAGGCGGGAAGATGAGTACCGAGCCCAGAGGAGAAAGATGATCATCTCGCCCGCCAGGCATGATCCCTTCGCTGACGGTAAGGCATGGCCGTTCTTTTGGGCTGTCCAATCCCGTGTTGTAACATTGGTTAAGTGTTTAGCCGTAGGGTAGTAGTCCACTGACTGCCTATGTTACTAGAGAGAGTGAAGAATTGAAAGTTTGAAAGACTATGATTCCCTTTAATGTCGGGTCGCTCAGACTAAGTGGTTTTTTTTTATCGACAGAATGTTTTTCAAACTGAAGTACTGTCCGGCCTAAAGAACGTCAATTGAAATCCTTGATTATCATCTGTGAACAGAAAACTGGTTAATTTAGAAAATGTGAATCAAAATCATTGTATGATTCTCTGCTTATCATACTTGAATCTTTGTCATCACACTCTGATCTCGTTTAAATTGCCCAAAACACAGTCAAAAGGAAAAAAAATTCCCCTCCCCTGAATTAAAGGGAGTCGTTTTTGTGGTCATGTGGCACGTAATTTGGTTTGAATCTATTCCGTTGTGGTGTTGTGTTTAAACAAAAAAGAATTCATTTTTTTAATAGTTTTTGAACTAAACGTGAGTGAGTTGGAATGTTAAATGCAAAAGGATGTGAGGAAGGACTGGTGCCTATTTGAAAGTGGTATTGTAAAGTGCAGAGGGTGCCGGGATCCCAGATCAATGTTGTAGTGTATATTAAAAATGGCCGCAGTCTTTGCCTAATGCAGATGTTGCCGCGTCAAACTTTGTCGGGGAGATTGGATAAGTAGCAAGTTAACACCACTTGTAATTTCTGTTCCTTGTGTATGATGGTCACGTAGAAACAAAAACCAGTTGATTTTGATCAAAGAATGGCGGCGAATTGCACGGACATAATGAGAGCCATGTTACCTGGAGTACTTTTGACGACCCTCATGTTCTCCCCGTCAAAGGACATTGTGACCTCGTTGTCTTAGGTGGAGATCGGGACCTTTGACCTGGCAGCCCTGGCACAGTTAGATAGGCAGACAGCACTTGTGACCCACGATGGCATAATGAGGCATCTACTCCAAAAGTGCTTTTCGAGTAAACAGTGATGAAAGTCAAAGTATCGTCAAAATCTGGGAAATCGTATAGTGTGTCTGCGTGTATGCTGCAATCACTGATGGCGCGCCTACATGACCTCAAACTTTAGAGCTGTTTTTCTAAAAAAACTGTACTTTGGCTCGTCGTATTTCTCGTGTCGTAACTTTGGATTTCGCCAGCGTATGGACATAAATTTGATTTCATCGGAAAGATTACGAGGTACTCTTTGCAATGGTGTGAAAATCTCAAAAGCTGAAGATTTGGACGAGAATCCTTATTATGCTGTACCGGGTCACATTTGTGACTTGTTGTACGTTGTCTGTGTGTGTCCACCGAAAAAAAACTCAAAAACCGACCCCAAAAAACAAAATCGAAAACAAACACTTGAGAGCCACCGGCAATGCTGGCCCCTGCCTAATCTTATCGATACTTGAAAAGATTGACTTTTAGGAAAGCAACGAGCGGCGTGCAAAGCCCATGGTTAGCGCCAGGCAAACCAGCTGTGGAGACTGAACCGTACGTATGCCGGGTATGAGCACAGGTCATGAACTTACACTTACATGTCTGATAAACCCCCCTGCTTAGCCCAATACACACTTGTGACGCTTAAGCAATGATTGTTCAGTGGAAGGTTTGCAGTGACACCGTGTAGCGCGTCTCTTTTGAGAAGGAGTGTGTGGCTCTGAAAAGAGCCGGTTACTCGAACAGATCTTCTTCTTTTTTTTGAGGAGTGTGTGGCTCTGAAAAGATCCAGTAACTCTTATGCATCTTATTTTGAGAAGGAGTGCGTGTCTCTGAAAAGAGCCGGTAACTCGAACACATCTTTCTTTGAGGAGTGTGTGGCTCTGAAAAGAGTCGTTGACGCAGATTTACCGGCTGTTTCTCAAAAGAGATGTGTTACATGGTGCCACTGCAAACCTTCCACTTGGTACTTGCCAATCTTCAAATTTATCCAGTTTAATATTGTTAGTCACTCCTTTACACGTACATACTTCTGTTTGTTTATTATTTTATTTTGGCGCGGCATATTTCAACACATAAGCTACCTGCAAGGATTCAGACCAATGCTTTATAATCTCGATCATTTTGCAAGCGGATGAATGAGAAAGAATTCCTACTTGCCTAATGCCTACGGTGTTGGAATGTGCCGCTACCTTTAACTTTTAATTTGTCATTGAAACCAATCAAGAGTCACAGTTATGGAGAAAAAAAGAAACATCAGACCTTGTAAATGATACATTTTTAAAAAATCTGGTTGTGGTAAACAGCATGGAGCATTGTGGCCTGCCGTATCTACATGTAACTGAGGAATGGGGACTGAAAGACTGAAGGATCCAGTTGTAGAAGTCAGGTTGCCAGACATAAGCCCTTTGACCTTTTCAGGGATCTGGATTAGAGCGAATTCTAAATGTCTTTGTGTTAGAAAAAGATGCTTCCTTCGTCAGTGGTTCTGCTATGATCAGAACATCACGCCATCCAATGTTTGGAAATATTTTTTGAAATTACAATCTTCACCCTGTCGTGACCAGACAAATTTTCTCAATAAATGATTTTTGAAATTCCAAGTTTTAGGATAAAAGGTTATAGTCTTTTCGCGTGAAATGATGCTGGGTTGTCAAAGATATGGCAACGTTTTGTGATGCTCCACTGCATGATTGATACTGCAGGCCGCAATGGAGTCCCACCCAGTACCAATGACTGTACCGCTGTCATTGGTTTGGTTAGGCATGAGTGACCCCTAGACTGCCGGCAACAGTGCAGTCCCGTTGTGCTCTTGCTTTTAACGTGATTGATAATGTTTCTGTTTAGTCTCTACAGGTGCCACTGAACTGCAGAGCTTTGATAAATGGACGACGATTTGTCGGCTCCTAAGAAATATTTGGAGAGAAAAATGGAGCAAATGGAAATGATTGAACCAAATCGGTACATTTATGGAGATTATTCCAAAATGCTGATCCTTGCTACGAGTTCAAATTTATTCTCATATTTCTTATTGAAAAAAAAAAGGTTAAGCTTGTCTGCTGCAGTTTTATGTTCAGCCACGCCGTTTTGCACTCGCTGTGAGATGGCTTTGATGCAGGGGTTGAACTTTGACCCGGTTGTCATAGTAGTTGTTGCCCGGAGTGTTGGGTTATTCCATCCTGAGGTGGGTGGTGTTGTTTGCTGCAGTGCCAGGGTGCCTGTGGCTGACCTGGGTCGAGGAAAGAGTCAGATGATTGTACAACGGAATTGTACCCCACCCCGGATATGATGGTTTGACTGTGGTGATTGTAGCAGTTTTTGAAGAGCCCTTATACTCCTCCAGAACTCAATTTGCTGAAGGAGCTTCAAGATGTTCTCCCAGCAGTACTTCAAAAATTACCAGGATTTTTCCAGGAGCGCTTCAAGATTTGACAAAGGCATTCCAAAATTTGACACAGGAATTCCAAAATTGGACACAGGAATTTTAAGATTTGCAAGAGAAACCTCAGGATTTTTGCAAAACAAAGAAACTTCAAAATATAGATTTCCACAAGTATTTCAGGATATGCCAGAAGTACTTCAAAAGCTTTGAGATCGACCAGAAGTATTTCCAGAGGAGTTCTTAGGTTTTGTCGGAGGACCGTCAAGATCTTGCCCGAAGATTGCTCAATAAACTAATTTAAACTGGCGCCTTACCCATGGTTGCCCCAGTCTGCTTCGATCTCATGGGTGGTCAGGAAGGACCTGACTTTGTCCCGTTATCGTAAGGATAATGGAAGAGAGAGAGGGAAAAAAAAAAGACGCGTGAAAAATGACTTTGTAGCAAATGACATCAGCATTTTGGAATGTCTCGTGTACCACTCGTCAAAAGTCCAGTCTTGTACTAACGACGCCTCTGTTTGTTTCTCTCTCTCTCTGTGACTGTTTTGCTTTTGCGCTGCAGGTGGGAAGACCCCGGATCCCGGAGAGAGAACCTACGTGGACATCCGCAGGGAACAGTCCATGACCAGAGAACAGGTGGGCACAGTGACGCCACTCGCACTGATTGAGAGCCTTAATCGCATTAGAACTCACTAGCACTTAATACTTTATACTCAGGGCCCATTATGCCTGTTGGCATGTAAGGCAGCAACAAAGGCTCCCCACCCCCTGTCTGTCCCGGGCCATTCTCTGGGTTGAATTCCAGGTCAGGTTGATGCTCTTCATCTCGCTCTCCACTGTGCGTTGCCAGGTGTTCTTGGGACGTCCCCTTTTCCCTCTTTCCCTCTTTCCCTCTGAAGTCCATCAGGGACTATTTTTGGGGTGATATCATCAGGTTCTTTCCTTGGCACGTGACCAAGCCACCTCCTTTTTCAAATGTAAACATCGGAACCACACAAACGCAAAAAGGAGGTGATCTGTTGGGGTTTCCCCCATAACTTTTTCCCTCTAACTTTTTTCCTCGATAACTTTTTTCCTTGATAACTCCCCCCCTAACGTTTTCCCCCTAACTTTCTCCCCCATAACCTTTTTCCTCCATAACTTTTTTCCCTCCATATTTTTTTCCCCCTATCTTTTTTCCCCATAACCTTTTCCCCCTAACTTTTTATCTCTTAACTTTTTTCCCCCTAACTTTTTTCCCGTAACTTTTTCCCCCTTAAAATTTCCCCCCTAACCCCCCCTAACTCTTTCCCCATCAATTTTTCCCCGTAACTTTTTTCCACATTACTTTTTTTCCCCATAACTTTTTTCCCAATAACTTTTTTCCCCATAACTTTTTCCCATAACTTTTTTCCCATAACTTTTTCCCATAACTTTTTCCCCATAACTTTTCCCCATAACTTTTTTTCCCTTAAAATTTCCCCCCTAATTTTTTCCCCCTAACCCCCCCCCTAACTTTTTCCCCCTAACTTTTTCCCCCTAACTTTTTCCCCCTAACTTTTTTCCACATTACTTTTTTTTCCACATGACTTTTTCCCCCCCTTACTTTTTTGTCTCCAATTCTTTCCTTCCTTCGGCGCGCAGGCGGGACTGAGACTGCAGCTGCAGGAGAAGGCCAAGAAGGGGGAGCTGGAGGTGCAAGGCACCAAGCCCGCCCCCGCCGCCTCTGCCTCCAAGCCGGTCAAGCGTCGGCGCTGGGACCAGGTGGGCGAGGAAACGCCCGGCGCCACGCCCAAGAAGAAGGCCAGCACCTGGGAGCAGGCTGAGGTGAGGCACCCCCGGGACCGAAAGAGCGCGAGAACCTCGCTGGCTTGCTCGCTGACGTGAATCAAATAAAGAGGGCCTGCGGTCGACGTCACCAAACTCGACGTAGCTCAGATGGGAATAGGTGGAAATAGCGCATGGAAGGTTTGCGGGTTACACCGTCATAGCTGCCAGCCATTCCCATTTTGGAGGAATCATTCCTCTTTTTGGGGTAAAAATGTATCACATTTTACATGCTCTTGACAACAGATTCCAGTTTTGGGCTTTCAAATACACAAGTATTCCTATGTAGTTTGCTCTGTGTTTGCTCTGTGATTCCTCTTTTTCAGCAGAAGATAAGTTGGCAGGTATTTACTGTGTGACATCTCTTTTCATGACGTTTTGATCTTAGCAGGACCTTTCTCCAAGGCAGATTGGCGTTCTGCCTTTGAGAAATGTCCTGCTAGGATCATAACACCAGGCTCCCCTAATTTTTGATATCCTCAATTTTGTCGATTTAGACAGTAAACAGTTTGCATATTACATCTCTTTTGAGACAGAGTTTAGATTCTGTGTGAGTACACACAAACATTGAGTTACCGCTGCAAAAGAGGTGTGCTACATAGTGTCACCGTAAACCTTCCGCTTACAATCAGTCACAAGATGATTAGTGATGCACAAAACCTTAGCAGCTTTTTATGGGTTATCCACCGCAAGTTGAGTTACAATGCATCCCAAGGCTTTGTGGAATCCACCCTTGTAGTTTCAGTCCCAGATCTAGATGCCTAGCGATCTGGGATCTAGATGTCAGCAATTTGATAGATGATATATTTTGATATTATTTTTTGCATCGAGGAGGAGAATGTAATTCAATGAGGGTCTGCCGTACTCCACGTACCGTAAACTTTCGCTCTAATACAATGTAAGGTCGGCTTCTGTATGATTACTGAAACCCATACTGGCAACACCACCATCGGGTTGTACCCATGCATACTGCTCACCCCATTTCTACCTTGGTGAAAAATTGTGTGCAATATACACTGGAACTTACGGTAATGGCATTGAGTGCAATGTGACTTCAACTCCACGCTTGTATTGAGAAATTGAAAAAAGTGACTCAATGTCAAACCCTTAATCTGCATGTACTTTGAAATACCACTGCTAACGTTTTAGGGTGTGTTTACCGTTATTTGTGGGAGCAGCAACAGGCTTCCACCCCGTCCATCAGCCGCTGGGACGAGACCCCGGGCCGGGCCAAGGGCAGCGAGACGCCCGGAGCCACGCCCAGCGCCAGCACCCGGGTGTGGGAGAACACCCCGGCCCACCTGACGCCCGGCCACGTCACGCCCGGCCACGCTACGCCCGGACACGCCACGCCCGGCCACGTCACGCCCGGCCACAGCGCCACGCCCAGCGCCCGCCGGAACAGATGGGACGAAACGCCCAGAACGGAGAGAGGTAAGTGCGGTGGAACATTGCTGTCACGAACGCCGATATACTGAACATTCGGCTATAATGAACATGCCCTTTGGCTCTCGATTTGTGTGTACAAACTGCTAACGAACGACCGTATACCGAACAATTTTCGTGGATCCTAGTATGATCGTTATAGCAATTAGCAAATTAGACGTGCTGCTGTCTCAAGTTGTTGTCGTTCGCCTGAGCTCAATCAGAAGAGTTAGACCAGTTTCAAGGGCCCACCAACTAGGAGGTCCACAACATAGGCCCTCAAAACTTGGGGGAATGATCACTCGCCCACTTTTCTCTTTGACTCTTTCCCTTTGAACTCCGCCCCCCTCTACTACCTTATCGCTACCCTACCCCCTTCCCCTCGATCCCACCCTACCATGTCCCTTTTACTCTCCCCTTCCTATTTGTTTGTGTCCTTGTTACTTTCCCTTTCAGAGAGGTCCTGCTAGGATCGAAATGTCTGGGCAATACAAGAAAAAAATAAAATAAATTAAGAACAATTATATCTGTTAACAAAGAAGTGGTGTTTAAGGGCAACTTGGAACTCGGAGATTGAACGGATAGAACGAATATTGAGAGGCAGTGAAAATCCAGAGACAAGGGCCGGCATTAGAAAAGGATCGATCACCCCATGAATTGTGAGCATGAGGGACAGCAAGCAAAAAAAAAGGAATCGGAGGATCTCATATGTAATTGCATTTGCCACAACCTCAAGCATCATTGTTCACGTCTGCGACGAATTTGCTCCCCCTCTGACAGAGACGCCGGGGCACGGGAGTGGCTGGGCCGAGACGCCGCGGACAGACCGCGGGGGTGACGCCCCCTCCGAGACGCCCACCCCGGGCAGCAAGCGCCGCTCTCGCTGGGACGAGACGCCCGCCGGCAGCCAGACGCCCAGTGCCACGCCCATCGTGGGCAACAGCCAGACGCCCATGGGCCAGAAGGCCATGGTCATGAAGACTCCCTCCCAGTCTGGTGAGATTCAGTTTCTTTTCTATTTTTTTATTTTTTTATGATCGGAATCAATCAGAGTGCTTTTTCAGAATTACAACACCTTTTCAGAATTACAACACCTTTTCAGAATCGCAATGCCTTCTCAGAATTGCAACACCTTTTCAGAATCACAACACCTTTTGGAAATCACAACACCTTTTGGAAATCACAACACCTTTTGGAAATCACAACACCTTTTGGAAATCACAACACCTTTTGGAAATCACAACACCTTTTAAGAATCACAACACCTTTTAAGAATCACAACACCTTTCAAGAATCACAACACCTTTTAGAAGCACAATGCCAATCACAGTACCTTTTGGGAATTACAACACATTTTGTAAATCACAACAACTTTCAAGAATCACAACACCTTTTTAGAATCACAATGCCAATCACAACACCTTTTGGAAATCACAACACATTTTGTAAATCACAACACCTTTTTAGAATCACAATGCCAATCATAACACCTTTTGGGAATCACTACACCTTTTGGGAATCACATAGTTTTTCGGAATCAGGGCACCTGTTCAAAGTCACAATGCCTTTTGGGGGGTCACAACACCTTTTCTACATTGCCTTTTTGTAATGGCATGGCATTCACAGATTGGTACTGACTTGATGGAGTGTCTGTCTTTGACTCTTTCTCAGCTCTGCGGATGATGACGCCCGAACAGCTCCAGGCTTGGCGCTGGGAGAAGGAAATTGACGAGAGGAATCGGGCTCTGGGAGACGAGGAGTTGGACTCCATGTTCCCAGAGGGCTACAAGGTAAGACCAGATGAAAAAAAATGGTCTAAACCTTCCCAGTCACTGGAGATAACTGTTCTAAACTGGAGTTAACTGTTATAAAGTTCCCAGTCAGTTTTTCCTGTATTTGTTTGACCTAAATGAACCAACATATAATTGTCGGGAGCTGACACTTTTGTTTTCCACACTGGAGTTAACTGTCCTAAACCAGAGTTAACTGTTCTAAACCAGAGTTAACTGTTCTAAACTGGAGTTAACTGTTCTATAGTTCTCTCTCTCCTTTATCTGTTTGACCTAAATGAACCATCATATAATTGTCGGGAGCTGACAGTTTTGTTTTGCACACTGGAGTTAACTGTTCTAAACCAGAGTTAACTGTTCTAAACCAGAGTTAACTGTTCTAAACTAGAGTTAACAGTTCTAAACCAGAGTTAACTGTTCTAAACCAGAGTTAACTGTTCTAAACCAGAGTTAACTGTTCTAAACCAGAGTTAACTGTTCTAAACCAGAGTTAACTGTTCTAAACCAGAGTTAACTGTTCTAAACCAGAGTTAACTGTTCTATCTTTTTGACCTAAATGAACCAACATATAATTGTTGGGAGCTGAAACTTAAAATTTCTAAACTGGAGTTAACTGTTCTAAACTGGAGTTAATTGTTCTAAACTGGAGTTAACTGTTCTAAACTGTAGTTAACTGTTCTAAACTGGAGTTTACTTTTCTTAACTGGAGTTAACTGTTCTAAAGATCCCAGTCAGTTTTTCACTCATTGGTTTTGATTTCTGAAGAGTCGTGGCTATGAGCCAATCGAATTGACTGAGTGACTTTAATCTCGGCTCTGTTTTCGGGGTTTTTTTTCATGCCCTAGGTGCTGCAACCGCCGGCCGGCTACGTGCCCATCCGCACCCCGGCCCGCAAGCTGACCTCCACCCCGACCCCAATGGGCGGCCTGAGCGGCTTCCACATGCAGACGGACGACAAGCTGGTGGACCCCGGCCTGGCCCAGCCCCCGGGCAACCTGCCCTTCCTCAAGCCCGACGACGCCCAGTACTTTGGCAAGCTTCTGGTGAGTGTCCCCGAGGAGAGTGTCTCTCTCCACAATTCCGAGACCCCCTCTTCCCCCCTCTTCCCCCCTCTTCCCCCCTCTTCCCCCCTCTTCCCCCCTCTTCCCCCCTCTTCCCCCCTCTTCCCCCCTCTTCCCCCCTCTTCCCCCCTCTTCCCCCCTCTTCCCCCCTCTTCCCCCCTCTTCCCCCCTCTTCCCCCCTCTTCCCCCCTCTTCCCCCCTCTTCCCCCCTCTTCCCCCCTCTTCCCCCCTCTTCCCCCCTCTTCCCCCCTCTTCCCCCCTCTTCCCCCCTCTTCCCCCCTCTTCCCCCCTCTTCCCCCCTCTTCCCCCCTCTTCCCTCCTCTTCCCCCCTCTTCCCCCCTCTTCCCCCCTCTTCCCCCCTCTTCCCCCCTCTTCCCCCCTCTTCCCCCCTCTTCCCCCCTCTTCCCCCCGTCTGCGGCCAGTCTTCCAAAAAAGTGATCCAAAAAGTCACCAGATTTCATCAAATACGTTAAAAAAGACCACCTGTGAGATTTTATTCCTATTCTTTGTAGTCTTCTAATACACATAGACTGGTCTTGCTGACTTGGTTTGCCCCCCTGTCAGGATGTTTAAGCGAGCAACCATTCTGTTTGCCTACTCCCGACCATGCACTCTTTCCCTTTCCAAGATGTAGAACAAGGAGGTATCAGAACAGCTTCTTCCCATGTTCTGCTTCTCTCTGGAATTCCCTTCCTGGTTCATGTTTCCCACCTTCTTAACCACTTCGCACCGGGGGGGTTTTCAGCGCTGATGACCGCCATACGGGGGTTTTGAACAATGCATCATTTTAAAATCTTGGTAAAACAATTGGAACAATATATTTCTGTGAAATAAATCGATAAGGGTATACTATGGGTACAAGAGAGTAAAACTTGGCACAATTCGGACGTCGTTGTGGCCTTTGTCAAGAGATTATCCGTTCGAAAAAGGGCCCTTTGTGCATCGTCAATGGACCGTAACAGACGTGTGTGTGTGCGTGCGTGTACGCTGCTGACAATCCCTGACCGCAGACTCCAGCCTCCACTCCAGGCAGTCAAATCTTCGAGTTGGTCGGCCACAAACGAGCGTACAGATTACGGTAAAGAATGTGGGGGGAATTCCAATGCCAGACCGACGACCGTTGGGCTGTGTGGCATGCAAAGACAATGTCCCCCGCGTGCTTTCAGCTGCAGCGCGGTATCCCTCGATCCTCCACAGTAAAAGTCCCACAATTGCACAATTACTGCTGCTAATCTTGCAATTCATGTGGCAACTTGCGTCAAAAAGGGTCTTTGTACTGATTCATATTGCTTTGTTCTAAGCTGAAAAGAGTCTTTGTTTGGAATGTGGACAATAGTGGTGCCCGGATTCGGAGGGCCCCGTTGCAAAGGCAATCCAATTGACCTCCGGATTCGGAGATCCCGGCGCGAAGTGGTTAAGAGGAATTCCAATTCCTATCTCCAGCCTTCCCGAGTTCCTCCCTATCTCCTTCCTTCCTTAGCCCTTAACCCTGATATAGAAATTAAAATGTGTGCTAATCGCTGCGCGCCCGGCCTATTCTCTTGTTCAATGTACCAGTGTTTGGTTCGGGTTTTGTTCCTTGGCAAAGTGACACATTTCTCCAGGGATCGCTATAACGAACATGCCCTTTGGCTCCTGACAAATACGTCCGTTGATATGCGCTGGCAACTGCTATAGTGAACGACTCCTATGCCGAACAATTTTCAATCAAATTGTATCACACTCCTTCTCTTAAGAGATGATGTACATGGTGTCACTGCAAATCTCCTTGGTATTTCCACCATGCAAAACCTTCCAATCGTATCACACTCCTTCTCTTAAGAGATGATGTACATGGTGTCACCGCAAACCTCCTTGGTATTTCCACCATGCAAAACCTTCCAATCGTATCACACTCCTTCTCTTAAGAGATGATGTACATGGTGTCACTGCAAATCTCCTTGGTATTTCCACCATGCAAAACCTTCAAATCGTATCACACTCCTTCTCTTAAGAGATGATGTACATGGTGTCACTGCAAATCTCCTTGGTATTTCCACCATGCAAAACCTTCAAATCGTATCACACTCCTTCTCTTAAGAGATGATGTACATGGTGTCACTGCAATTCTCCTTGGTATTTCCACCATGCAAAACCTTCCAATCGTATCACACTCCTTCTCTTAAGAGATGATGTACATGGTGTCACCGCAAACCTTCTTGGTATTTCCACCATGCAAAACCCTCAAATCGTATCACACTCCTTCTCTTAAGAGATGATGTACATGGTGTCACTGCAAATCTCCTTGGTATTTCCACCATGCAAAACCTTCAAATCGTATCACACTCCTTCTCTTAAGAGATGATGTACATGGTGTCACTGCAAATCTCCTTGGTATTTCCACCATGCAAAACCTTCAAATCGTATCACACTCCTTCTCTTAAGAGATGATGTACATGGTGTCACTGCAAATCTCCTTGGTATTTCCACCATGCAAAACCTTCAAATTGTATCACACTCCTTCTCTTAAGAGATGATGTACATGGTGTCACTGCAAATCTCCTTGGTATTTCCACCATGCAAAACCTTCAAATCGTATCACACTCCTTCTCTTAAGAGATGATGTACATGGTGTCACTGCAAATCTCCTTGGTATTTCCACCATGCAAAACCTTCAAATCGTATCACACTCCTTCTCACATTTCTCCAGGGATCGCTATAACGAACATGCCGTTTGGCTCCTGACGTATACGTCCGTTGATATGCGCTGGCAACTGCTATAATGAAGGACTCCTATACCGAACAATTTTCAATCAAATCGTATCATACTCCTTCTCTTAAGAGATGATGTACATGGTGTCACCGCAAAACCTAGTACTTTGTATTTCCACCATCTTCATGCCAGCATCTGATTCGATTCCCCCCCCCCCCTCTCCCTCCCCACGACAGAACGACATCGATGAGAGCACGCTCAGTGCGGACGAGCAGAAGGAGCGGCGCATCATGAAGCTCCTGCTGAAGATCAAGAACGGCACGCCGCCCATGCGCAAGGCCGCCCTGCGCCAGATCACGGACAAGGCCCGCGAGTTCAACGCCGGGCCCCTCTTCAACCAGATCCTTCCGCTCCTCATGTCCCCGACCCTGGAGGACCAAGAGCGCCACCTCTTGGTCAAGGTGATCGACCGCATCCTGTACAAGCTGGACGACTTGGTGCGGCCCTACGTGCACAAGGTGAGACGGGGTCTGGCTCGCCCGCCGGAAAGTTCTGAATCCCCCTTTTTTTCTTCTTTTTTTTGCCAGACCGGATGGAACGAAATTCACGATTGGCGGAGAATTCACCAAAAAGTATGAGAATCGCAAATTTCATCCAAGACCTGGATTAGGTGCTGGCTCCAGCTTTGTCCAAAACCTGAAAAAGGGGGAGCCACATTTTGAGAATCTGGCCTATGAAAGGATGTGCGATTCCCTTCAATCAATGGGTCTTTTTGCAAGCCCAAATTTCACATGGTTTAGGCGCTGGTTCTAGCTTTGTTCCTGTTACCCAAAACCTTTTAAAGGGAGCCATGTTTTGAGAATCTGGACTATGAGAAGGATGTGCAATTCACTTCAATCTATGGGTCTTTTTGCAAGCCCAAATTTCACATGGTTTAGGCGCTGGTTCTAGCTTTGTCCCTATTATCCAAAACCTTTTAAAGGGAGCCACGTTTTGAGGATCTGGCCTATGAGAAGGTTGTGCGATTCTCTTCAATCTATGGGTCTTTTTGCAAGCCCAAATTTCACATGGTTTAGGCGCTGGTTCTAGCTTTGTCCCTATTATCCAAAACCTTTTAAAGGGAGCCACGTTTTGAGGATCTGGCCTATGAGAATGATGTGCGATTCTCTTCAATCTATGGGTCTTTTTGCAACACCAAATTTGACCCCAAACCTGGTTTTAGGCACTGGCTCTAGCTTTTGTCTTAGTTATCCGAAACCTTATAAAGGGAGCTGTGGTTTGAGAATCTTGGATATGAGAAGCAGTGAGCATTCAGTGTTTATCACGTCCGGCATTGAATCAACTTCTTAGTGTTGGGTGTTTTGGGCTGATTTTTGCTCAGGTTCTTGTGGTGATCAAGCCAGGTATGTACGAAGTATTCTACAAGCTCTTGCCTACTCACCTTGTTGTTTTGGGGGGTTTATTTTCTTCAGATTCTCGTGGTGATCGAGCCAGGTTTGTACGAAGTATTCTACAAGCTCTTGCCTACTCACCTTGTTGTTTTGGGGGGTCTATTTTCTTCAGATTCTCGTGGTGATCGAGCCGCTGCTGATTGACGAGGATTACTACGCCCGCGTGGAAGGCCGCGAGATCATCTCCAACCTGGCCAAGGCGGCCGGTCTGGCCACCATGATCTCCACCATGCGGCCGGACATCGACAACCTGGACGAGTACGTGCGCAACACCACGGCCAGGGCCTTTGCCGTGGTGGCCTCGGCGCTGGGCATCCCCTCGCTGCTGCCCTTCCTGAAGGCCGTCTGCCGCAGCAAGAAGTCGTGGCAGGCCCGCCACACCGGCATCAAGATCGTGCAGCAGATTGCCATCCTGATGGGCTGCGCCATCCTGCCCCATCTGCGCAACCTGGTGGAGATCATCGAGCATGGTGAGTGGGCGGGCATTAGGTAGACAGCGGAGTGAACATTCATGCACCGACTGCTGCCATTCTGCACTGCTACAGTAACATTGTGATAAGTCAAACCCGGTGTAGCGGTCTGATCCGGGTCCCATGCTCAGATGAAACCATTACCATATATGGATAAAAATGTCATGTGCAGTGCGTATGGTAGTTGTCCATTTTGAAGGCCGTGCTGAGTCGCTACGGCCATTGGCAATGCAGCGCTTTCAGGCACGTTCGTTGACCCGTAGTTATTTACCAACAACGCTCAGTTCAGAGCCTAGTACCTAGGCCTAGAATTTGAGAAATGCTACAGTTGTTCCCCCGTAATAAGGGTGTATCGATTGGCTTTATACAATCAAAAGCAAAATATAGTTTTACAAACTGTGTTCGTTCGCGGATAATCATAAAACATTCAAATGAAGGGCGCCCTTACGTGCTTGGTTCACTGACTCATCTGAGCACGCTGAGCAGCTGAGAACGTTGCTGCAATGTGCTGAGGTGAGCCAGTGACGTCACGGCTCAACTCGGCACGGGGGCCATCTGAGATCGTTACACCGGTTACGTCGAAACGCATACTGTATTCACAACAAAAGAATAGGCCTTTATGTACAATAAATCCTCTAACTCGAATTGTCAATATCGCTCATCGCGAACTTTTGCCAGGCCAATTGAAATAGGAAAAAAGACACCGAAGAACGATGAATAAACAGTGATGAAACTGCACACATTGCTAATATATAAAGGATTATCCTGTAACAGCCCGATCAAACAAACCAAATTCTCAAGTCTATGCTCTTGACTTAGTAGCAGTAGCAGTAGCAGTAGTAGTAGCAGTAGTAGTAGTTCAGTCCCATGTACTTTGTGCACAGTTGCCTTTCAGTCCCATACACTTTGTACACAGTCGTCTGTCAAACCTATGCTGTGCACAATTGGCCTTGCGTCTTACTTACTGGGCTTGTTTTTGTGTGTGGACAGGTCTTGTGGACGAGCAGCAGAAGGTGCGGACCATCACAGCCTTAGCCTTAGCCGCTCTGGCTGAGGCGGCTACCCCCTACGGCATCGAGTCCTTTGACAGTGTCCTGAAGCCTCTCTGGAAGGGCATACGGCAGCACAGAGGAAAGGTGAGCAGTCTCGGGCGGCTCACAGCCGTAGAGCTCTATAAATAAACTGCGTGACGCGTGCCGACAAGGGGACTGCGCCGCCATTACCAAAGAGGGCAAATGCATGGATCTCTATGGGGCAAACTAATCCCAATTGTTTTACAAAAGAAAGTAGGACATTAAAATTTGCCAATCCCTTGAGGTATTGATGGCCTTTCCTTTCATTACTAAAAACCATTTCTATAACATTTTAGTTTCCGCATTCACAACCTTTCGGCTATACCTTCCCCCATTCATATTCACGCGCGATTGCTACTGACATCCGGGCACTTCGAGCTGAATTTGCCCTCTTTGGTAATGGTGGATGCGCATCCATGTCGACACACGTTCGTACCGAGCGTTGAAAGGGGAGTGCACACTCAAGTTTATTTATAGAGCTCTATGCTCACGGCTTGACTTAGACCTTCCTTGATCCAAAGCTACATTGAAACGCGGTAGAATCCCCCAACCATTTCCTATGCATCGTTGTCTTAAGCTGCGCTTCCTCCAGACACTGAAATTTGACCATGACAACAGTTACATTTCAAACGGGTAAATCTCACCACCGTTCCCACTTGGACTTTTTAAACTGGGAAATTGAATCAAGACGATTGTATAGGTAATTGAGCTAGCATTCAAACAGCTCACAGGGGAGCTGTGCATGAGGTTTGAAGCCATGAAGGTTGCCTTGTGATAGTGGCTAACTTTTCCGTCTGCTCTTGTCCTTGTGATAGTGACTAACTGGTCTTGTCCTTGTGATAGTGGCTAACTGGTCTTGTCCTTGTGATAGTGGCTAACTGGTCTTGTCCTTGTGATAGTGGCTAACTGGTCTTGTCCTTGTGATAGTGACTAACTGGTCTTGTCCTTGTGATAGTGACTAACTGGTCTTGTCCTTGTGATAGTGGCTAACTGGTCTTGTCCTTGTGATATTGGCTAACTGGTCTTGTCCTTGTGATAGTGACTAACTGGTCTTGTCCTTGTGATAGTGACTAACTGGTCTTGTCCTTGTGATAGTGGCTAACTGGTCTTGTCCTTGTGATAGTGGCTAACTGGTCTTGTCCTTGTGATAGTGGCTGACTGGTCTTGTCCTTGTGATAGTGGCTAACTGTCCCATCTGGTCTTGTCCTGTGCAGGGTCTAGCTGCCTTCCTGAAGGCCATCGGCTATCTCATCCCTCTGATGGATCCTGAGTACGCCAACTACTACACCAGGGAAGTCATGTTGATCCTCATCCGTGAGTTCCAGTCGCCTGACGAGGAGATGAAGAAGATTGTCCTGAAGGTAAGCAGCCGGGGGATGGTTTATTATTTCCACATTAAACAAAAAATAATCGGACGTGAAAGACAAAAAGGTCTACATTATCAGATTGTTTTTTCAGTGCAGGGCGGCTGGCCCACCCAGCGTGAATCTCTCAGTCGCATAAGCGCTCACTCGCAGTCGCACAATCTATTTCCCTTCACTGCTCACTCGCAGTCGCACAATCTATTTCCCTTTACTGCTCACTCGCAGTCGCACAATCTATTGGCCTTCACTGCTCACTCGCAGTCGCACAATCTATTTCCCTTCACTGCTCACTTGCAGTCGCACAATCTATTTCCCTTCACTGCTCACTCGCAGTCGCACAATCTATTTCCCTTCACTGCTCACTCGCAGTCGCACAATCTATTTCCCTTCACTGCTCACTCGCAGTCGCACAATCTATTTCCCTTTACTGCTCACTCGCAGTCGCACAATCTATTCCCCTTCACTGCTCACTCGCAGTCGCACAATCTATTTCCCTTTACTGCTCACTCGCAGTCGCACAATCTATTTCCCTTTACTGTTCACTCGCAGTCGCACAATCTATTTCCCTTCACTGCTCACTCGCAGTCGCACAATCTATTTCCCTTCACTGCTCACTCGCAGTCGCACGATCTATCGGCCTTCAGTGATTTTCAGGAAATGACTTTGTCGGTCGCTTACATCCCTGTGCCTCTCTCCTCACCTTGTCTGCTTCTCTCTCTCTCTCTCTATCTCTCTCTCTCTCTCTCTCTCTCTCTCTCACTCACTCTATCTCTGTTAACGTTTTGACGACCATTCCAGAAATGACAGAGCCGCAGAAAAACTCATTTTTCTCTTGATGCGTGATCATGTTTCTAATACGGCAGTGCTAATTGACAGTTGGTTTGTCGGATAGACCTTTGAGACCATCTCTGACTTCACAGTCACCTTTCTGACGCTACAATACCCACTGACTGTTAACCACTTCGCGCCGTTTTTTTTTTCAGTGCTGATGACCGCTATACAGGGTTTTTTGAACAATGCATCATTTTAAAATCTCGTTAAAACAATCGGAACAATATATTTATGTGAAATAAATCCGTTCGAAAAGGGCCCTTTGTGCATCGTCACTGGACCGTACCGGACGTGTGTGTGTGCGTGCGTGTACGCTGCTGACAATCCCTGACCGCAGACTCCAGCCTCAACTCCAGGCAGTCAAATCTTCGAGTTGGTCGGCCACAAACGAGCGTACAGATTACGGTAAAGAATGCGGGGGGAATTCCAATGCCAGACCGACGACCGTTGGGCAGTGTGGCATGCAAAGACAATGTCCCCCGCATGCTTTCAGCTGCAGCGCGGTATCCCTCGATCCTCCACAGTAAAAATCCCACAATTGCACAATTACTGCTGCTAATCTTGCAATTCATGTGGCAACTTGCGTCAAAAAGGGTCTTTGTACTGATTCGTATTGCTTTGTTCTAAGCTGAAAAGAGTCTTTGTTTAGAATGTGGACAATAGTGGTGCCCGGATTTGGAGGGCCCCGTTGCATAGGCAATCCAATTGACCTCCGGATTCGGAGGTCCCGGCGCTAAGTGGTTAACATTTTGACGACCATTCCAGAAAGGACAGAGGCGCAGAAAAACTCATTTTTCTCTTGAGGCGTGATCATGTTTCTTTTACTTTGTCGGTCGCTTACATCCCTGTGCCTCTCTCCTCACCTTGTCTGCTTCTCTCTATCTCTCTCTCTAGGTGGTGAAGCAGTGCTGTGCCACGGATGGTGTGGAGGCGCAGTACATCCGGGACGAGGTCCTGCCCTCCTTCTTCAAGCATTTCTGGCAGCACCGCATGGCCCTGGACCGGCGAAACTACAGACAGGTACGGAGCGTCCGGGCAGTCCGCACCGCCGCTACTGAGCACGCTCAGTAGTCGGCATCTAGCCGACTCCCTGCAACAAGCAAGAGAGATCACCGAAACCCATTTCCCGATACCCATTGTGATGCAGTGGAACGTCGCTATATAACGAACATCCTGGGATCCATGAAAATAGTTTGGTACAGTGATTGTTCGTTATAGCGGTTGTAGCCACATATTGCGTGCACAAAAAATCAGGAGCCAAAGGGCATGTTCGTTATGGCTGAATGTTCGGTATATCGACGTTCCACTGTAGTATGATTTATGTGCAAAATACCAACTGACTGTTTTGACAACCATTCCAGAAATGACATTGCCACAGAAAAAAACTAATTTTTCTCTTGAGCTGTGATCCCATTTCTGAGACGGCAGTACTCACTGACCCTTGGTTGGTCCAATAGACCTCCGAGACCCTAGTCTCATCTGACTTCTCAGTCGCATTTCCGACGCCAAAACGGCAGACAACATTTTGACGATAACTCGCCATCCACTCTCAAAAAGTTTATCGGAAACCACTCCACAACCTACACACTGTCATCCCATTTCTCTCTAAACACTGTTCATTTACCCCGGCGTAGCGAGCCGTGACAGCTTCGGTGGTCTGGCTTGTTGAGCCCCAATGCCATTTCTACGACGGCAGTACTAACTGACCCTCGCTTTGCCCTTCTGTCGCCCCCTCACCCCCCTCCCCATCAGCTGGTGGACACCACCGTGGAGCTGGCCAACAAGGTGGGAGCGGCCGAGATCGTCGGTCGCATCGTGGACGACCTGAAGGACGAGGCGGAGCAGTACCGCAAGATGGTGATGGAGACCATCGAGAAGATCATGGGCAACCTGGGGGCGGCCGACATCGACTCCCGTCTGGAGGAGCAGCTGATTGACGGCATCCTGTACGCCTTCCAGGAGCAGACTACGGAGGTGAGTCACGCAAACGGATTTGTCTCGCCAAGGCTGGAGAAGAAGTTTGGTTCAGTGTGGCTCTGAAAGGCGCTGGTAACTCAACATTTAGAGCTAATAATTCATCGTTGAGAGTTGGTAACTCAACTTTGGGTGCTGGTAACTCAACTTTGGAGCTGGTAACTCAACTTTGGTAGCAGGTACCTCATTGTTGAGAGCTGGTAACTCAGCTTTGGAAGCTGGTAACTCAACTGTTGGAGCCAGTAACTCAACTTTGGGAGTTGGTAACTCAACTTTGGCAGCTGGTAACTCAACTTTGGGAGCTGGTAACTCAACGTCGGTAGCCGGTAACTCAACTTTGGGAGCCGGTAACTCAACTTTGGTAGCTGGTAACTCAACTTTGGTAGCTGGTAACTCAACTTTGGTAGCTGGTAACTCAACTTTGGTAGCTGGTAACTCAACTTTGGTAGCTGGTAACTCAACTTTGGGAGTTGGTAACTCAACTTTGGTAGCTGGTAACTCAACTTTGGGAGTTGGTAACTCAACTTTGGTAGTTGGTAACTCAACTTTGGTAGCTGGTAACTCAACTTTGGGAGTTGGTAACTCAACTTTGGGAGCTGGTAACTCAACTTTGGTAGCTGGTAACTCAACTTTGGTAGCTGGTTACTCAACTGTGGGATTTGGTAACTCAACTTTGGTAACTGGTAACTCAACTTTGGGAGCCGGTAACTCAACTTTGGTAGCTGGTAACTCAACTTGGGTAGCTGGTAACTCAACTTTGGTAGCTGGTAACTCAACTTTGGGAGTTGGTAAAATTGTTGATAGCCGGTAACTCAACTTTGGGATTTGGTAACTCAACTTTGGGAGCTGGTAACTCAACTTTGGTAGTCGGTAAAATTGTTGATAGCTGGTAACTCAAGTTTTGTAGCTGGTACCTCAACTTTGGGAGTTGGTAACTCAACTTTGGTAACTGGTAACTCAACTGTGGTAGCTGGTAACTCAACTGTGGGAGCTGGTAACTCAACTGTGGGAGCTGGTAACTCAACTGTGGGAGCTGGTAACTCAACTTTGGTAGCTGGTAATTCAATGTTGAGAGCTTGAATCTCATTGTATATCCTCGCTGATGCTCAATCTGAGTTAACATCTTGTTTATCCATTGCCTACTCTGGTCAGGACTCTGTGATGCTGAATGGCTTTGGCACCGTGGTGAATGCCCTGGGCAAGCGCGTCAAGCCCTACCTGCCGCAGATCTGCGGTACCATCCTGTGGCGACTCAACAACAAAGCGGCCAAGGTCAGACAGCAGGCCGCCGACCTCATCTCCAGGATCGCCGTCGTCATGAGGACCTGCCAAGAGGTAAGGGAGGGGGTTTGACTGGGTCGGGAGATCTCAAAAAAAAATGGCAAGGGCCCTACATTTTGATCTTAGCAAGGCCCCTTCTCAGAAGCAGAATGACAAGGACAAAAACAGATCGGGAAGGGGAAGAGTCAATGGTACATGGATGACTACAAAAAGGCAAAGGAAAGCTGGTAGACAGTCTAGGGTGAGATCGGAGGGATGGGCAGGGAGTAGGGAAGGGAGGAAAGGTGGTAGACAGACTAGGGTGAGATCAAAGGGAAGGGCAGGGAGTAGGGAAGGGAGGAAAGGTGGTAGACAGACTGGGGTGAGGTCAAAGTGAAGGGCAGGGAGTAGGGAAGGGAGGAAAGCTGGTAGACAGACTAGGGTGAGATTAAAGGGAAGGGCAGGGAGTAGGGAAGGGAGGAAAGCTGGTAGACAGACTAGGGTAAGATCAAAGGGAAGGGCAGGGAGTAGGGAAGGGAGAAAAGCTGGTTGACAGACTAGGGTGAGGTCAAAGGGAAGGGCAGGGAGTAGGGAAGGGAGGAAAGCTGGTAGACAGACTAGGGTGAGGTCAAAGGGAAGGGCAGGGAGTAAGGAAGGGAGGAAAGCTGGTAGACAGACTAGGGTGAGATCAGAGCGAAGGGCAGGGAGTAAGGAAGGGAGGAAAGCTGGTAGACAGACTAGGGTGAGGTCAAAGGGAAGGGCAGGGAGTAAGGAAGGGAGGAAAGCTGGTAGACAGACTAGGGTGAGATCAGAGGGAAGGGAAGGGAGTAGGGAAGGGAGGAAAGCTGGTAGACAGACTAGGGTGAGGCCAAAGGGAAGGGCAGGGAGTAAGGAAGAGAGGAAAGCTGGTAGACAGACTAGGGTGAGGTCAAAGGGAAGGGCAGGGAGTAAGGAAGGGAGGAAAGCTGGTAGACAGACTAGGGTGAGATCAGAGGGAAGGGCAGGGAGTAGGGAAGGGAGGAAAGCTGGTAGACAGACTAGTGTGAGATCAAAGGGACGGGCAGGGAGTATGGAAGGGAGGGAAGCTGGTAGACAGACTAGGGTGAGGTCAAAGGGAAGGGCAGGGAGTAGAGAAGGGATCAAAGGAGGAAAGCTGCTTTTCTCTTTGATCTTTTCCATGACATCTCTCATTGTTTATATTATGGCTAACCACTCATCTATGACTGAATGCAGTATCCTCAACTACACAGATTTGAATCCACCACACGACCTCGACCGGCTCGGGGGGCGGGGGGGGGGGGGGGTCATGTGGCTGAGACGTCAGCAGTAGAAAGCAGGAGTCGCAGGATCGAATCCCTCCCGAGCTGTAGGGCAAGCCCCGATCTCCACCCGAGTTGAGGTCCTCAAATCGAAGCCCCCTCTTAACTGCGTTCTCTCGCCCGTCCTCTTTGCCGTCCACAGGAGAAGCTGATGGGTCATCTTGGCGTGGTCTTGTACGAGTACTTGGGAGAGGAGTACCCAGAGGTCCTGGGCAGCATCCTGGGCGCTCTCAAGTCCATCGTGAACGTCATCGGAATGCACAAGATGACCCCTCCAATCAAGGACCTCCTGCCCAGGCTCACACCCATCCTCAAAAACAGGTGAAGGTGGAATCTATCTATCAGGCATGCAACTTGTCCGCGGATCCGCGGATTTCCGCGTTTTATTTAATTCGGCCATTTTTTTATTTATTTATTTATTTATTTATTTTTTAAATCAAAGTCATAAGTTGTCACAAACTACTCAGAATGCACCACAGAGCATCTAGAATCCAAAATTTTCCTGGGCCCTTAAGCAGGCCCCAAACCACACACCGTAAGGGCTTCGTGCTTCACGCTCGCAGTTTCATTCGGACATTTTCCTCTTTTTTTACAATTCAAGAGTTGCATGCCTGATCTATGCAGTCTACCTGATCACAGGCAGTAGCCCGAACACTTTGTGAATGGAACGCTGTTGTGGTAAAATGAGGGTTTCGGGTAGGGTTTGGGCCATGTGAAAGGTTTACGGTGACACCATTGAACCCATCTCTATTGAGACGGAGAGTGGCTCTGAAAAGACCCGGTGACTCGATGTTTTGGGCAGTGTGTACTTTGCCTGTCGTAAGGAGACTGCTACATGCAGCAGTTTCCCGGCCATGTAGTCTCCTTACGACGATATACTGCCCAAAATGTTGAGTTACTGGCTCTTTTCGGAGCCACACTCCATCTCAAAGGAGACACGTTACATGGTGTCACCACAAACCTACTCGTATCTGCCAACCATTCCTATTTTGGAGGAATATTTTCTCTTTTTTTGGTGAAATTGTATCACTTTTTACAAGCTCTTCAACAAATTAGATATTTGGCTTGGAAATACCCATGTATTCCTATGTAGTTTGCTCTGTGATTCCTCTTTATTTAGCAGAAGTCTTCCTAATTTCCTTTAAGATAGGTTGCCAGCTATGCATTATTAGTGCCACCATGAACCGCCATAGCTTTGTCTCATTTAACTCTCCCTTCCGTTTCTTGTATTATTTTCTCTGCTCGCCGTGAGACAGACACGAGAAGGTGCAGGAGAACTGCATCGACCTCGTGGGGCGTATCGCAGATCGGGGTGCGGAGTACGTGTCTGCCAGGGAGTGGATGCGAATCTGCTTTGAGCTGCTGGAGCTCCTCAAGGCCCACAAGAAGGCTATCCGGAGAGCCACCGTCAACACCTTTGGTTACATCGCCAAGGCCATCGGGTGAGTACCGCGCACTAGGGCTTCGCGCCAGTTTTTTTTTTTCAGCGCCGATGACCGCCATACGGTGGTTTTTGAACAATGCATCATTTTCAAATCTCGCTAAAACAATCGGAACAATATATTTCTGTGTATACTATGGGTACAAGAGAGTAAAACCTGGCACAATTCAGACGTCGTTGTGGCTTTTGCCAAGAGATTATCCGTTCGAAAAAGGGCCCATTGTGCGTCATCAATGGACCGTAACAGACTTGTGTGTGTGTGTGTGTGTGCGTGTACGGTGCTGTCAATCCCTGACTGCAGACTCCAGCCTCCACTCCAGGCAGTCAAATCTTCCAGCCACAACCGAGGGTACAGATTACGGTAAAGAATGTGGGGGCAATTCCAATGCCAGACCGATGACCTTTTGGCTGTGTGGCATGCAAAGACAATGTCCCCCGCGTGCTTTCAGCGGCAGCGCGGTATCCCTCGATCCTCCACAGTAAAAGTACCTCAATTGCAAAATTACTGCTGCTAATCTTGCAGTTCATGTGGCAACTTATGTCAAAAAGGGTCTTTGTTTAGAATGTAGACAATAGCGGTGCCCGGAATCGGACGGCCCCGTCGCATATTCAAGCCAATGGAGCTCCGGATTCGGAGGTCCCGGCGTTAAGTGGTTAAAACCCTTTAAAAAAAGGCGCCTGCACCCCTGCTGTGAATCTCTCGGTAATCACTCACTCTCAGTCACATTTCTCGGTCGCGTAAGCGTTCACTCGCAGTCGCCCAATTTATTGGCCCTCAGGGATTCTCCGGAAACGACTTTGTCAGTCACTTACTGTACATCCTTGAGGCTCAGGCGTCCCTCATTGCGTCTGTTGGTTTTTTGTCATTGCGTCCGCAGGCCCCACGACGTCCTGGCCACCCTCCTGAACAACCTCAAGGTCCAGGAGCGTCAGAATCGCGTCTGCACCACCGTGGCCATCGCCATCGTGGCGGAGACCTGCTCGCCGTTCACCGTCCTGCCGGCCCTCATGAACGAGTACCGCGTGCCCGAGCTGAACGTGCAGAACGGCGTGCTCAAGTCGCTCTCCTTCCTCTTCGAGTACATCGGCGAGATGGGCAAGGACTACATCTACGCCGTCACGCCGCTGCTGGAGGATGCCCTGATGGACAGGTACGGGGACTGCTGCGCAAGCGGGGAAGCAGGGTGGTTTTTTCTTGGGGGGGGGGGGGTTGTGGCATCTAGTGCCGGTACTATCTGAGAATCTACTTTCTTCCTAGAGAGCAGCAGCCAATTTCAAGAAATGTTGCCGGAAGCTATGCAACGTACAAATGTTGCATACGTCTTGCTCCACAATGACTCTTATCAGCAATAATTTAGAAAAGGCGGCAAAATGTTGCGTAAGTTACGCAACAAAATGTTGCATGCGCAACATTTGAAGTTTCGCGAAATCGGCCGCTGGGTTCTGTATCGGTGAGAACGTAGGAGTAGGTTTGCGGCGATGCCATGTAAAATTTCTCTTTTTTGAGTACGTGTGGTTCTGAAAAGAACCGGAGGAACTCCTCTGTCCGTTTTCAGGAGACTGAGAATGTAATAGACCGATTGCATGACCAATGTTTACATGCCACCCCGTGACTTATAGTGGGTACGTTTGCCTCTCATTTGGTGCAGAACAGGAGCGGAAACGAGTAAAGAAGACGATCATATTGTCCACATTCTTCTCTGTACTGTGTTTCCATTACTGCTCTGTGCCAAATGAGATGAGAATGATGCCCACTGTAAGTCACCTGATGGCATGTAAACAGTGGCCGCGCAATCGGTCTATTCGGTGAGAGTTTGCCCCACCCAGTGTGTAGGTGGCACTTTGTGCTCAGTGCTTTGCTCAATAGGCATCGGTGACAATGTGATTCAATGAGGGTTTGCCCCTCCCAATGTTTAGTTTGCTTTGTGTACTCAGTGCTTTGCCCGATTGCCTGTTGATTTGTATCTGTGTCAAGGTAATTCAATGAGGGTTTACCCATCTCTGACGTGTAATAAGCAATGTACCGGTATGCTCAGTGCTTTGCCCGATTGCCTGTTGATTTGTATCTGTGTCAAGGTAATTCAATGAGGGTTTACCCATCCCTGACGTGTAATAAGCAATGCACCGGTATGCTCAGTGCTTTGCCCGATTGCCTGTTGATTTGTATCTGTGTCAAGGTAATTCAATGAGGGTTTACCCATCTCTGACATGTAATAAGCAATGTACCGGTATGCTCAGTGCTTTGCCTGATTGCCTGGTGATTTGCATCCGTGAGAATGTAATTCAATGAGGGTTTGCCCTTCCCCAATGTGTAATAAGCACTATATGCTCAGTGCTTTGTCTAATTGCCTTGTGATTAGCGTCAGTGAGAATGTAATTCAATGAGGGTTTTCCCTTCCCTGACGTGTAGTTAGCACTTAGCGCAAGCTTTTGTAGCAACAACTACTTCACCAGATGCAATGCAGGACGACAAAGTTCATCTTGATTAATCTTGATACTTTGCCGTATGGTTCACCTGGGGTTGGATTTCACTTAACCTTACGATCCATTTTTTTTTTTTTAAGACGAGTTTCATGAAATTGGCCCCTTGCTTTGACTGCTTTGACAAAATGAGTCTGTAAGGAGTGAAATTCGTATGAAAGTTGGAGAATTTGAGCCATTACTAGAAGTAGCACAGAAGAGAAAGCTGCGATGGTTTTGGACATGTAAGCAGAAGACCTGGAACATTGGCGCATGATGTCATGCATGGAATGGTTCATGGAAGTAGGAGAAGAGGCAGACCTAGAGCGAACTGGAGTGGAGATGTTTGGAAAATGGACAGGACAAACAGTGGTGGAATGCGTGAGGGCAGCTCAAGATAGAAAGAATTGGAGGAAGACACTCAACACTGTGCCCCAACGGTCTTTTTAGCTACGGGAGTGACCTGACCTGACCTGACCTTTGACTGCTGTACCGATCTTCCCCTGACCGTTTTGTTTGTTTCTGTGCTGGCAGGGACCTGGTGCACCGTCAGACCGCCTGCGCAGCCATCAAGCACATGTCACTGGGCGTCTTCGGCTTCGGCTGCGAGGATGCCCTGGTCCACCTGCTCAACTTTGTCTGGCCCAACATCTTTGAGACGTCGCCCCACGTCATCCAGGCCGTCATGGACGCCATCGAGGGCATGCGGGTCGGCCTGGGGGCCAACAAGATGCTGCAGTACGCCCTGCAGGTGAGTCCGGGCGCCAGACTGGCGTTGCATTGATGTTTGCATTGAGGCGAATGTAATTCAATGAGTGGAACTCCGCATTGAAAGGCATTTCGACCACTGAGCAGTCAACCACCATCGTATATCACTCCACTGAGGTTTGTGAAGTGAAAATATTACTCTGTTCCAATCGCGTCGTGATTACCGTGTTCACGAGTTCACTAGTCGTGAAGAGGCGTTTCAATCGTCTGGTCACCAGTCGTGAACTGGAGGCAGAAATCTTCTCTCCTGTTCACGACTCGACATCAAAACGGTGTCAACTTGGGTCAGGAGGACAAAGGGCAAGCAGTTTTTACCAACATCAATGCATACATTGGTGATAATAAGAATACGATACATATACGGTGGCGGCTTCTGCAGTGACTCCAGGACCGAAACGGTGAAATAACCATGAAGTCAGGACTTAAATAGTTTTTTCTATTAGCTGCAAGTCGACTGCACTGTTGCTGCACAAATTTATTGTGAACGGTCTTTGCAATTGTGCAATGTGCACGGGGCGTGCGTGTTGGTGAGTAGCATTTTAATGCAGCCCACTAGTGAACGGGGAAATACTGGTCGTGAACACGATAGACGCCACGTGATTTGGAACGCAGCCTAAGATGTGTAAGATTTGTTCTTCCTTTCATCGTCTGAAGTCGCTCCTCTCCGTCTCTCTCTCTCTCTCAGGGTCTCTTTCACCCGGCGAGGAAGGTGCGCGATGTCTACTGGAAGATCTACAACACCTTGTACATTGGTGCGCAGGATTCCCTGGTGGCAGGCTACCCGCGTGTACCTAACGACGAGAAGAACCAATATGTCCGCTACGAGCTAGAGTACTTTCTGTAAAATAAAAAAGAAATCCAGTTAAAACCATAAAAATTCAATTTTGATTTTAGGATGGGCAGGACTTGGGTTTTGCATTGTTTTGTTTTCGTGTAGTCGCTCCCCCTACTTTCCTTTCCCAATGCATTGTGGGTCAGTCTCTGGCTCGAAAGGATCCATATTCTATTGTCATGACAACTGCCGAGATGTGTCCTCATTTCATTGTCTAAGATCCATATTAATTTGTAAATGACAGACTCAACGTGGAAATGTTTGTTTAAGTTGATGCTTATAACCCCCCCAAAAAAGCACATTTTCAATGTTTTTGTTTGCACTTTTTGGTTTTGAAGATGCAAGGTTTCTACCAATGAGGAATATCTTAGGATGGGAACGTGAAGCCTTTTTTAAGACGTTGAGAAGTAAATATTTGCATCTGGTTTTGTCAGAAACCACATAGACAAGAACAAAGTAATGTAGGTCAGCCGTGAAGCTATCGATTTGATCTTTCTAAAAAAAAAAAAAAAGGTAGTCGGAAAGGTCTAAAATGTCAAAAACAGCTTACATTTCTTCACTTTTTGGTGTCAAATTCTAACAACTATCACCAAATGAGAGGTCTCTGGCTCAAGTCCCGGTCCAGTCAAATTTTGTCTTTGCCATTTGTTTTCAAATTTGTTTTAAAAATCGCAGTCAGTATTTCCTTCGTTGTTTGGACTTAAACGGTATTTCAAATTGATAATCCCAAAATACTTACTTTCCACTTTACAATTTGTTTGTTATTTGTATGTATGTGACGGGAAAATACAAGCTGGAATTCCAAGTTACTTTGAGCATTGGATGCTATATAGGATGATTCTTTATGAAGGTATTTGGGAAAACAATTTCGCTGTAAGCCTTGATCAGTGTTGTCCGCAAATTTCTGAATTAGGATTTAAGGGTTTGTGCTTTGGTTGTGACTAGTCAGTCCTCTGGCTCTGATCTCTCTTTTGAGGGACAACGATCCTGTTCTTATAATTATGATGAGTTAACTTATCCCTTCCTCCTAAATTTTGTATCCACAGATTGATCTCGGTGCAGCCAAGTAGGAGGTTTGCGGTGACACCATGTAATATCATCTCTTAAGAGAAGGAGTATGGCTCTGAAAAGAGCTGGTACAAATGTAGCTGTCACCGCAAACCTCCTACTTGGTATTTCCACCATGCACACCTTCAAATATTATCATACTCCTTTTCTTAAGAGACGATTTACATGGTGTCACTGCAAACCTACTCGGTATTTCCAACATGCAAACCTTCAAATCTTATCTAGGTGCAGCCAATCGCATGGAAGGAGGAAGTTCTTTCCATAAAACCAGCGCAATACTTGCTTCCTTAGCATGAGTGTTTTCCAGTTTTTATCAAGCCTATAATATTAAGACACTTGACCGTGACATTTGCTGTAGCAGTTGCTCGCATGAAGAATATTATGGTAGAGCACTTACCCGCGAGTTAAGTGGTCTGCAGTTCGAGTCCATGTGGGGGGTTGTATTATGTTTAAGCACTGGACCACAAGGTCAGAGGTCTGTGGTTCGAGTCCCTGTGGGGGTTATATTATGTTTAAGCACTGGACCACAAGGTCAGTGGTCTGTGGTTCGAGTACCTGTGGGGGTTACATTATGTTTAAGCACTGGACCACAAGGTCAGAGGTCTGTGGTTCGAGTACCTGTGGGGGTTACATTATGTTTAAGCACTGGACCACAAGGTCAGAGGTCTGTGGTTCGAGTCCCTGTGGGGGTTATATTATGTTTAAGCACTTAACCACAAGGTCAGTGGTCTGTAGTTCGAGTCCCATCCAGAAACACATTATGCTTATGCATTGAATCACAATTTCAGCAGTCCTTGGCTCTGTGAGGACCGCAAGACAGGAGAGCCCTTGTCCACAAATGCAGTGGTCCAGGGTTCCACTCCCTGATTCGACCCATCCACTTCTAAGACAATCACAGACGCCAAGAAATTTGTCAAAGACCCCTTTGTTTCCAATTCCAGCAGTTGTAAATATTTCACACATCCACACCCGAAAAGAAAGCTGAATGAAAATTGTCTTTTTTCCACCAAACTTCAGCAATGTCAACAGTTTCTCCAAAGATTACACAAACTCAAATTGCCAAGTGCAAATTCGTTATTCGGTGGCATATTTTGTTCGGTATCAGATTTTAACATTTACTCTTTGTGTTCTTTACAATTTGAAAAAAAAAATAACCTTTTACTTATGCTTTGATTTTGTTGAATTTTCATGTACAGAAAAAAAGAAAACCGCTTTTTGTCTTCAAATTTTCAATTTACAAATCACACATGATGAAAATCTCCCAAGATCATGTGAAGGAACAGACCACAAAAATACCAGACAAAAAAAAATCAGTTTCTTTTGATTGTGGATGTCTAATCATTTGTCTTTTTCAATTGTACATTAAACCTGCCATATCATTTTGTCCTTATTGGCCTTCGGATTTGTCATTTGGTTTTTAAAATAATCCTGTAGAGCAAAAACTCAACGAATCGTCCTTGAAGAGTTTGTGTACCTAATAAATAAAAAGTCCCACAAATCCCTGAATTGGTGTTTTTGTTGTTTGTTTGACCAAAAACTTCAAAGCATTATTTTTTGGTAGAAGTCTCCGACTCAGTGTCAGACTTTCTGCACTTTTTTACCCGCAAACAAAAGCTTTCACAATGGAGTACCTTGACTTGACTATAAGTTCTGTGGAAAATGTTATGCTCCTCTGGAATTCTCAAATTTTTCAGATTCCTAAACGTAGCTGCCAACCATTCTATCCTATTTTGGAGGAATCATTCCTCTTTTGGTAAAAATGTATCACTTTTTACAAGCTCTTGATTTTTGCCTTGGAAATACACAAATATTCCTATGTAGTTTGTTGTGTGAATCCTCGTTTTTAGCAGAAGTATGCCTAATTTTCATTAATATAGGTTGGCAGCTACGCCTAAATCAAGTTTGACCTATAACTTTCCCCTATCAATTGAAAGGAGTAGGCCTAACAATAATGTTTATCTTATCGCCAGTATCGACTAATCGCTCCTTCATACAATCAAAATCGAGTAGTCGGTTTGCAAACCAGCTGGTATACGCCGTTAATGCGCACTAAGGGCGTGTGAAATGGCGTGTTACCAGCGACAAAAAAAAGTGACAGTGCCTGCACATGCAATGAAGGCGAAAGGCAGCGGTCATGTGATTCGTATGGCAAAGCATGTGATCGAACAACAGCTACTGAGTAAATACCCATCCCACTAGTACACTACCGCACGGAAGTTGCTGCAGTCGCTAGTGCTTTAGTTGTGGTACAATTCCCTCGCCGAAACGAGCCTGGAATCCTGCCGATGTCTCACCTTTGACGGCAGAAAGTAGTAGAACGAGAAGGATGGACGCGAGCATGCTTCTTCTCGTGACGGCGCTGCTGTTGCAGCTCGTCGGGGCTCAAGACACGTGTCAGCAGATCGATAAGTGCACCTGCAGGTTCACCGACGGGTCGAAGATTTCGCTGACGACCCTGTCGAATTCGGACGGAAAGCCGAGGTGACCAGTGGTTTAATTCATCACTTTTGTTTTACTTCTGTAGGTGGAGTGTCCTACTGCAAGGTGTGGGGATGAACCCACTATCCCGAATAGTGAATAACTGTAACTTGGACCTAGTATTATTATAATACACAAGTTGAAGTTCAACTCAAGTTATTAAAAATAAAATGACCTGCAATACATAAATCCTGGCATTTCTATCCTAGCAGGACCTAGCAGGCAAACGTCAGACCCTCTACTCTCTAACTTCTAAGTACAACTCAACTACTGTCTGTACATAACACTATTTACAGACACAGTACAAGACAAGACAACAAGTCGCCCTTTGAAATTTTGGAGGGGTTGGGCAACTATACTCGTATTAGTCCGAGTAACTTGGACCTTACAATTGCCCTTTTTAAAATTTATCCGCAAAAATCCTCCAGTGTAAACCTTCCTCAATCCTCCACAATCCTCCAACTGGAAATTTTCATACCTGCCTCAATCCTCCATTACCCCCCGGGGGATTGTGGAGGATTGAGGAATGTTCATGGATCCCGGGATGTTTGTTATATAGCGACGTTTCACTGTAGTGGAGTCTGAATGATCACAATTCCAATCCCACTAGTGCAAGTTTAATTTGCAGAAAATATTTTCTGTTCTGATTTTTTTTTTTCTTCCTCTTCCTCTTTCTCGTCCTCTTCAACTTCCTCTTCTTCGTCAGCCGATAAATCCCACAGACAAAGCACAGGTGCATTCTAATCATTTGACTAGCAATATGGAAAGACCGCTCTTACATGTAACCAAACTTGTTCAAAACATTGTCCCCGAGGTCTACAATGTATTACTCAGTGGGGATCAAAGATCTTACAGTGCGCAAGTCAATTGAGTGCGCACACTCAATTGACGATATTCGGCTGATGGAGCGAGATTTTTTTTCATTTTTTTGTTGAATATCTAATTATCTATTGGGATATGATTTAGAAATGCCTTCTGGGGCTAAAAGGACACGGCGCAATCATGACGTCATAACAAATTTTAATCTTGTCCTATAGACTTTGTGCATAAAATTTGTGCCCGGCATCAAAGAACGTACATGTATGCTGCAGCCTGGCGAATTTCCTCACATGTTGCACAATGGGAAAAACCGCCTTGATCTCTTCGCTGTGTGTCAGGTCATTTTCATGCATATACATTGTACACTGTATAACGCGGCTGTCAAAGCGGAGGTTGAATTTGCTAACTGTGATTTTAGTTTTAGGCGCTGTAAAAAATGTAAAGTAGTCCTATTAGCATTGCATTGGAAAGAAGTCAAAAGTTATTAAGAATCATAAAATTTAGTGGGCCTGACGTTTCGATCCTAGCAGGACCTTTCTCAAAGGCAGTGACAAGGACAACACAGATACATGTACACGAAGGAAGGGGGAAGAGAGTGAATAGGACACGGATGAGAAACAAAGGACAAAGAGTAAAGCTGGTAGGGTGAGATCAAAGGGAAGGGCAAGGAGTAGGGTAGGGATTAGTTAGAAGAGGGGGAAAGATCAAAGAGAGAAGTGTGAAGGAGTGAAAACAAAAGAAGGATTATCAGAAAGCTGCATGGTGTTAGTCATTACCCACCTGGATGTTGAGACCATGTGGTTGAATAGTCCGAAGACGCTTCATCCACATTTTCCCACGGCTTAGACGGACAGCATTACTACGGTGACCAAGGGATTCTATGCCCAGTACACTCATATCTGATATCGAATGATCAGGGAGATTGAAGTGATACCCAACAGGGGTGTCCATTTTACCGGTTTTGATTGTAGACCTACGGCCATAGATCACTTTAAGTTATAAAGAAGGCGGAAAAGCCTTAAAAGCTCTGTTCTGACAACAGACATACATGTACCTAGATTTTGTTTTTCTTCTATTTTTGAGCTAAGTTTGCTCGCTCAAGTTTCGGATTTGTTTTTTCTCTTGTCCCAGGTTTGACTTCACCGATGCCACCCCGCCAAGTGCCTATTTGTATGCGTACAATCCTTGTCAAGGTTTCACCTATGAGGCACCCTGCACTAATGTTGCCGTAAGTAGACCCAGTAGTTTACCCTTGCCTCAGGTTTATGATTTTAACCCTTTGTGTACTGCATTGTTTATTGGCTTCCGCTGTGCGTGACCGCATTTTTTTTAAAGCCTGTACAGCCCTGTACCGGATTGTTTTGCACAAAACCACGCTTATAGAGAGGGTTGTTTTCAGTGCTTGTTTTGAAGACGAATACTTGTATTGGATACCAAGCTTGATACATTTGGTCACTCTTTCTTACCATCATGGAGAATACTCGGCGTGTACGGAAGCAACGTGCAGCGCATTGTCCAGTAAACTTCACAATGGTACTGAAAGAGTTAAACAAGGTGTTCTTCATCGATGGATTGCTAGTTAAGACTCTCAGAAAGAGAGATTTGAATAAGACTCAAGGCTATGCATGATCAGATGGTAGCGGTACTAATACAGTGGAACGTCTCTATAACAAGCATCCCGGTGTAACGATCTCACTGGCTCACCTCAGCACGTTGCAGCAACGTTCTCAGCTGCTCAGCGTGCTCAGATGAGTCAGTGAACCAGGCATGTACAGTCGACTCCCGTTATAACGAGGTCTGCCGGACTTTCGCAATTCCCTCGTTATAACTGGAACTTCGTTGTAACCAGAGCGCAGTTATTCCCATTAGTTATCCACAACTGACGTTGATTGTTGTACGTGCACATGTTTTTCCGGCCATACCCTTGTCTTGCAATCGCGTACCGTACGTCCGGACTCAAGCCAATGCAATGTAGATTATATCACATTATTTTGGAATATAAATGCTGGTGAATAAAATAAATAAAACAAAGGTTGAAAATATCTTCCTCCATGGTATATTTGACGACCTTAATCCGGGCACGATGGAAACTTCGAGCACGTAAATCTGTCACTTACACACAATGTGCCAATAAAAAAAACCATAGACATTTCGTTCTGCTGTTCTTGAATCGGTCAAGAGAGGGCGCCCTAATAATACTTCTGAATTATTATTTTTTGGATTTCAAACTTAGGAGCATTTACCAGCAGCAGTTTACGTCCCCACTGTGGGGTATAAAACGCTATGGAGGAAATCTTCCATGCACTCATTATCCCCTAAAAGCCACATTGTCTGAAACCGCAGGGGGGATTTTTAACCGCAGATGTTTGTGATTTACGATGTCCCTTCTGGGCCACCATACAAACCGTCCCATTATCGGCGAGATGAAACAACGTTCACATGAAACCGCAGCACTGTGTGCATGCATGGGGCATTGAAAGACGCGATTCCTGAATAAGGTTTGCATTTGGACACGCTGCGGCACCCATAGTTTACAAAAGAACTCGTCATGAATGGGTCAAGAACATGCTTTTGTTAGTGTTTGGTCGGCAAAAATTATCGTTATAACCGGAGTCTCGTAGCGTGCGTGCTCGTTATACACAAATATTTCCTCCATACAAATGTGCAAAAAATTGATCGGGGCTTTGAAAATATGCTTGTTATAACAGAGTTGCCGTTATAATCGAGCTCGCTATAACGGGAGTCAACTGTGTAGGTAGAGGCGCCCTTCGCGTGAATGTTGTTTATGATTTTCCGCGAACGAACACAGTTTGTAAAACTATATTTTGCTTTTGATTGTATAAAGTCAATCGATTCACCCTTATTACGGGGGAACAATAGCATTTCTTCCCCGATGTAAAATGGCAAGTTCTAGGCCTAGGTACTAGGCTCCGTACTGAGCGTTGTTGGTCAATAACGTGCCTGAAAGCGCTGCATTGCCAATGGCCGTTTCGACTCAGCACAACCCGGAATCCATGAAAATTGTTTGGTGTAGCGGTCGTTCGTTATAGCAGTTGAGGCCAAATATTTTGTACACAAAAATCGAAGAGCCAAAGGGCTTGTTCGTTATAGCCGAATGTTCAGTACCTGTATATCGGCGTTCCCCCGTAATGAGTAGATTTGCAGTGTCAAGTTGTCAACATGTACAAGAATTTCTTTTGTGAGTGAGTGTGGTTCTGAATCCTCTGGTTCTTTTCAGAACCACACTCATTCACAATGTATGTTTGATGTCAATTTCATTCATCAATGCTCAGTGTAAAAGCCACCCGGAGTATGAGCCACAATAAGATTTGATCTGGGCAAAATCAAAGTATAAGCCACGAGTTATATTTTGAAAGTTAATTATTTGTTTCATTGGAGGAAGAAAAACTGCCGACTAAACGAATGTTATCCTTGTAGTCTTTCTTTGTTTTTCGAAAATACATTTGTACTGCCAATTTTGTTTAGTGGAGATTTATAAAAAAAAAAGAGGCAAATTTGGCAGCAGTCTTCATTTTTCCAAATATTGTGATTTTGACGATTATTCATTTCATGTGATGACACATGAAGTAAATACAAACAAATTAAAGGTCCTGCTAGGATCGAAACGTCAGGCCCTCTAACTTTGTCATGTGATGACACAGTTATATGCTGCATTTGTGTGTATGTTTGTCTTTTTGTAACACATGTAACCGCTATTTTCTTCGCAGGCTTGCCAAAAAAGCAAGGTCGGAACAAATATCTACGATATTGGCAATGTGGACACTGCACAATTTAACCCCCAGGGCAGTAGTATAACCTACACAGCAACAGTGGACAGCACAACGAGGTGAGTTGATGTACAGTACATGTGTGGCATAAGTTAAATAGTAAATACCCCACTGGATTTTGAATTGCTTTTAGAAAACCCCCACTCCTACTGGTAAAGTAATGTCTTTATTACGCGCATATAATTAGCACCTAAGCACAGTAGCCCCCTTGTTCTCCAGCCCCAGCCCTGTGTATTTCCTGCTTAAAGAAGAATGAAACCCAGAGAAAATAGTTGGCTTATCTCTTTGGTTGATAAAACCAACCTACAATTACCCATGTGCAACTCACCTACGAGTTTCATAAAGAGGGAAAAATCATGGAATTCGGTGGTCGAATTCGCGTTCCCTGTACCCGCCATGTTTTCGAAATTCCCGGCAGGTCACTACGGGGGGTATGACATAATGACGGGCTACCCCCGCATGGGCCAGGACGGACGTATCCCTACAAGTAACATGTGTGTACACAACACATGTATACTGCGTGCAGTTTGTATACACTCGCGAGCATGAACGATAGTGTACTGCCAGGCTTTTGGTTGTAACAATGCCAGCGGAAAAAAGCTAGGGAAATCTGTCCATGCAGTTCCTAACAAGGCCAAGAGATCTGAGTCGTTTGGGAAGTGGGCTGCGGCCATAAAAGTAGAAAAATGTCTCAATGTCGGCTACAAATATAGTCGAAATGACGTGATTTGTAGCGATCACTTCACGGAGGAGTTGGGATCGAGGTTGACTTGCGGGCCAAACTCACCGGCTCGAAGCCGAGAAATATACTGAAAGAACATGCCGTTCCTTCAGTATTTTCACATCGACCAGCGTTGGCATCACGTTCATCGACAGCTTCACGAATTGCCGCATTGGAATCCAGAAAGCTGAGTTAATTTTGATGTTTTTCCTGTATGATACGATCGACTTTTGATGTATGTTTTCGTTTCGGTCCTAGCGTGATTTTTCTCACATGCACGTTCTGCCTAGTCTTTCTCGCAGACCGCTTATCTGTAAGTGTAACTCATGGAGGGTAAACTCCATGGATATACATGTATTGTACCAATTACCATGGAGGAAGAAGGGGGGATATACGTACCGTGCCGTATTTTTATTTGTGCTGCAACAAGAACATGGAGCTAGGCCTAATTTACACGTTATCGGAACGCGACTCCAGTCGCCCACACTGTTTATTCCCTGGTCGCTGACCGCAACTCCTGTCACCCAGCGCTATTGTGTGCATAGCATACGCTGGGAAGTGCATGACCCCTGACCCCCACTAAGCTCCACACAGCTTCGCTAACGTGTACAACTGAAATCTCTCCAAAACATCGACCATCTCTTGAATCATTTCTCGTATTTTCCTATTAAAATTACGCGAGCTGAAACAAAAGCCGGACACAGTGGGCTCCCAGTCATAGTTGTCGGACCTTTATTAAACTCAGCCCCTGGTGTATAAGTTATATTAGGCCTACTTGTTTAGCTGTTATAACAGGGCGCCATTCGGCGAAGATCAAGAAAACAGAGAACCAAAATTGCGCAGCGTTTATTTTGTTACAGATACCAACGTAATGTACACGTGTACAGTAGTACATTACAAGTAGGACAACGTGTACATTGTACACGTGTACAGTGCAGTAGTAGTGTGTACATGTACTGTACATTACATGTAGTACACAACGTGTACATTGTACGTGCACTGTACATGTACAGTCCGTGCAACGTATGCAATCAGGAAGCCGTGAAAGTGTTTGTAGATCAAGACTATACGCAAACCCCAAGAATAATTCAAATAATGACCAAAGCGAAAAACAATAAATCTGCAAAGGATTATAAGATTATTTTCTCACACATTGAGGTATAATTCTTTTTTAAATGTTGATTAATATTTGTAGTTTAAATTAAAATGATTGAACAAGCCTAACTGACCAATCAGACAAGGTCGTCTCCGCCGTGATGTCATACCCCCGCAGTGACCTTCCGGGAATTTCGAAAGCATGGCGGGTTGAGGGAACGCGAATTCGACCAACGAATTCCATGATTTTTCCCTCTTTATGAAACTCGTAGGTGAGTTGCACATGGGTAATTGTAGGTTGGTTTTATCAACCAAAGAGATAAGCCAACTATTTTCTCTGGGTTTCATTCTTCTTTAACTACTGTAGTGTAGAGTCACTTTGCAGACCAGCAGTGGAGTGAACCACACACACAATTTCTACTCCAATTCAGTCAAGTTACTGCCCTTTCGCTTTGGTCTGATCCACCCTTGGTTGTTGAAGTTGTTGCTTTTGACCTGTAACCGGATTTTTATACTGTGTTGGTCTTGTTGCTTTACCTCATTTTTTTATTGCGAGTCTTACCTTATTGGTCTTATTGGTCTTATCTCATTTGTTTATAGTTGGACTGTCTTAATTTCTTCCTTTCCTGCTTTCTTACTCTCTTACTCTCTTACTCTCTTTCTCTCTCGCTTTCTTACTTTCTTACCTTTCTTAGTCTCACCTCTTTTTTTGTGTACTGCCAGTGAGAAGAGATCTGGTCAGTCTGGATGAGATTTTTTTGCATTAAATTTGGTTTCGCTCTTTTTTTGGATTTAAACACGGTTGTCTGTCCCTATTTATTGAAATTCTCTCCTCGCGACTTGTCCCACACTCGATCAATAGGTTGGTTTTTTTTGCAAGTGAGTTCCCCAAACTCTTCAGTATTTGTTTTCAATTAGGTAGCGTGCTCATTTTTCAGGCTACACATGCATCCTCCACTCTTCGGTTGACAGTTGGCTCCTTGAAACCCTGCACTGTTAGTCAGGACTGTCCTTACCATGGGCGACTGTGGTCGACAGCGCGCAACATACATGTACCTGTACATGTATGCTTCCTTACCATGGGTGACTCTAGTCGACAAGCGTGATGCACATTTTCTATTGGAGGATAAATAATTGTGTCTGCGCCCTCTGTTGTTCATACCTATACAGTTGGAAAGCTCTTAGTCTTACTATAAGCTTTACAGTGGTGTAAAGGTCAGTGGGGGTCACCGTGAAGGTCTCAAAACAATTCGATAATGGACTATGTATACGTGCCGAATAAATGTGGTATTGAAAGGGTTAACTGGAATATTAATAGGTGATATACAAAATGGTTGCAAACTGCTTACTGACTAAAATTACCAAAATGTAAATCTTAAAATTTAGTGGGCCTGACGTTTCGATCCTAGCAGGACCTTTCTCAAAAAGGTCCTGCTAGGATCGAAACGTCAGGCCCACTAAATTTTAAGGTGTAATATTAATAGTTAATAGTTGTCTGTCTAACCTTTCATCTCCTCTTTGTTTGTTCCCCTTTCCCCTCCCCCCTTCTTAGCCATCACCTTAAGTGGCCTTTTTTTTGTCCTCGTGGTTGGCCATTCCTCCAAATTTTTTCTTTGATTAAACTCCCAACAACAGGCATTGATTTACCGGCTCTTTTCAGTGCCATCTCACACTCGAGAGATAATTTACACAGTGTCCTGTACTTGTTTTTGCAGGACCACGGTCGTGCATTTGGTATGTGCCCAAGATAAAGGGGTCCCAGAGTTCTCTGCAAAGGACCAGCCAGTGGGAGATAACTATGTAAGTGTTCTTGGGTGTAACCAAGCTTAGAGTTTTCATTTTAACCCCTTGATGACGGCTGTAGCAGCTCTGGGACCTTTGAAATTCAGACACCACTATGGTCCAAATTTCAATCAAAGACGTCAGTGGCCACATGAATTGCCAGATTAGCGGTAACAATTGTGCCACTGTGGGACTTCATTGTGGATGATCCCGATGGAGGGACTGTGTGCTGCCACAGAAGACAGTGTGCTGGCTTGCCCCATAGCCAATGCGGTCACTGGACAGAATGTGGAATGCACCCACTGCCCTCACCGCAAATTGCACGCTCAGTTGGGGCTGTCCACCTTGAAGATTTGTCTGCTGGAGTGGAGGAATGTCTGTGGTCAAAGGGTATCAGTACACATGCTTGTGTACAATGTGCTCCATTGTACAACACACAAAGAGCCCCCTTTTTTTAAGGCCGATAATCCTTATTTTAGTGCCATTTCAAAAGCTCGCTGAACAATCAGAGAACAATAAACCTGCAAAAAAAAATCAAAAAGTGTGCACTATTTGTATGACTGAATCAAATGTGGCACAATAGGACGTCTGGGTGGCTTTTGTCAAGGGATTATCAGCCCTCAAAGATGGGCCTTTTGCGTGTAGTCCAATGTAGCGACACAACTCCGAGAACTGTGTGTGCTTGCTACCCTTTGACCAAAAACATACCTGCACTCCAGAGCGTGCAATTTGTGGTAAAGGGCAGCGGGTGCATTCCACAGTCTGTCCGGTGACCGAATTGGTTATGGGGCCGGCAAGCACACTGTCTTCCGTAGTAGAGCACAGACCCTCGATCGTTCACAATGAAGACCGACAATAGCGCCATTGTTACCGCTGATCTGGCAATTCATGCAGCAACTGACGTCACAAAAGATGTTTGTCCTGATAAATATTGCTGAAAAGAGTCTTTGTCTACAATGTTTGGACAATAGCGGCGTCCAAATTTTGAAACTCCCTACGCATGCATAGCGACTTTCCGGCTCGAAGGGGTTCATGGTTGAATTTCTTCTAACTGGCGCTCAATCACGGCAAAGACTAGTTAACTATTAGGGAAGGCCAACATCTAAGGGCTGGATACAGTCCAAGTTTTCTTTGCCAAATTTGTTCTAAAAGTTCCCAGTCATTTTTTCCTTTGTTGGTTACACATTTGTTTCCTTTATTTGTTTGAACTTGAGTATGAGTTGTTAGTATTTGAAAGATGGATGTAGTCTTAAACGAAAGGAATCTGTAAGCGTTTTTTTTTTTTTTTCTCACCAGGAATTCACTTTGACGACTTGTCTGGCCTGTCGCACTGGATGCCCAAGAAGTGGTCTCAGTGGTGGATCATTTCTGTGCATTCTGTAAGTGTGATTGGTCACAATATTCACTTACGGTACTTATGCCCATTATCCCCCCTGGCATGTACGTCGGGTAGTAACGGAGGTCCTCCACTCTGGTTGATTCTGGGCTGTCTTCCGGTCACCTCCCCATGTTAGGTTCGTAGATTTACCAATGGTGAATCATCCTAGCATCTGACCCCGAAAGTCCGTCACACCCAGTAGTGTTGGTTTCTTCTGATTGCTGTTTCCGTAACGTGCATGTTTTTCCTGCAGCCGATTTCAAGAAACGTGGCGTAAGTTACGCAACGTACAAATGTTGCATATAAGTCTTGCGCCCTCTATGACTCTTTCAGCAAAGGCAGCAAAATGTTGCGTAAGTTGCGCAACAAAAATGTTCTGTACGAAACATTTGAAGTTTCATGAAATCAGCTGCAAGACATTTAGCCCTGTGCTTAACCCCCAACCTGGAGGACGGTTGTTCTAAAACCCCCTCGACCCCTACGACTCCCACGACCCACAACCCCCATGACCCACGACCCTCTCGACCCCTTGACTAATGCAACCCGGCCACTACCACTGTCCTTGAGTACCATTTCGCACTGCCATGTCATGCATGAAACGAGTTTGACAATCACAGGACTTCTACATTTCTAGTCTTCTACATTTCTACCTTTCTACATTTCTTCATTTCTACATTTCTAGTCTTGGCTCAAGACGTTGGCGTATTAGTCATTTGTAATAGCGCACCCTCTTATGGCATGATTCAGCCAACGCTACCAGCTCAAACCCAAGAGGTCGTGCTACAACAAACGACTACGAATACTGACGTCTTGAGCCTTTGAAGTCTATCACACACCGTGAACATGTCTTGTACTAGAGATCATGGCCAGCACGTGTTTATATGCGGTGTTTGTTGTCAGTCAAAATGGTACTCAGTTAATACAGTGGTAGTGGCCAGGTTGCGTTAGTCGAGGGGTCGTGGGGGTCAAGGGGGTTTGAGAACAACCCCTGGGGGACCTGTGGATTGTTCTGCCCTTTGACCTGTCCAGCATGGGCGGCCCTACAGTACCAGGAGGTAATTCTACGGCTGGCATATCTCAAGGGGTCACTGAGACACACAAGCTTCCTGACCACTACCAGGTTGCAATCCATCGGGAAGTCACAACATTTAGGCGGGAAAAAAATATTATCAGGGCCAAATTTCAGGGCTCTGCCTAGCGCCGAGATCTGCGCTGACTGAATGCTGTACATGTACATGTAAATGCAGAATTCATTTCATGTGTGAGCAAGGATCTGGTGCCTAAAAAGGGTATACTATGGGTACAAGAGAGTAAAACCTGGCACAATTTGGACGTCGTTGTGGCTTTGGTCAAGAGATTATCCGTTCGAAAAAGGGCCCTCTGTGCATCGTCAATGGACCGTAACGGACGTGTGTGTATGCGTGCGTGTACGCTGCTGACAATCCCTGACCGCAGACTCCAGCCTCCACTCCAGGCAGTCAAATCTTCGAGTTGGTCGGCCACAAATGAGCGTACAGATTACGGTAAAGAATGTGGGGGGAATTCCAATGCCAGACCGACGCCCATTGGGCTGTGTGGCATGCAAAGACAATGTCTCCCGCATGCTTTCAGCTGCAGCGCGGTATCCCTTGATCCTCCACAGTAAAAGTCCCACAATTGCACAATTACTGCTGCTAATCTTGCAATTCATGTGGCAACTTGCGTCAAAGAGGGTCTTTGTACTGATTCGTATTGCTTTGTTCTAAGCTGAAAAGAGTCTTTGTTTAGAATGTGGACAATAGTGGTGCCCGGATTCGGAGGGCCCCGTTGCATAGGCAATCCAATTGACCTCCGGATTCGGAGGTCCCGGCGCGAAGTGGTTAAGGATTTTGCATATGCAACAACAGAGGAAAATGGCGGTCGTTCGTTGAATTCGACGACCTAAATTTCAACCGCGACCGCAGATTCAAACAAAACCCGTTAGAAATATTTTCACTGACGCAGGTTTGGCCAAGATATACTCCATGTCCAAATTGTGCCAGGTTCTACTCACTTGTACACATAATGTAGTATACCCTTATTGATTTATTTCACAGAGACATTTGTTTTAGCGAGATTTCAAAATGACGCATTGTTAAAGAAAAACCTGTATGGCGGTCATGGGCATCGGGAAAAACACCCAGCACGAAGTGGTTAATACTTTTTGGAGATTTGCCAAATGTGGACGAATGCAGCCAGTGGGCTGTTTGCAAAACGAGGGAGTTGTGCGCAAACTTGGAGGTTGGGCAAAAGCGTACAGGCTGCGCTCGACACTGACTGACCTGCAACTCCAACGCTCTCCCTGTCTACAGGTTCAGCGTCACGCTGGTCTTGTACTTTGTGATCGGCGTCCTCTTCCTGAAGTTTGTCCGGGGCGCGGAGGGCAAGGAGCTGATTCCCAACTTTGAATTCTGGAAGGACTTGCCCCTCCTTATCAAGGTAAGGCCAAGTAAAAAAAAATTAAGCCCTGTTTCTGTTGGACTTTTTTTTTTCGTGGTCATGCTGTAACTTTCCGCAACATTCCAGAAAGTAATCCTACCTTGCGTTCCCACGTGAACTTTTTTTTTGGGGGGGGGGCACAGATAGCCTGTTTATTTGCCGTGAATGGCTGTTAAAATGACCTTTGACCTCCAGCGGAAATGGTGACTCCTAATGGCAAGTTCGATATCTGTCTAGTCAGCCGCCGGCTTGTGTACACTGCAGGTTTTGTGCGTCAACGAGAGCTATGTTTGTAGCGATGACGTAACACAGGATGCTGGAGCATTTTCCGTGGCCACGCAGTTTTACATCTTGGGACTGTTTCCACAGGACTTTTTTACGGCCCTGTTAAGTTACCGTGGCTGAGCGGAAAGATTCCGCGGCCCCTTTCAGCCTGGTAGTTTTACATCGAGGTCGCGGTAACTTAGCAGGGACGTTAGTTTGCTCTGCATTTCCACGGGACTTAATTTGGTCCTTCTTCCGCTCGACCTCGGTAGTTTGACCAAATTAAGTCCTGTGGAAACACGGCTTTAGTTTCTCATCCCCGCCCGCATCGTTTTTGCCAGCATATCAATTTCTAATCTTTTTATTATAAAAGGATTATATTTCGATTAATTTTTGCTGTTTCCAGCCGTTGGACCACGCACATGCACAACCTACATGTACATAACAAACCGTACTTAAAAATGACTGGAAATTATCCCCCTACCTGTGTAGGGGGAAAAACGTGTTTTAGAAAATATTGATTAAAAAAGTGCCCTCATTCTCCTTTTCTCAAAAAGTTAGGATGAGAAACTAATGATTTTTTTTCTTTACTTGGCCTAATGAATTGGTGATCGCTTTGTGATTGTAAGAACATTCTCCTCAACCCCCCAAAAATTGTAAGCATTAGAACCGCATTTCTTGAAAGACAAAGCTCCAAAGACAAAAGACCAAAAAACACCCGAAAAATGACAGCTGGAATTTTTTTTTTAAAAGCCAAAAGTCAATTTAGGAGGATATTATTATTGTAAGAAAAGGTTTTGATTGTGGTCTGTGAAATTGCATCATAAATACTGTGTATAATATGATGTTTACATCTGACAAAGCAATGGGCATTCCGTGCTTATTACGTTAAGCAGGGCAAACCCTTATTGAATAACATTCTCCTAACACAAAACATCATATATCTAAGATTGCACTTCATTCTGGAAAAAAGACACATTGTCAGCGACAAATTTGGAACTTCGGCCTAAGCCAAGTTTGTGGGAAAAAAGTCCCTAAACTCTTGAATCCCTCCTAATTGCTGTACATGTATATTGTCTTTGTCTTTTTGTTCGCTAGGACGGAGTGCTTTTTGTCGGAAGGGGATGCAAAGCTGAACCGGATAACTACGAGCAGATTTGAGACGTGAGCTGATGATTTCTGATGGGCAAGGCTTGAAAGAAAATGGTAAAATCCAGAGCATTTTCACAATTGTTAGTTTTTCCTTTTTTTGTTTTTATTTTTTGCTCAGGTGGTAAGAACGCTGGTTTGCAAAACCAGAGGTCTCGGGTTCAAGTCCCAGTCATGGTCAAAGTTTCTTTGCTATTTGCATGAAATGTTCCAAAGTTCTGAGTCAGTTTTTCCTTCATTTGTAGGATTTTTTTTTTACTTTTTTGCTTAGATGGTAAGAAAAACGCAAAACCAGAGGTCTCTGGTTCAAGTCCCCAGTCAAAATTTTCTATGCAATCTTTTCAAAATTGTTTAGAAGTTCCCAGTCAGTCTTTCATTTATTTGTTTGAAAAATTGAAAAAGCTGCAAACACTTTGCGTGATCCCCAAGCTGCTGTAGCCAGGGGCCAGGGTTTGCAACAATTGGTTGTTTGCATCTGAACGAAAGCGGGGGTGTGATCCCTGGAGATATATGGCAGTTAATGGTTTAATCGCCTCCGACTGGCACCTCCACCCCGGCAAAGACTACCGGTAGTTGACTATTTGGGAAGGCTACCATCCAAGGGCTGGATAGCTCCGATGGTAAGAGAACTGGTACATTTATGCTGATCCAGAGGTCTGGTCCACTTAAAGTTTTCTTTGCAGTGTTTCATTCATTTCTTTGGATAGCTCAGATGGTAAGAGCGCTGGTGCGCAAAACCAGAGGTCTCAGGTGTTAGTCCTGGTCCAGGCAAAGCCTTCTTTTAATTCTTTTTTTTTTTTTTTTGGTCTTTTTCAGGATTTGGATACTGCAAAAAAGCATCATTTTCATTCCAGATGGCAAACCCGATGATCTGGACACAAGGTTCGTCATCAACCTTCAGCAGTGTCCTCATCAGGTGAACGGATAGACATTTTCAGTGAACGGATGGATTTATTCGTTCTTGTTTTTATTTTTGTTTATTTTTGTTAATTTTTGCTAGTTTCAGTCTGGCCAGTGACAGGGATTAATAGGGTGCCTTAATTTGTTCTAATGTTTTAAAAAAATTAAACCAATCCCCCCATTCTCCCAACAAAAATGTGTAACCCAAATGATGTAACCCTCGGACATTTCTATTGATAACTCATGCACATTTGGGGGTTTGGTTTAATACACAGTAATAATCAGACGAAATGATAATTCCACGATAACTCGCATTAAACGTTTAGTGACTTTGACTCATTCCTTGATCAACCATCCTTAAAGGACTCCAATTAACAAATGCGTTAATGGAATCATGCAGATTTGGGGGAAAAGAGAGGTAACTTACGTTAGGAAAGAGACACCAACCCGTGGAATTGCCCTGATCATTTTTCAAACTCCACTTGCCCTAACCAGGTTTCGAGAGTTGCGTGACCTTGCGCAGGCATGCTCATAGCGGTTGCCTTTCAAATTGGACGAACGGAACTTTGTTTTGGTGGGCCATAGAGTGTGGCAACAGTTAACTGTTATTTAGCTTCAGTGTTCTGTTCACAGATTGCAGCCCTAGGCCTTCTTAAAGCTGAGGTTGACTGATCATTGAGCCCTATTGAAAAAAAAACCCAACAACACAATATCATTACGTCAATTAAGGCAAACTTTGATCATTGACTTACACTTACATTCACCTCGATCCAAAGATGATATTACGATATATCTGAGATGCTATGCGGTACCCGCTGTACATATTTGAATCCGCCACATGACCACGACCAGCTACCAGTAAGTGGCCGAGTGGTTAACTTATAAGACGTCTGCACTAGAAGGCTGGAGTTGCAGGCTCGAATCCCGCCCGAGCTGCCTGAATATTTTTCAGCAGGCAATCGGGCTGAGCTTAGCACTTTGTGCTTGTCACATCGACTAGGGCAAGCCCCGATCATTGCGATACCATTAAGTAATAAGTACACAGAAAGATGCCTAGTGTCATTGAAGACAAAAATGGTGCCAGTTTTTGGTGTTATAAACAAGTGCCAATGCGAAGAAAAATTCTATTTTCAAGGGGAGAGGAGTGGAACCGCCATACCCTCGTTTAGACCACAGTGCATTAGTCTCATAGTCTCCTCAACCACAGAAATCTTTCTACAACTCAGTGGAAAAGTCCGAGGAGAATTCACAGGACACTTTCATTTTTAAATACGGAAGCGCTTCTTTTATAAAACGCGGGGAGATGAACAATTTCTCAGGGTCAGCTCGGTATATAGAAGCCATTTTTGTGGAGGCCTTTGACTAGAGGATGTTCTGTAAGCCAGAATGGAATGTAAAATCTTGCGCAGTATCATAAAGTTGTAGTCTGAATGACACCATGAACCTCGCTGAGGGTTGGCCCAACTTGGCATAGAACGTGGTACCAACCAATATGTGACCTAAGATGGCGTAATGAAGCATCTACTTCGAAAGTCCTTTTCGGGTAGTGTAGAAAGTCAAATCAAAATACATATATTGTGAAAATGCATTTCAAAATCAATTTTTTTTTTTTCTTTGGTTGCATTTTCAGAAAGTTTATGTATTAGAGCATTATCTGTCCTATCGAATTTTTCAACAAATATTGAAAAATTGGGAAATTTTAACCACTTTGCGCCGGGGGGTTTTTCAGTGCCGATGACCGCCATACGGGGGTTTTTGAACAATGCATCATTTTAAAATCTTGCTAAAACAATCGGAACAATATATTTCTGTGAAATAAATCTATAAGGGTATACTATGGGTACAAGAGAGTAAAACCTGGCACAATTCGGACGTCGTTGTGGCTTTTGTGAAGAGATTAACCGTTCGAAAAAAGGGCCCTTTGTGCGTCGTCAATGGACCGTAACGGACGTGTGTGTGTGCGTGCGTGTACGCTGCTGACAATTCCTGACCGCAGACTCCAGCCTCCACTCCAGGCAGTTAAATCTTCGAGTTGGTCGGCCACAAACGAGCGTACAGATTACGGTAAAGAATGTGGGGGGAATTCCAATGCCAGACTGACTACCGTTGGGCTGTGTTGCATGCAAAGACAATGTCCCCATGTGCTTTCTGCTGCAGTGCGGTATCCCTCGATCCTCCACAGTAAAAGTCCCACAATTGCACAATTACTGCTGCTAATCTTGCAATTCATGTGGCAACTTGCGTCAAAAAGGGTCTTTGTACTGATTCATATTGCTTTGTTCTAAGCTGAAAAGAGTCTTTGTTTAGAATGTGGACAATAGTTGTGCTCGGATTCAGAGGGCCCCGTTGCAAAGGCAATCGAATTGACCTCCGGATTCGGAGGTCCCGGCGCGAAGTGGTTAAGTGTGTTGGCGTGCTGTGTGCATGACCTCAAACTTTAGAGCCGGTTTTCTTGAAACGTGGTTTCCTTGACTGCTGTGCCTTGCCTCATATATTTCGCATCGTAACTTTGGATTTCGGCAACGTATGGATTTTTTTTCTTATATCATTGGAAAGCTTATGAGGTACTCTTCGCAGTGGTGGGAACATATTGGAAACTCAACTTTGGACGAGAATCCTCATTATGCCATACTGGGTCACATAATTTGCAGATTTGAATCCGTTGCACGAGCCCAACCAGTACAGTGGTGGAGTGGTTAGGACGTCTGCGCTATAAAGCAGTCACAGGTTCGAGTCTCATCCGAGCTGCCTGTTGTTTTTCTGCAGGCAATCGGGCAAAGCACTGAGTGTTCTGTGCTGGTTAAACACTACGTTAAGTTCGGCAGACTCATTGAGTTGCTGTCCCATGAAAGCTAAAAATTTAATCACATCTGGAACTGTTGTCTGGACTTAATCTCTTGCGAACCTCAGACCGTGTTCGCACAACTTTTTTTTTTAACCGAGACCGTGGGTAACATACCAATGGGTAAATCTTCTCGGCGTCCGCACTTAGACTATCAACTCGGGTAAATTAACCAATACGACCGGTAAAACTAACCGCCTGGCGCATACAAACGCACAACGGCGCTATTGCGGTGACCTTTCACCTTGTATGTACACATTGTTACCCTGCCCCCGCACGAGTCTTGTTGTTTACTGGGAACATTACATGACAAATCACGTGGTATCGAGGCAATGCGGGGCACCGGTTGTGTCCGGTTGTGTCCGCATTGGACTTTTCGAGTCGGTTAAACCATGAATAAACTGACCTGGGTTCTATTTCATTAGAGGCAGGAATATTCCTATCTGGGACTTAGGAAGAATTTCATTTCGAATTCCAGAAAACAAAACCTGAAGCATCATAGCATCAATGTTCCTATTTCATATACCAATGTAGGTCATCTACTAGGAAGAATCCATTTCCATCTCTGGACTGAATTTGGGTCTTAATTGTCATAAGTTTAGACATTTTATTTAGCACATTGCTCTCTTAATTTAGGAACATTTTATTTAGGAAGATTCCTATACCCTTGTTATGAAATAGAGCCCTGGTCACTTTTACAGGGCACAAGTCAGTCGGTTAAACTACCCATTTGAGTCGGGTAAGTTACCTGGGAGGAAAACTTCCTGGGCTGTTTCGCATTGGACTTAAAGTGGTCAACTTGCCCATTTGCTCGGTGAGTTTACCCAAAATAAGTCCAGTGCGGATACGGCGTAGAAGAAATTTAAGCCATTGATGAGCACAAGTTTCCAGAAACCAGCTTGCTGGAAGTTTTGAGTGCAAACACACAGCTTGACAGTAATACTGCGAACAGTTAGCCTGTAAATCAACGTTTCAAGGGAATAATCTTACTGACAATGGAAGCTAAGCTTTCCAAAGAGGAACATTTTATTCACGAGATAAGATGTTGAGATTATTGTGCAACAGGAATGAAAATACTTGTCTGTGTGGTAGTTTAGCACACAGTTTTTTGAAAATTTTGTGATGTAATTAGCTAGAATGATTTTTTTTTTACAATTTATAAAAACCTGCAAATTGTAAGCCTTTGGATAAGGACTGAGTTTGATTTCTGATGAAACTGTAGAAAAAATCTTGAAAGAGGGCAATTATTTGGATGTGATTCTCTTTCAACCTGCAGGGCCCTTTGTGTAGGCCTTCCTGGTCAAGTTTGCTGAGCAGTATGAACTTGTTGGATTATTTTGTGTAGTAAAAAGCCAAGGATAACCAAGGTTATGTTCTGTTCTTGGGAATAGTAGCTTTAGATATTGCCCATTTACGCACTCTGAAAATCATTTCCCCATCAAAGGTGATTGCTGTAAAGACCCAATACAACATTGGGAAGATCGGAAATTATCATTATATTTCCACATTAAAGGTGATTGCTGTAATTTGTAAAGGCCCAAGACAACATTGGGAAGATCGGAAATTATCAGTGTCCATAGATTTCCTTCTAGTTTACACAGTTTGTAGGTGGTCATGATAGAAATCTCATGTTGAAATCTTACGGTCTGGGATGCTGTACTTTTTGAGAAATCTTCACTCAAACACCGACAAATAGTTTGTTACTTGCGCGTGATAAACTGTTTCTTACACTACAGAACGGTGCGAAAACGGTGACGTGTTTTCAAATGTTCAATTGTTTAACACACAAACTGGCAATCTTTTCACCTTTACCAATGTTGTATTGGGCCTTGAAGCCATTCTCTATCCCAGTATGGTATATTCCTCCAATGCTCATTCACTTGGTTTCGGTCTTTCCACTTTGTTTTATTGTGCCACTTCTGAAAGGTCATACAGGTACAGTGGAACGTCGCTATAACGAACTTCCCGGGATCCATGAAAATTGTGCGGTATAGAGGTCGTCCGTTATAGCAGTTGCGGCCACATATTTTGAACACAAAAAATAGGAGCCAAAGGGCTTGTTTGTTATAGCTCAATGTTCGCTATATCGGCATTCGTTATAGCGACGTTCCAATGTACTGTCTATTTTCATATGGATTTTATTTGGATGTTGACTCTTTTTCTCTTTTTCTTGCAGCTGTAACAGATTTTTGTTTTTGCCATTCCAAAATCTTGCTGCTTTTGTGGGTTTTCTCAGCTTTATATTTACTTCTCTTGAGTATTCATCAGAGATGCATGTATCTGTAATAGATTCTCGACACGTTATATTTTTATAGTGGTTTGTCCAGGTGATATAGTTCTTCTTTCTGTCTTGTCATCCGAGTACTTTTGTAATTCCCTTGCTTTCATAAATTTCGATTGCTTTTTGAAACGCATGTGCTGTGTATTCGAACTGAGAATGCATCTCATAGTCATACATGTCAGCGAAATTTAGGATAAAAATAATGTTTCCTGTGGTTTTCCATGATGTGCTTATTTACGCTGTCGGTATTTCATGGAATGGTTTTCAGGACTTTGTCATTAAACGTGCCCATGTTGTCTCTGTACAGATTTGAAGTGATGCTTGAAAAAAAAAAAATCTTGATTTGAACTCGCAATCTTAATTTTAACTCTTTCTGAAAATGGCAAAGAAAACTGAAAACTGGACTGGGATTTGAACCAGAGACCTCTGGATTAACGTACCAGCGCTCTCCCATCTGAGCTAACCTTTGGATAGTGGCCTCCCTTAATAGTCAGTTTCCTTGCCATTTTCAGAAAATGTTCAACAGTTCCCAGTCAGTTTTTCTTTAATCTGTTGGCCTTTATTTGAACTCATAGATATTATTAGGGAAAAATCCCTCTCCCATGTCCCGTTCTATTTGTATGGTTTTTTTTTTCTTCAAAAAAGGACTTTTTCAAGAAAGTAAAAATTTACCTTGATTTTAATGTTCTCTCACAGGCATGGCAAATAATAGTTAATACATGTATGTATGGTTCTCCAAAATGTTTTGTCTTAACAAAACCAAGAAATATTTAATATGTCAACTAAAAAAGCACGTTCTAAGCTGCTGAAATATTAGCCTCTGTAAGACCACGTCATTATGGCAATACTGTAGTGTTTATGGGTTTTGTGTCAACTACAAACAAGGTGTATTTTATTTTTATCAGTTACTATATTTTTGGGAGAAGCAGAGAAACTGTCATCTAACACTCGGTAATCTAACATTTCACTTTGTCTTTATTTTATCCTTTTCATTTTAATATTTTGCAAGCACAGTTTAAAAGCCACTTATTGTGAAGAATATCCATAATTGGCATGTTGATTTACCGGTATTTAAAAAAATATTCCTTCACAGACTACGACCCTGCACCAACCATCAGGGAGTAGATGCAGTGTCATATGGTAGCGTCACGTGATTGGGTCACATGGCAAGCACACCAAAAAGTAGCCCAGTTAGCAATGACGCTAATCTGTATATATAATCATGGATATAATGTAGGTGTTTGTGGTTATATTCAGCTCCCTAAACTGTGTTTTCCTGGTGGGGATAACTTTGCGTGCATCTTGTAATAAAGTTTAGATCTCGAAAACTTTGATAAAAAAAAATCACGGAGAATCTGTCTGTTTACTGTTAGCTGTCTCTTGTACAAGTTGTAGTTGTACCATGTAGGAAGGAAATCATTCCCCCATGGTTGTACATCGTGCTTTGACGAGGCAATGGACCGATTGCGCAACCAATGTTTACATGCCATCACGTAACTGGTACTTGTAGTGGGCATTTTTGCATCCCATTTGGTGCGGAACAGGAGTGGAAACGAGCAAAGAAGACTATCATAATTGTCCACATTCTTCTTTTTTACATTTCCATCGCTGCTCTGTGTCAAATGAGATGAAAAGATACCCGCTAGAACTTAAGTCACGTGATGGCATGTAAACAGTGGTCGCGCAATCGGTCGGCCGACTTCGACTCCGGAATTGGAAAGAATCGACTCCAAAAGTGGAATCAGACTGACTGACTCACGATTCCATGTGTTGACACGCTCTTATATTTTTTTATTCGCAGGAGGGTTAGGGGCAATTATCTTTATCATGAATGGGCGTGTCGTAATTTTCGACACGCCCATTTTTATGATAATTGCCCCTAACCTTCCTACGAAAAGAAATCACCAGCCGGACGCGATTTTGTTTCCGTACCACATTACCGTATTCGCTATGGGACCATAATGTTTGTGCTCAAACAATTTACGGGGCGGGAGCAAGGGGGAGGGGGCTATACCAGTTGAAGTTAAAGCTAGGGATAGGCTTTCTTCACAGCCAATAAGGCTTTCTGCACAGCGTATACAACGTACGTGAACAATCTGAGTGACCTGAGACTCAATTCTTAATTGTTTGTGCACAAACATATGGGCCCAATGTGAGTATTAATTCCCGCCATGTTAATGATGTAGTGTTTATCCACCGTCAAGCTAGGACTCAATCCCTGCATTTATTTTGTTTCCATGTTTTCCCTCGACTCTGGTCTAATCTGTCTGAAAATATTCGCAATGGTATTGTTTTACAGCCCTTTTCATCTTTTCTTGCTACTCTTAGGAACTATATTCTCTCCTCTTAATCTATCCTACTATTCACTGTGACCTTTTTCAATAAAGCAATATTTTTTTCAAATAATCATTTTTATATTAATTTATACCTATTTATTTATTTCATTTATATTAATTTACTTCATAGTTTATATTCACAGCTCGATGCGGAGTGACAGGTCTCTGGCCACAGCAATTGTTGTTGCTTTTGTCTCTCCCTTGCCCATCTTGTATGTGTTGTAAATTGAGTGGCATGAATAAAATAATAATAATAATAATAATAGCGTTTATGTGGTACAGGAAAAAATATCGCCAGCCGGACACACTGAGCACGCTGGACTTCACAGACCGTGACTGGTACCCGCCCACACGTGTGCGTGTGTGTAGGCCAGACATGCTGACACCGCCCGGTTTGGGTTTGCCCCGCTTTCTTTCCCGTGATACTTTTGCGCAGCAACGCCCTCTCGTGAAAATTAGCCCTTTGCGGCAAGGTCTGTTAACGGTCTTTTCGTGGGTTTTCGGCGTCGCAATTTCGACGGTAAAAACAGGAGTCTAGGAGGTCCAGGAGGCGAAAGACCCGATGGGTAGGATGGGGAAAGGTCCCGCCGGACTTCGGGGACAGGCGTGGAGTTCCTCGTGGCTGCTTGTGTACTTCCTACGGAGTAAAAGAGTCACTAGTTACACAGGTACGTACCGGGGTAGTCCGAGCCATGGTCCGAGTAACTTGGACCCAACAAGTCACCCTTTTTTATCGATTTTTGAAATTCGGTTGACTGTAGCCTACAGTAGCCTACAGTTGACCTACAGTGTGACTTGTCGGGTCCAAGGGTGACTTGTCGGGTCCAAGTTACTCGGACTAATGAGTAATGTTCATGTAAATGTAATTTTAAAATTGTAACTAGTAGTATTTAGTAATACTAATACTACTAATATTAGTACTAATATTAGTAATTTAGTAGTATGTAACTGTTTTTGGCGTGATTGTAAATTCTATGCATTGACTGATTGAGGCTACCCGACTTGTCCAGTTCTTGGACGGACGTGTATGTTGTTGTTAACCTGGCTAGCATGCCTGGAGTAGGTTTCACGTCAACCCGTTCGTTAACTCAGTCTGTGACCAACTCGGTCCATTACCAACTCGGTCCAGGACCAACAGTTTTTTGTACACATTTTCCCACAAAGTGACCAAGTTGGTTACGGACCGAGTTGTTTATGGACCAAGTTGGTCACAGACCAACCAAGTTGGTCTCGGACCGAGTTGACTGGGACCAAATTGGTTACAGACCGAGTTGACTGACACCCCTCCCTGGAGTAAAGGCAGTCTGAGCAGTTGCAGTTGCACCCAACAAGTCACCCTTCTTTTCCGAAATTTGGGGTCGGGTGACTGTAGCCTTGTAGTAGGCCAGGGACCGAAACGGACGACTTCGCATCCACTTAGCGCATATCGAAACACTGTGTACACAATTTGGTGCTCGGGGTCCATTCGATGTCGTTCGCGAAAAAGTTATGTACCGCAAAGAATTGTGGGTAATGATCGAGAGTCCCCCACGCTATACACTGCATCAGAAGACAAAGCAAGCCATCGCTAAAAAGACGCATGTAAAAACCAGACGCAATTCAATGCTGTACTATATCAGAATGTCAAGATATAGCCATATGAATTTGTTTTTCAATTTAATTAATCTGGTGTTAATTAATGTTAATTATTTAGTCACTTGTCCTGTTGTGTTTTGTAGTCTTAACACTTTAATACCTGAACAAAATCAAGTCTGTGCTGTACTAGAGTGCTGAGATACAGTCATTTCTATTTGTTTACTACTTTGACAAAAATGTTGCAAACTGCTTGTAACTGACTAAAATTACACTGACCAAGGGATTCTATGCCCAGTACACTCATATCTGATATCGAATGATCAGGGAGATTGAAGTGATACCTAACAGGGGTGTCCATTTTACCGGTTTTGATTGTAGACCTATGGCCATAGATACGTTTTTTTAGTGTTTTTGGTCTCACCAAGACACCAACATACACAACTGTATATGATGTTTGAGGTAGTGCACGTGATAGACTGAGCCATAGGTCGTGTGGGTAGTTCCAGAAGAATGTCCATTGAAAGAGTCTATTTCCTTGACATGTGTCTTGCAAACAATGCATTTCGAGGTACACTTAAATGTACCAAATTTAGTTGGAGGTGAAGAGTCCAAAGAGGAAACCTCTGCTCGGACAATTAAGTCACGCAGGTTACGGGGCACCTGAAAGCCAAAACAGGCGAATTAGGAATGGCTTCAGCCAGACGATCTGAAGTGTGGAGAATATGGTGGTTTTCCTTAGTTATCTTCCTAAGAGGAGGAAGAGAAGGGTGGTAGGAAGTAACTAAGGGAACCTTGGGATTGTCCTTGGGACCTGGTGGCTTTTGTTTGAGTGCCGAACTTCTGGGGATGGAATAGACTTTAGCAATGGAGTTCTTCACTTGGCGAGAACTATAGCCTCTAGCAACCAAGTTACTGGCCAATATACGTGTATGAAAGCGAAAGTCAGACTCATTGGAACATTATATGCACCTCAATCTGAGGGCCTGGCTGTAAGCTATACCAGTCTTACAGTGTCTGGGGTGACAACTGGAGGCATGGAGATATTGATGAGTGTTGGTGGGCTTAGAATACAAATCAGTAGTAATTGTGTTGAGTTCTTTCCGGACGGTGACATCCAGAAAGTGGGTCTGCTAGAGAGAGTGTTCCCATGTGAATTTGAATTCTTTAATTGCCTTTGATTCTTGTTTATCATGTGTTAATTGGTTATTTTATTTAACCATTCGTACTTTGTGTGTTATACCTACCAAGCCTGAAAAAATTGAGAAGAAATATATTTGCAGTTAAGAGTCACAGACAAAACAATTTCTTTACTACTTTGTTTACTTCTTTTTAAGGCATAATACTTGTAATTTACAATGAATGCGATAGAGAAAGTAGAATGGAAACAATGAATATTGTGACATTTAAAATCCACATATCTCCAAAACCCCGTGACCAATTTCCTTCATTCAAAAGAGAAATAACTCAGAATTATTTGCTTAATCAGAAAATAGCAGAGTGAACAGAGTGATACATGAAGTTTGAAAATTTCCATTTCTATCCCAACTTGTAGGGTCCAAGTTTTCCGGGCAAAATGGTTCACACCAACTTTAACTTCGACTAGCTAGGCCTAGGCCTACCCCCAACCGAAATCCCAAGATTTTCCTCGAAAACACCCGTGAAACTGTCCCATTTATGGTCCATATTCAGTGAGAATCATCACAGATTCCATTACTGGTCATTTGCTTTACTCACATTTTGGAAAAAAGCTAGTTCGAGTAACTTGGACCCTGGCCTTACAATACAATCGCCTTTAAAAAAAAAATGAGGGTGTCGGCCGATAGTTGGGTCCAAGCTTTTCAGCAGTGAAACACGAGCAAGTAACGATGTGTTCAACTCCATGACTACCCCCGACTGAAACCCCCAGATTTTACCCCGAAAGCACCTGTGAAACCGTCCCAAGCACAGTGAGAAACAATACTGGTCATTTGTTTTACTCACGTTTGGGGGAAAAGGAGATTCCCCCTGTCAGGTGATCGAGAAGATTCTCTCCCGTTCGACGAGCAAAAAGGCGGCCGTTTAAAAAAAAAATGAACGTCCGATAACATCTTGGTACCGGTTGCACAGGCTGTGCGAGTTGCATGCTGTGAACCGAATTTTCGAGACTCATTCTCATTGGACACAGTGTAATTCGCGTGATGTGGGGTTGGGTGTGTATGTCTGTGTGAACATGCATTCAGTGGTTGGACACGTGAGGTATATTTCTACGTTTTCAGGACTATCTGTGGATCATTGATTTTGCTACTTGATGAGGCATGCGTGCATGCATGTTCACACAAACACACACACCCAACCCCACGTCGTGCAGATTTAGGCATTTGCGATGATCACAAAGCGTCTGTGAAATCGGCCCCAGGACTCAAAGTGCTCACCAAATTACAGAGCCAAATTGAGCATAGATAATTATACTGAATAATCATTTGTTTACATGGGAAACCAGTTCCATGAGAAACCAGGCTTGATCATTATAAGATATCACAATTCTTCTGTAAATATTTCTCCTGAACTAATAAAGGATAGTACTATTAATTGGTTTGCGGTGACACCATGTGTATCATCTCTTTTGAGTGTGGCTCTGAAAAGAGCCGGCTCTTTTCAGAGCCACACTCAGTCTCAAAAGAGATGATACACATGGTGTCACCGCAAACCAATTAATAATATTTGTTTCCACCATGCAAACCTTCAAGTCTTTTCTCAGGATAGTACATAAGGATAGTACATCTTTCGCGACTCTCAGTATCATGCTCATATTCAAAGGAAAATGTTTATGCAAGCTTTTAAGATCGTGTGAGCAGACTAAAGAAGGCCTTTGAAAAGACTGGGGTTTTGCACCATCTTAAATCTTGAGCAAGGCTTAAAATTTGCGCCCAACAGGAAAAAAAATCAAGGGGTCATTCAGAATTTTGATGAATTCAAACAATCCCACAAAGACAAGATGGAAATCTTACAAACTTTACCCTAACCTACATGTATTGCATTATACACAGTGCGGTGCATGAACAAACTAATTAACCGAACATCTGTAGCCTACGTTTTGTATTACTATAATCACCATGCCCCTGAATATTAGTTTTCCCTTCCTTGTTCACCGATAACCTTTCTTTCGTGTTCACTTCACTCCCCCCTCTTTCTTTCACCCTTTCCCTTTAATCCAGATGTGCCCTTCCCTTCAATCCCAGCTATCCCCTTTGTCCTCTATCACCCATATTGCCCATGTCCCTGTTAGTGTTACTCTCCCCTTCCTTATTGCTTTGCCCCTGTCTGTCATGCTGCCTTTGAGAAAGATCCTGCTAGGATCGAAAACGTCAGGCCCTCCTAATTTTTGGTATGAGAAAAGTTATCTCAACAACAACACCACTATATTGTCAACTTCAAGCTCTCTTAGATCTTTACATGTGCAGGGCTCAAAATATCCACTTGACCGTGGACCTGGCGTCTAGTGATTTCAGCGTCACTCTAATGCCAAATGCAGTGCACCTTTTCTGCTATAATCTTGTAGGCAAAATGACAAATAATCTTTGTAAACCTACATGTACATATTGAAGTTTGACACGATCGGCAATTGCTCTGTCAAATTCAAATATTGGCTTCTGAACCCGAAAAGTGACTGCTTATTTCATCCATACTGCCTTGCAGATCTTCAGATGGTGAACTACATGTACAGCCTGCTTGACCTCTCCAGAGTCCTGACCCATGGAGATGAGCCTCCCCAAAGTCCTCTGACGACTTGACACTGACTACGACAAGCGCATCCTGCAGCATCGATCTACAACAAGGTCAGTGTCAAAGGTCAACTCACTGGTGTCCAGAATTAACCTCTTGGGTTGTGAGTGTGGCTATAAGCCATGCACTCCATGCATGACGGCAGGTCCTAGGACCTTCTTGGGTTGTGAGTGTGGCTATAAGTCAGGCACTCCATGCATGACGTCAAGTGCCAGGACCCTCTTGGGTTGTGAGTGTGGCTATAAGCCAGGCACTCCATGCATGACGTCAAGTGCCAGGACCCTCTTGGGTTGTGAGTGTGGCTATAAGCCAGGCACTCCATGCATGACGTCAAGTGCCAGGACCCTCTTGGGTTGTGAGTGTGGCTATAAGTCAGGCACTCCATGCATGACGTCAAGTGCCAGGACCCTCTTGGGTTGTGAGTGTGGCTATAAGCCAGGCACTCCATGCATGACGTCAAGTGCCAGGACCCTCTTGGGTTGTGAGTGTGGCTATAAGCCAGGCACTCCATGCATGACGGCAGGTCCTAGGACCCTCTTGGGTTGTGAGTGTGGCTATAAGGCAGGCACTCCATGCATGACGTCAAGTCCCAGGACCCTCTTGGGTTGTGAGTGTGGCTATAAGCCAGGCACTCCATGCATGACGTCAAGTGCCAGGACCCTCTTGGGTTGTGAGTGTGGCTATAAGCCAGGCACTCCATGCATGACGGCAGGTCCTAGGACCTTCTTGGGTTGTGAGTGTGGCTATAAGCCAGGCACTCCATGCATGACGGCAGGTCCTAGGACCCTCTTGGGTTGTGAGTGTGGCTATAAGCCAGGCACTCCATGCATGACGGCAGGTCCTAGGACCCTCTTGGGTTGTGAGTGTGGCTATAAGCCAGGCACTCCATGCATGACGGCAGGTCCTAGGACCCTCTTGGGTTGTGAGTGTGGCTATAAGCCAGGCACTCCATGCATAACGGCAGGTCCTAGGACCCTCTTGGGTTGTGAGTGTGGCTATAAGCCAGGCACTCCATGCATGACGGCAGGTCCTAGGACCCTCTTGGGTTGTGAGTGTGGCTATAAGTCAGGCACTCCATGCATGACGTCAAGTCCCAGGACCCTCTTGGGTTGTGAGTGTGGCTATAAGGCAGGCACTCCATGCATGACGTCAAGTCACTGGACCCTCTTGGGTTGTGAGTGTGGCTATAAGCAAGGCACTCCATGCATGACGTCAAGTCCCAGGACCCTCTTGGGTTGTGAGTGTGGCTATAAGGCAGGCACTCCATGCATGACGTCAAGTCACTGGACCCTCTTGGGTTGTGAGTGTGGCTATAAGCCAGGCACTGCATGCATGACGTCAAGTCCCAGGACCCTGTTGGGTTGTGAGTGTGGCTGTAAGCCAGGCACTGTATGCATGACGTCAAGTCCCAGGACCCTCTTGGGTTGTGAGTGTGGCTATAAGCCAGGCACTCCATGCATGACGTCAAGTCCCAGGACCCTGTTTGGTTGTGCAAGGAACACACCGTGTACAGGAAACCGACCCACGCAGACTGCTACCTCCACCAACGATCCTTCCACCACCCCGGCATCAAGGCTTCCATCAACCGCACACTGGTGAGGCGGGCCTTCTTACAGCCAGAACTGCAACACATCAAGTCTGCCCTCCAGATGAACGGATACAAGAAGCCCAGCCACATCAAGCTCTCCACCCCACCCCCTGACCAAAGGGTCTCCTATGCCCAAGGTCCCTCTCCTACTCCCGACCAAGGGATCTCCTCTACCCATGGTCCCACACCCAAACCCCCCTCAGTCACCCTTCCACCAGTATCCCACCAGCATCCCACCGGCTACAACGGGTCTTCCACAGAGCGGGCATGAGTCTTCCACTCCTCGACCAACAAGCTCCAGTCCTCCCTCCACACCCACAAGGACAAACCAGCCTCCTCGGAAGAGCCAGGTGTCTACCGTATCCCCTGCGAATGTGGAAAAGTCTACATTGGGGAGACCGGTAGAAACCTGGCAACCAGACTGAAGGACCACAAATCTATAGTCAAACACTCCCACTCTGAGGACCACCTAGTCAACTGGCAGGCAGCGGAACTAATCGTCCCCATTCAGCAATGACACTTCTGACGGATCCGAGAGGCCATCGGAATCCGCAAGCACGACACAGTACACCAAGACTTCGGCTACCACCTCAGCGACATTTGGCTCCCCCTCATCCCGACCAATAGATCTTCTATAAACTAGGTCACCCAAACCATGCCCACACCAATCTAAGACCCCCCCCCTTCCCTAGCCGACTTATGGATCACCTATATCCACGGCCTCCCCACCACCTTCTGACACACCCCAGTGAGCACCCATAGGTCCCCCCCACTAGTCTCCCCTTAGGGTTTCCCGCCTTCCCACCTCAGTGACCTAAGCCCTTAGGATAATCCTCCCCAGAGGATTATCTTTCCCGCCTTCCCGCCTCAGCTACCACCGGTACATAAGGAGTTCCGCCACCGAGCCCAAGACATTCTCCTGATGACGGCCAGAGCATACTGGTCGAAACGTCGAGTTACCACTCGGGTTCTTTTCAGAACCACACCTCTTCCTTTAAGACACCTGATACATGGTGTCACCGCAAACCTTCCTTTACTCATATATAATATACCTTGGCGATGAAACCCGAAGTTGTGACTCTAATTACCTGTACTGTAACTGGACGAAATGTGCATTGTGTGTAAAGGGATGGCTACTGAACAGAACGAAACACATTGTGTGCAAACCAGATAAAGAACTGTCTAAATTCGTCCATATTTCCTTACAGATCTTCAGATGGTGAACATCATCCTGCTTGAGCTCTGCGGACCCATGAAGATGAGCCTCCCCAAAGTCCTGTGACAGATGGGCACTGACTGCTACGAGCTTGTCCTGACATCCATTTGCAACAAGGTCAGTGTCAAAGGCAAACTCTCATGCATCAGGTGTAAAGGGGTGACTACTTAACAGAACGAGACAGGCGCATTTTGGTAAACCAGGGCTTGAATTGAACGGCGGCCACGACGGCCAGTGCCGTCGTTCCCCTCTTTACTGGCCAAGGTGCCCCGCAAAAATCCCCGTCTTCACGGCCAGTTTGGCCATGCCCTATTTTTACCTTGGCCGTCATGCCCTTTCCCAATTTTTTTTTGTGGGGGGGGGGCCTTGTTGCCCTACCCACTGGCCTTGGTGCCCCCGAAAATTTTGCATCATTCAAGGCCAAAGTGGCCTTGCCCTGAAAATGACCAAATTCAAGGCCTGGTAAACAGGTGACTACTTAACAGAACGAAAGAGAAGCATTGGGGGTAAAGGGGTGACTATGTAACAGATGAAACAGACACTTTTGGGGTAAATGGGTGACTACTTAACAGAATGAAACAGATGCATTGGGGTAAAGGGGTGACTACTTAACAGAAAGAAACAGATGCAATGGGGTAAAGGGGTGACTAATTAACGTAACGAAACAGACGCATTGGGGTTAAAGGGGTGACTACTTAACAGAATGAAACAGATGCATTGGGGTAAAGGGGCAACTACTTAGCAGAACTAAAAGATGCAATGTGGTTTAAGGGGTCACTACTTAACAGAACAAAACAGATGTGTTGGTGGTAAAGGGGTGACTACATAACAGAACAAAACAGACGCATTGGGGGTGAAGGGATGTCTACTTAACAGAACGAAACAGACGCATTGGGGGTAAAAGGGTGACTACTTAATAGAATGAAACAGAAGCATTGAGGTAGAGGGGTGACTATTTAACAGAACGAAACAGATGCATTGGGGGTAAAAGGGTGACTACTTAACAGAACGAAACAGATGCATTAGGGCTAAAGGGGTGTCTACTGAACAGAATGAAACAGACGCATTGTGGGTAAAGGGGCGACTACTTAACAGAATGAAACAAACGCATTGGGGGTAAAGGGGTGGCTACTTAACAGAATGAAACAGACACATTGGGTAAAGGGGTGACTACTTAACAGAATGAAACAGACGCATTGGGGGTAAAGGGGCGACTACTTAACAGAATGACACAGATGCATTAGGGGTAAAGGGGCGACTACTTAACAGAATGAAACAGATGCATTGGGGGTAAAGGGGCGACTACTTAACAGAACAGAACAGACGCATTGGGGGTAAAGGGGTGACTACTTAACAGAACGAAACAGACTCATTGGGGTAAAGGGGTGACTACTTAACAGAATTTAACAGACGCATCAGGGGTAAAGGGAAGACTACTTAACAGAACGAAACAGATGCATTGGGGGTAAAGGGGTGACTACTTAACAGAACGAAACAGATGCATTAGGGGTAAAGGGGTGACTACTTAATGAAACAGATGCATTGGGGTAAAGGGGTGACTAGTTAATGAAACAGACTCATTTGGGGTAAAGGGGTGACTACTGAACGGAACGAAACAGACGCATTGGGGGTAAAGGGGTGACTACATTTGTGTACTTAACAGAACTAAACAGATGCATTGTGGTAAAGGGGTGACTACTTAACTGAATAAAACAGACACATCGGGGGTAAAGAGGTGACTACTTAACAGAATGAAACAGACGCATTGGGGGTAAAGGGGTGACTACTTAACAGAATGAAACACGCATTAGGGTAAAGGGGTGACTACTTAACAGAACGAAACAGATGCAATGGGGTAAAGGGGTGACTACTTAACAGAATGAAACAGACACATTGTGGGTAAAGGGGTGACTACTTAACAGAATGAAACAGACACATTGTGGGTAAAGGGGTGACTACTTAACAGAACAAAACAGACGCATTGTGGGTAAAGGGGCGCCTACTTAACAGAACGAAACAGATGCATTGGGGTAAAGGGGTGACTACTTAAAAGAATGAAAAAGATGCAATGGGGTAAAGGGGCGACTACTTAACAGAACGAAACAGATGCATTAGGGGTAAAGGGGTGTCTACTTAACAGAATGAAACCGACACATTGGGGGTAAAGGGGCGACTACTTAACAGAATGAAACAGACGCATTGGGGGTAAAGGGGGCGACTACTTAACTGAATGAAACAGATGCATTGTGGTAAAGGGTTACTACTTAACAGAACGGAACAGATGCATTGGGGTAAAGAGGTGACTACTTAAGAGAATGAAAAAGATGCAATGGGGTAAAGGGGCGATTACTTAACATAACGAAACAGACGCATTGGGGGTAAAGGGGTGACTACTTTACAGAACGAAACAGATGCATTGGGGGTAAAGGGGCGACTACTTAACAGAATGACACAGATGCATTGTTTCATTGGTGGTAAAGGGAGGACTACTTAACAGAACGAAACAGATGCATTGTGGTAAAGGGGTGACTACTTAACAAAACGAAACAAACATATTGGGGGTAAAGGGGTGACTTCTTAACAGAACGAAACAAATGCATTAGGGCTAAAGGGGTGTCTACTGAACAGAATGAAACAGACGCATTGTGGGTAAAGCGGTGACTACTTAACAGAATGAAAGAACTCTACGCATTGGGGGTAAAGGGGTGACTACTTAACAGAACGAAACAGATGCATTGTGGTAAAGGGGTGACTACTTCACAGATGCATTGGGGTAAAGGGGCGACTACTTAACAGAATGAAACAGATGCATTGTGGTAAAGGGGCGACTACTTCACAGATGCATTGGGGTAAAGGGGTGACTGCTTAACAGAATGACCCAGATGCATTGTGGGTAAAGGGGCGACTACTTAACAGAATGAAACAGATGCATTGTGGTAAAGGGGTGACTACTTCACAGATGCATTGGGGTAAAGGGGTGACTGCTTAACAGAATGACCCAGATGCATTGTGGGTAAAGGGGCGACTACTTAACAGAATGAAACAGACACATTAGGGGTAAAGGGGCGACTACTCAACGCAATGAAACAGATGCATTGGGGGTAAAGGGGCAACTACTTAGCAGAACTGAAAAGACACAATGGGGTAAAAGGGTGACTACATGTACTTAACAGAACGAAGCAGATGAAATGGGGAAAAGGGGTGACTACTTAACAGAACGAAACAGACGCATTGGGGGTAAAGGGGTGACTACTTTACAGAACGAAACAGATGCATTTGGGGTAAAGGGGTGACTACTTAACAGAACGAAACAGATGCAATGGGGTAAAGGGGTGACTACTTAACAGAATGAAACAGACACATTGTGGGTAAAGGGGTGACTACTTAACAGAATGAAACAGACACATTGTGGGTAAAGGGGTGACTACTTAACAGAACAAAACAGACGCATTGTGGGTAAAGGGGCGCCTACTTAACAGAACGAAACAGATGCATTGGTGGTAAAGGGAGGACTACTAAATTAAAATGGTACAGGTCATCAAATTTTAATAATTTTAGATTTGCAAATAATGGATCAGAATGCTCATGATAATCGGTGTTAGAGATTACTCGAACGGCTCGTTTCTGACTTAACAGAATGAAACAGACGCATTGGGGTAAAGGGGTGTCTACTTAACAGAATGAAACAGACGCATTGGGGGTAAAGGGGCGACTACTTAACAGAACGAAACAGACGCATCGGGGGTAAAGGGGTGACTACTTACCAGAACGAAACAAATACATTAGCGCTAAAGGGGTGTCTACTTAACAGAATGAAACAGACGTATTGGGGGTAAAGGGGTGACAACTTGACAGAACGAAACAGATGCTTTGGGGGTAAAGGGGTGACTACTTAACAGAATGAAACAGACACATTGGGGGTAAATGGGTGACTACTTACCAGAATGAAACAGATACTTTGGGGGTAAAGGGGTGACTACTTAACAGAATGACACAGATGCATTGGGGGTAAAGGGGCGACTACTTAACAGAATGAAACAGACGCATTGGGGGTAAAGGGGCGTCTACTTAACAGAATGACACAGATGCATTGTGGTAAAGGCGTGACTACTTAACAGAATGAAACGGATGCATTGGGGGTAAAGGGGTGACTACTTAACAGAACGAAACAGACGCATTAGGGCTAAAGGGGTGTCTACTTAACAGAATGAAATAGACGCATCGGGGGTAAAGGGGCGATTACTTAACAGAACGAAACAAATGCATTAGGGCTAAAGGGGTGTCTACTTAACAGAATGAAACAGACGCATTGTGGTAAAGGGGCGATTACTTAACAGAACGAAACAAATGCATTAGGGCTAAAGGGGTGTCTACTTAACAGAATGAAACAGACGCATTGTGGGTAAAGGGGTGACTACTTAACAGAACGAAACAAATGCATTAGGGCTAAAGGGGTGTCTACTTAACAGAATGAAACAGACGCAATGGGGGTAAAGGGGTGACTACTTAACAGAATGACACAGATGCATTGGGGGTAAAGGGGTGACTACTTAACAGAATGAAACAGACGCATTGTGGGTAAAGGGGCGACTACTTAACAGAATGACACAGATGCATTGGGGGTAAAGGGGTGACTACTTAACAGAATGACACAGATGCATTGGGTGTAAAGGGGTGTCTACTTAACAGAATGAAATAGACGCATCGGGGGTAAAGGGGTGACTACTTAACAGAACGAAACAAATGCATTAGGGCTAAAGGGGTGTCTACTTAACAGAATGAAATAGACGCATTGTGGGTAAAGGGGCGCCTACTTAACAGAACGAAACAGATGCATTGGGGTAAAGGGGTGACTACTTAAAAGAATGAAAAAGATGCAATGGGGTAAAGGGGCGACTACTTAACAGAACGAAACAGATGCATTAGGGGTAAAGGGGTGTCTACTTAACAGAATGAAACCGACACATTGGGGGTAAAGGGGCGACTACTTAACAGAATGAAACAGACGCATTGGGGGTAAAGGGGGCGACTACTTAACTGAATGAAACAGATGCATTGTGGTAAAGGGTTACTACTTAACAGAACGGAACAGATGCATTGGGGTAAAGAGGTGACTACTTAAGAGAATGAAAAAGATGCAATGGGGTAAAGGGGCGATTACTTAACATAACGAAACAGACGCATTGGGGGTAAAGGGGTGACTACTTTACAGAACGAAACAGATGCATTGGGGGTAAAGGGGCGACTACTTAACAGAATGACACAGATGCATTGTTTCATTGGTGGTAAAGGGGTGACTACTTAACAGAATGAAACAGACACATTGGGGGTAAATGGGTGACTACTTACCAGAATGAAACAGATACTTTGGGGGTAAAGGGGTGACTACTTAACAGAATGACACAGATGCATTGGGGGTAAAGGGGCGACTACTTAACAGAATGAAACAGACGCATTGGGGGTAAAGGGGCGTCTACTTAACAGAATGACACAGATGCATTGTGGTAAAGGCGTGACTACTTAACAGAATGAAACGGATGCATTGGGGGTAAAGGGGTGACTACTTAACAGAACGAAACAGACGCATTAGGGCTAAAGGGGTGTCTACTTAACAGAATGAAATAGACGCATCGGGGGTAAAGGGGCGATTACTTAACAGAACGAAACAAATGCATTAGGGCTAAAGGGGTGTCTACTTAACAGAATGAAACAGACGCATTGTGGTAAAGGGGCGATTACTTAACAGAACGAAACAAATGCATTAGGGCTAAAGGGGTGTCTACTTAACAGAATGAAACAGACGCATTGTGGGTAAAGGGGTGACTACTTAACAGAACGAAACAAATGCATTAGGGCTAAAGGGGTGTCTACTTAACAGAATGAAACAGACGCATCGGGGGTAAAGGGGTGACTACTTAACAGAATGACACAGATGCATTGGGGGTAAAGGGGTGACTACTTAACAGAATGAAACAGACGCATTGTGGGTAAAGGGGCGACTACTTAACAGAATGACACAGATGCATTGGGGGTAAAGGGGTGACTACTTAACAGAATGACACAGATGCATTGGGTGTAAAGGGGTGTCTACTTAACAGAATGAAATAGACGCATCGGGGGTAAAGGGGTGACTACTTAACAGAACGAAACAAATGCATTAGGGCTAAAGGGGTGTCTACTTAACAGAATGAAATAGACGCATCGGGGTTTAAAGGGGTGTCTACTTAACAGAATGAAACAGACGCATCCGGGGTAAAGGGGTGACTACTTAACGGAATGAAACAAATGCATTAGGGCTAAAGGGGTGTCTACTTAACAGAATGAAACAGACGCATTGTGGGTAAAGGGGCGACTACTTAACAGAACGAAACAAATGCATTAGGGCTAAAGGGGTGTCTACTTAACAGAATGAAACAGACGCATCGGGGGTAAAGGGGTGACTACTTAACAGAATGACACAGATGCATTGGGGGTAAAGGGGTGACTACTTAACAGAATGAAACAGACGCATTGTGGGTAAAGGGGCGACTACTTAACAGAATGACACAGATGCATTGTGGTAAAGGGGTGACTACTTCACAGATGCATTGGGGTAAAGGGGTGACTGCTTAACAGAATGACCCAGATGCATTGTGGGTAAAGGGGCGACTACTTAACAGAATGAAACAGACACATTAGGGGTAAAGGGGCGACTACTCAACGGAATGAAACAGATGCATTGGGGGTAAAGGGGCAACTACTTAGCAGAACTGAAAAGACACAATGGGGTAAAAGGGGTGACTACTTAACAGAACGAAGCAGATGAAATGGGGAAAAGGGGTGACTACATGTACTTAACAGAACGAAACAGACGCATTGGGGGTAAAGGGGTGACTACTTCACACAACGAAACAGATGCATTTGGGGTAAAGGGGTGACTACTTAACAGAACGAAACAGATGCAATGTGGTAAAGGGGTGACTACTTAACAGAACAAAACAGACACATTGTGGGTAAAGGGGCGCCTACTTAACAGAACGAAACAGATGCATTGGTGGTAAAGGGAGGACTACTAAATTAAAATGGTACAGGTCATCAAATTTTAATAATTTTAGATTTGCAAATAATGGATCAGAATGCTCATGATAATCGGTGTTAGAGATTACTCGAACGGCTCGTTTCTGACTTAACAGAATGAAACAGACGCATTGGGGTAAAGGGGTGTCTACTTAACAGAATGAAAAAGACGCATCGGGGTTAAAGGGGTGTCTACTTAACAGAATGAAACAGACGCATTGGGGGTAAAGGGGCGACTACTTAACAGAACGAAACAGACGCATCGGGGGTAAAGGGGTGACTACTTACCAGAACGAAACAAATGCATTAGCACTAAAGGGGTGTCTACTTAACAGAATGAAACAGACGCATTGGGGGTAAAGGGGTGACAACTTAACAGAACGAAACAGACGCATTGGGGGTAAAGGGGTGTCTACTTAACAGAATGAAACAGATGCATTGGGGGTAAAGGGGTGACTACTTAACAGAACGAAACAGACGCATCGGGGGTAAAGGGGTGACTACTTAACAGAATGAAACAGACGCATTGGGGGTAAAGGGGTGTCTACTTAACAGAATGAAACAGATGCATTGGGGGTAAAGGGGTGACTACTTAACAGAACGAAACAGACGCATCGGGGGTAAAGGGGTGACTACTTAACGGAATGAAACAAATGCATTAGGGCTAAAGGGGTGTCTACTTAACAGAATGAAATAGACGCATCGGGGGTAAAGGGGCGATTACTTAACAGAACGAAACAAATGCATTAGGGCTAAAGGGGTGTCTACTTAACAGAATGAAAAAGACGCATCGGGGGTAAAGGGGCGATTACTTAACAGAACGAAACAAATGCATTAGTGCTAAAGGGGTGTCTACTTAACAGAATGAAACAGACGCATTGTGGGTAAAGGGGTGACTACTTAACAGAACGAAACAAATGCATTAGGGCTAAAGGGGTGTCTACTTAACAGAATGAAACAGACGCATCGGGGGTAAAGGGGTGACTACTTAACAGAATGACACAGATGCATTGGGGGTAAAGGGGTGACTACTTAACAGAATGAAACAGACGCATTGTGGGTAAAGGGGCGACTACTTAACAGAATGACACAGATGCATTGGGGGTAAAGGGGTGACTACTTAACAGAATGACACAGATGCATTGGGGGTAAAGGGGTGACTACTTAACAGAATTAAACAGACGCATTGTGGGTAAAGGGGCGACTACTTAACAGAATGAAACAAATGCATTAGGGCTAAAGGGGTGTCTACTTAACAGAATGAAATAGACGCATCGGGGGTAAAGGGGTGACTACTTAACAGAACGAAACAAATGCATTAGGGCTAAAGGGGTGTCTACTTAACAGAATGAAATAGACGCATCGGGGTTTAAAGGGGTGTCTACTTAACAGAATGAAACAGACGCATCGGGGGTAAAGGGGTGACTACTTAACAGAACGAAACAAATGCATTAGGGCTAAAGGGGTGTCTACTTAACAGAATGAAACAGACGCATTGTGGGTAAAGGGGCGACTACTTAACAGAACGAAACAAATGCATTAGGGCTAAAGGGGTGTCTACTTAACAGAATGAAACAGACGCATTGTGGGTAAAGGGGCGACTACTTAACGGAATGAAACAGACGCATCGGGGGTAAAGGGGTGACTACTTAACAGAACGAAACAGATGCATTGGGGGTAAAGGGGCGACTACTTAACAGAATGAAACAGACGCATTGGGGGTAAAGGGAGGACTACTTAACAGAACGAAACAGATGCATTGGTGGTAAAGGGAGGACTACTTAACAGAACGAAACAGACTCATTGGGGTAAAGAGGTGACTACTTAACAGAATGAAACAGATGCTTTGGGGGTAAAGGGGTGACTACTTAACAGAATGAAACAGACACATTGGGGGTAAATGGGTGACTACTTACCAGAATGAAACAGATGCTTTGGGGGTAAAGGGGTGACTACTTAACAGAATGACACAGATGCATTGGGGGTAGAGGGGCGACTACTTAACAGAATGAAACAGACGCATTGGGGGTAAAGGGGTGTCTACTTAACCGAATGAAACAGATGCATTGGGGGTAAAGGGGTGACTACTTAACAGAACGAAACAGACGCATCGGGGGTAAAGGGGTGACTACTTAACGGAATGAAACAAATGCATTAGGTCTAAAGGGGTGTCTACTTAACAGAATGAAATAGACGCATCGGGGGTAAAGGGGCGATTACTTAACAGAACGAAACAAATGCATTAGGGCTAAAGGGGTGTCTACTTAACAGAATGAAATAGACGCATCGGGGGTAAAGGGGCGATTACTTAACAGAACGAAACAAATGCGTTAGTGCTAAAGGGGTGTCTACTTAACAGAATGAAACAGACGCATTGTGGGTAAAGGGGTGACTACTTAACAGAACGAAACAAATGCATTAGGGCTAAAGGGGTGTCTACTTAACAGAATGAAACAGACGCATCGGGGGTAAAGGGGTGACTACTTAACAGAATGACACAGATGCATTGGGGGTAAAGGGGTGACTACTTAACAGAATGAAACAGACGCATTGTGGGTAAAGGGGCGACTACTTAACAGAATGACACAGATGCATTGGGGGTAAAGGGGTGACTACTTAACAGAATGACACAGATGCATTGGGGGTAAAGGGGTGACTACTTAACAGAATGAAACAGACGCATTGTGGGTAAAGGGGCGACTACTTAACAGAATGAAACAAATGCATTAGGGCTAAAGGGGTGTCTACTTAACAGAATGAAATAGACGCATCGGGGGTAAAGGGGTGACTACTTAACAGAACGAAACAAATGCATTAGGGCTAAAGGGGTGTCTACTTAACAGAATGAAACAGACGCATTGTGGGTAAAGGGGCGACTACTTAACAGAACGAAACAAATGCATTAGGGCTAAAGGGGTTTCTACTGAACAGATTGAAACAGACGCATCGGGGGTAAAGGGGTGACTACTTAACGGAACGAAACAAATGCATTAGGGCTAAAGTGGTGTCTACTTAACAGAATGAAACAGACGCATTGTGGGTAAAGGGGCGACTACTTAACGGAATGAAACAGACGCATCGGGGGTAAAGGGGTGACTACTTACCAGAATGAAACAGATGCTTTGGGGGTAAAGGGGCGACTACTTAACAGAATGAAACAGACGCATTGGGGGTAAAGAGGTGTCTACTGAACAGAATGAAATAGACGCATCGGGGGTAAAGGGGTGACTACTTAACAGAATGAAACAGACACATTGGGGTAAAGGGGTGACTACTTAACAGAATGTAAGAAATGCATTAGGGCTAAGGGGGTGTCTACTTAACAGAATGAAATAGACGCATTGGGGGTAAAGGCGTGACTACTCAACGGAATGAAACAGATGCATTGGGGGTAAAGGGGTGACTACTTAACAGAATGAAACAGACGCATCGGGGGTAAAGGGGTGCCTACTTAACAGAATGAAACAAACGCTCTTCCTTTCAGAGACCTGATAGATGGTGTCACCGCAAACATTCCTATACTCATATATGATGTACCTTGGCGATGAAACCCGAAGTTGTGACTCTAATTACCTGTACTGTAACTGGACAAAATGTGCATTGGGTGTAAAGGGATGGCTACTGAACAGAACGAAACACATTGTGTGCAAACCAGATAAAGAACTGTGCTAAATTTGTCCTCATTGCCTTGCAGATCTTCAGATGGTGAACATCATCCTGCTTGAGCTCTCCAGACCCATGAAGATGAGCCTCCCCAAAGTCCTGTGACAGATGAGCACTGACTGCTACGAGCTTGTCCTGACATCCATTTGCAACAAGGTCAGTGTCAAAGGCAAACTCTCACGCATCAGGGGTAAAGGGGTGACTACTTAACAGAACGAGACAGGCGCATTTTGGTAAACGGGTGACTACTTAACAGAACGAAACAGAAGCATTGGGGGTAAAGGGGTGACTACTTAACAGAACAAACAGACACTTTCGGGGTAAAGGGGTGACTACTTGACAGAACAAAACAGACGCATTGGGGGTAAAGGGGTGACTACTTAACAGAACGAAACAGACGCATTGGGGGTAAAGGGGTGACTACTTAACAGAATGAAACAAATGCATTAGGGCTAAAGGGGTGTCTACTTAACAGAATGAAACAGACGCATTGTGGGTAAAGGGGCGACTACTTAACAGAATGACACAGACGCATTGGGGGTAAAGGGGTGACTACTTAGCAGAATGAAACAGACGCATTGGGTGTAAAGGGGTGACTACTTAACAGAATGACACAGATGCATTGGGGTAAAGGGGCGACTACTTAACAGAATGAAATAGACGCATTGGGGGTAAAGAGGTGACTACTTAACAGAATGACACAGATGCATTGGGGGTAAAGGGGCGACTACTTAACAGAATTAAACAGATGCATTGAGGTAAAGGGGCGACTACTTAGCAGAATGAAACAGACGCATTGTGGTTAAAGGGGCGATTACTTAACAGAACGAAACAGATGCATTAGGGGTAAAGGGGTGTCTACTTAACAGAACGAAACCGATGCATTGTGGTAAAGGGGTGACTACTTAACCAGCGGCGTAGCCAGGATTTTTTTCATGGGGGGGCGATGGGGGGGCTGCCAAATTTCGTGGGGGGGCGGACTGTAATTTGGGCGGTTTTTCGGTGTTTCAGGGTTTCTCGATTTTTCAAGGTTTTTCAGTTTTGCCTTGGAGACGGTTTTAGGTTTTGATTTTTGCAAAACCGTGAATGTTTAATCACCTTTGTTTTTGTTTTGTTCACATGAGTTAAAAATGCAAAAAATTAAGGCAATTGTCTACCAATAATCTTCATCAAAAAACGCCTTGTGGGATTGTACTCGTCCTCGTGATTTGTGCACGCTGCGAGACCACCGTCCAGTGTGTGTGCACTCAGTACGTCAGGAATGATTAGTAGACTTCCACCAGTCTTTACACACTTGTTTTCTAACAAATAATGTAATGTTTATTGCATGTGCATAGTTTATAGAGCTCTGTATGATAAGTTACCGACGATGTTTCGCGTTTCGCGGTCAACCGAAGTACGCGCTCCGACCAGTCCAACAAATCAATGCCGAACGTGTATTATTTTTTTGTCTACCGCATAAAGTTAAGATCACTCGACTATTTGTAAAGGTTTTCAAATACCTGTGCTTGTGAAAACAAATTAAAATGTAGACGTCTTGTCTTCTAGAGCGGTTTGAGAAACATGACCCCAAAGCCGCTCGTTATGAAACCTTGGACTAAATGGACGCGCAGTGCACCCGACGACTGAGACAATTTTCAATAATTTATTTCATGTAAGAAATATTGTTTTCTTGTTTTTCCGTTCTTCAAAAGAAATGTTTTCTAGAATTCCAGAAAAATTAAGGATTTGTCTGATATTTTTGGAGATTTCGGAAGTTGCAAATTGCATACTTTGCAAAATCGCTCCGTCCTACGCGGCCATTTTTGGATTCAGAGAGAATCACAAATTTCAATAATGGTCACTTATTATATTACTCACGTTTGGGAAAAAAGGAGAAAATTCCCCTCATTTGATCGAGAACATTCTCTCCCGTGCAACGAGCCAAAAGGCGGCCATCTTGGATTTCAAACTGAAACGGTTATACCGTACATGTATACACGCAAATCAGTGACGTTTTGACAGGCACGCGCGCACCTTGACGTCATCGGTTTACGTGTATACGTGCACCTGAGTCCGTTTCATTTTGAAATCCAAGATGGCCGCCTTTTGGCCCGTCGGACGGGAGAAAATTAATTTTCTCCCCTTTCCCCCAACGTGAGTAATACAAATGACCATTATTGAAATCTGTGATTCTCACTGAATCAAAAAATGGCCGCGTAAGACGGTGATACGGGTGTTTTCGGCGGTAAATTTGGGGGTTTCCGTCGGGTAGTTTTTCGGTTGAAATGTTTTGGCGGTTTGTACGCACGCAGCTAGTCCGAGTAACTTGGACCAATCGCCTTTTTTAATTTTGTTGGGTCGGGCGATAGTAGGGTCCAAGGAATCCTGCTGGGAAACCCGGTAAATAACTGCGGTTCGACTCCATGACTACCCCCGACCAAAAAACCCAGATTTTACCCCGAAAACACCCATGAAACCGTCCCACGCACCCATCTTTGGAGTTAGTGAGAATCACCGATTTCAATACTGGTCATTTTTTTTACTCACGTTTGGGGGAAAAGGAGAAATGTTCGTGTGATTCTCACTTAATCCAAAGATGGGTGCGTGGGACGGTTTCATGGGTGTTTTCGGGGTAAAATCTGGGGGTTTTGGTCGGGGGTAGTCATGGAGTCGAACACATAGTTACTTACCGGGTTTCTCAGCAGGATTCCTTGGACCCTACTATCGCCCGACCCCTCAAAATGTTTAAAAAGGGCGATTGTAAGGGTCTAAGTTACTCGGACTACGCACCAGCAGGGTTTGGACTCGGTTCGACTTGGACCCTACAGTCACCCGAACCTCAACATTTCAAAATTCGATACAAAAAGGGTGACTCGTCAGGTCCAAGTTACTCGGACTACAAATTACCCTCAAATTTAAGCCTGTATATCCCTCTTTCTTTCCATACCACTTTCAAAATTAATGACTAAGGAGTAATATCAAATTACGCGGAAACAACATTCAGAGATATGGAACTTTAACTTAGAAACGATGAAAGTGCATTCAAACCGGTACCGATCGAAAGCTAATTGCATCGTGCATCCAGATAATGGCCGAGGTTGAAAAGTGTAGCGAATTTTTATTATGACCGTTTTCCCTTCGCGACGTTAGAGACCTTGTCAAGTCTAGGTCTGGTTTCCATCTCTAGGTGAAGCCATAGCGAAACTAAAGGATCAGTGGGGCCGAAACCAGACTACACGCAGCATTGCAACAAGACGTAACACGTCCTTTCACACACTGTGTACATGTACATGTACATGTATGTATGTAATGTACATACATGTACAATGTACACTGTACTGTACATGTACATGTACATGTACATGTACATGTACGTGTACATATACACGTACATGTACACACTCCATTGCATAGTACATGTACATGTACAGTACATGTACGTGTATAGCGGCCGCATGGCTGCATACATGTACACGTACATGTACATGTACATGTACACGTACATATACTGTACGTATACGCTGCGCTACTCAAGCCTCTCTGCATGATCACCAGCGCTCAGCAACTACAAGTTATTTTACTACCGAAAAAAAACATGAATTGGGGTAATATTGGGGTTCTTAATTTATCTTTAGAATTGTGTGGTTTTGATTTTCTTTTGTTTTTCATTGAAAAAACTCAAATCCCAGTGGGGGGGGCGAGTGGGGGGGCGACGATCTTTCATGGGGGGGCGTACGCCCCCCCCACGCCCCCCCGTAGCTACGCCGCTGTACTTAACAGAACGAAACAGACTCATTGGGGTAAAGGGGTGACTACTTAACAGAATGAAACAGACGCATTGGGGGTAAAGGGTCGACTACTTTAATAACAGAACGAAACAGATGCATTGTGGTAAAGGGGTGACTACTTAACAGAACGAAACAGACTCATTGGGGTAAAGGGGTGACTACTTAACAGAATGAATCAGACGCATTGGGGGTAAAGGGTCGACTACTTAACAGAACGAAACAGACGCATTGGGGGTAAAGGGGTGACTACTTAACAGAATGAAACAAATGCATTAGGGCTAAAGGGGTGTCTACTTAACAGAATGAAACAGACGCATTGTGGGTAAAGGGGCGACTACTTAACAGAATGACACAGATGCATTGGGGGTAAAGGGGTGACTACTTAACAGAACGAAACAGAAGCATTGGTGGTAAAGGGGTGACTACTTTACAGAACGAAACAGATGCAATGGGGTAAAGGGGTGACTACTTAACGGAACGAAACAGACGCATTGGGGGTAAAGGGGTGACTACTTTACAGAACGAAACAGATGCAATGGGGTAAAGGGGTGACTACTTAACAGAACGAAACAGATGCATTGGTGGTAAAGGGAGGACTACTTAACAGAACGAAACAGACTCATTGGGGTAAAGAGGTGACTACTTAACAGAATGAAACAGACGCATTGGGTGTAAAGGGGTGACTACTTAACAGAACGAAACAGATGCATTGGGGGTAAAAGGGTGACTTCTTAACAGAACGAAACAAATTTATTAGGGCTAAAGGGGTGTCTACTTAACAGAATGAAACAGACGCATTGTGGGTAAAGGTGCGATTACTTAACAGAATGAAACAGACGCATTTGGGGTAAAGGGGTGACTACTTAAAAGAATGAAACAGATCCACTGTGGTAAAGGGGTGACTACTTAACAGAACGAAACAGACTCATTGGGGTAAAGGGGGGACTACTTACTTTATTTCAATCCTGCAACTCGTTTACAAAATGCACTGTGAATTAATACAATACAATACAACACAATACAATCCTGTTATAAAAGAGAGTATAGGATTAACAATGCAGAAACGTAATCAATAATTTAGTACTACAGGTTGGCAACATTTAGGTATAGGGTGAAGCAAGAGCTTTTGTTCCCTGACCTAGGGGACAGACAAACAACAAGGGGACGGACGGGACAGACGGGACAAGAACACATTTACAGGTGTAAGACTTAAAACATGACAGTTAAAATGATGCTATCTCTAATTTGTTCAATGGCACGCATTCAAGAGAAATGTTTTTAGTTTTTTGTTAAAGATTTGGAGAGTGGGTGATGATTTTATGCTATCATTAAGACTATTCCAGAAAATTGTGCCACGTTGTATTGCACAATTTTTAAATAAAGTGGTTCTACTATGGTGTACAAAAAGATTTTTCCTTTTCGAACTGCGAGTATTATGGGAATGGATATCAGAGGTTAAGTTAAAGCAGGAGTTGAAACAAGCAGGTAATGCATGCTTCATAAATTTATACATAAATTTTCCTAAATTAAAATGGTACAGGTCATCAAATTTTAACAATTTTAGATTTGCAAATAATGGATCAGAATGCTCACGATAATCGGTGTTAGAGATTACTCGAACGGCTCGTTTCTGACTTAACAGAATGAAACAGATGCATCGGGGGTAAAGGGGTGACTACTTAACAGAACGAAACAAATGCATTAAGGCTCAAGGGGTGTCTACTTAACAGAAGAAAACAGACGCATTGGGGGTAAAGGGAGGACTACTTAACAGAATGAAACAGACGCATTGGGGGTAAATGGGTGACTACTTTACAGAACGAAACAGATGCATTGGGGGTAAAGAGGTGACTACTTAACGGAATGACACAGATGCATTGGGGGTAAAGGGGCGACTACTTAACAGAACGAAACAAATTTATTAGGGCTAAAGGGGTGTCTACTTAACAGAATGAAACAGACGCATTGTGGTTAAAGGGGCGATTACTTAACAGAATGAAACAGACGCATTGGGGGTGAAGGGGTGACTACTTAACAGAACGAAACAGATCCACTGTGGTAAAGGGGTGACTACTTAACAGAACGAAACAGACTCATTGGGGTAAAGGGGTGACTACTTAACAGAATGACACAGATGCATTGGGGGTAAAGGGGCGACTACTTAACAGAATGAAACAGACGCATTGGGGGTAAAGAGGTGACTACTTAACAGAATGACACAGATGCATTGGGGGTAAAGGGGCGACTACTTAACAGAACGAAACAGAATCATTGGGGTAAAGGGGTAACTGCTTAACAGAATGACACAGATGCAATGGGGGGGAAAGGGGCGACTACTTAACAGAATGAAACAGACACATTGGGGGTAAAGGCGCGACTATATTTTACAGAATAAACAGATGCATTGTGGTAAAGGGGTGACTACTTAACAGAACGAAACAAATGCATTAGGGCTAAAGGGGTGTCTACTTAACAGAATGAAATAGATGCATCGGGGGTAAAGGGGTGCCTACTTAACAGAACGAAACAGACGCTCTTCCTTTCAGAGACCTGATACATGGTGTCACCGCAAACCTTCCTATACTCATATATAATATACCTTGCCGATGAAACCCGAAGTTGTGACTCTAATTACATGTACTGTAACTGGACGAAATGTGCATTGGGTGTAAAGGGATGGCTACTGAACAGAACGAAACACATTGTGTGCAAACCAGATAAAGAACTGTCTAAATTTGTCCTTATTGCCTTACAGATCTTCAGATGGTGAACATCATCCTGCTTGAGCTCTCCAGAAGATGAGAAGATGAAGATGAGCCTCCCCAATGTCCTGTAACAGATGAGCACTGACTGCTACGAGCTTGTCGTGACATCCATTTGCAACAAGGTCAGTGTCAAAGGCAAACTCTCACGCATCAGGGGTAAAGGGGTGACTACTTTACAGAATGAAACAGACGCATTTTGGTAAAGGGGTGACTACGTAACAGAACGAAACAGACACTTTGGGGGTAAATGGGTGACTACTTAACAGAACGAAACAGACGCATTGGGGTAAAGGGGTGACTACTTAGCAGAATGAAACAGACGCATTGGGGGTAAAGGGGTGACTACTTAACAGAATGAAACAGATGCATTGCGGGTAAAGGGGTGACTACTTAACAGAATGAAACAGACTCATTGGGGGTAAAGGGGTGTCTTCTTAACAGAACCAAACAGACGCATTGGGGTAAAGAGGAAGAGGCATTGTGGTAAAGAGGCGACTACTTAACAGAATGAAACAGATGCATTGTGGTAAAGGGCTGACTACTTAGCAGAATGAAACAGACGCATTGGGGGTAAAGGGGCGACTACTTAGCAGAATGAAACAGATGCATTGGGGTAAAGAGGAAGAGGCATTGTGGTAAAGGGGTGACTACTTAACAGAACGAAACAGATGCATTGGGGGTAAAGGGGCGACTACTTAGCAGAATGAAACAGATGCATAGGGGGTAAATGGGTGACTTACTTAATAGAATGAAACAGATGCATTGGGGTGAAGGGGCGACTACTGAACAGAATGAAACAGACGCATTGGGGGTAAAGGGCTGACTACTGAACAGAATGAAACAGACTCATTGGGGTTAAGGGGCGACTACTTAACAGAATTAAACAGATGCATTGAGGTAAAGGGGCGACTACTTAGCAGAATGAAACAGACGCATAGGGGGTAAATGGGTGACTACTTAACAGAATGAAACAGATGCATTGGGGGTGAAGGGGCGACTACTGAACAGAATGAAACAGACGCATTGGGGTTAAAGGGGCGACTACTTAACAGAATTGAACAGATGCATTGAGGTAAAGGGGCGACTACTTAGCAGAATGAAACAGACGCATTGGGGGTAAAGGGGTGACTACTTAACAGAATTGAACAGATGCATTGCGGGCAAAGGGGTGACTACTTAACAGAACGAAACAGACGCATTGGGGGTAAAGGGGTGACTACTTAACAGAACGAAACAGATGCATTGTGGTAAAGGGGCGACTACTTAACAGTATGAAACATAGACATTGGGGGTAAAGGGTTGACTACTTAACAGAACGAAACAGACGCATTGGGGGTAATGGGGTGACTACTTAACAGAACGAAACAGATGCATTGTGGTAAAGTGGCGACTACTTAGCAGAATGAAACAGACGCATTGGGGGTAAAGGGGTGACTACTTAACAGAACGAAACAGATGCATTGTGGTAAAGGGGTGACTACTTAACAGTATGAAACATAGACATTGGGGGTAAAGGGTTGACTACTTAACAGAACGAAACAGACTCATTGGGGTAAAGGGGTGACTACTTAACAGAATGAAACAGACGCATTGGGTGTAAAGGGGTGACTACTTAACAGAACGAAACAGATGCATTAGGGGTAAAGGGGTGTCTACTTAACAGAACGAAACCGATGCATTGTGGTAAAGGGGTGACTAATTAACAGAACGAAACAGACTCATTGGGGTAAAGGGGTGACTACTTAACAGAATGAAACAGACGCATTTTGGGTAAAGGGGCGACTACCGTACTTAACAGAATGAAACAGACTCATTTGGGGGTAAAAGGGTGACTACTTAACAGAACGAAACAGACTCATTGGGGTAAAGGGGTGACTACTTAACAGAATGAATCAGACGCATTGGGGGTAAAGGGTTGACTACTTTAATAACAGAACGAAACAGATGCATTGTGGTAAAGGGGTGACTACTTAACAGAACAAAACAGACTCATTGGGCTAAAGGGGTGTCTACTTAACAGAATGAAACAGACGCATTGTGGGTAAAGGGGCGACTACTTAACAGAATGAAACATACGCATTGGGGGTAAAGGGGTGTCTACTTAACAGAACGAAACAGATGCATTGGGGGTGAAGGGGCGACTACTGAACAGAATGAATAGACGCATTGGGGTTAAAGGGGCGACTACTTAACAGAATTGAACAGATGCATTGAGGTAAAGGGGCGACTACTTAGCAGAATGAAACAGACGCATTGGGGGTAAAGGGGTGACTACTTAACAGAACGAAACAGATCCACTGTGGTAAAGGGGTGACTACTTAACAGAACGAAACAGACTCATTGGGGTAAAGGGGTGACTACTTAACAGAATGACACAGATGCATTGGGGGTAAAGGGGCGACTACTTAACAGAATGAAATAGACGCATTGGGGTAAAGAGGTGACTACTTAACAGAATGACACAGATGCATTGGGGGTAAAGGGGCGACTACTTAACAGAATGAAACAGACGCATTGTGGTTAAAGGGGCGATTACTTAACAGAATGAAACAGACGCATTGGGGGTGAAGGGGTGACTACTTAACAGAACGAAACAGATCCACTGTGGTAAAGGGGTGACTACTTAACAGAACGAAACAGACTCATTGGGGTAAAGGGGTGACTACTTAACAGAATGACACAGATGCATTGGGGGTGAAGGGGCGACTACTTAACAGAATGAAACAGACGCATTGGGGGTAAAGAGGTGACTACTTAACAGAATGACACAGATGCATTGGGGGTAAAGGGGCGACTACTTAACAGAATGAAACAGACACATTGGGGGTAAAGGCGCGACTATATTTTACAGAATGAAACAGATGCATTGTGGTAAAGGGGTGACTACTTAACAGAACGAAATAAATGCATTAGGGCTAAAGGGGTGTCTACTTAACAGAATGAAATAGATGCATCGGGGGTAAAGGGGTGCCTACTTAACAGAACGAAACAGACGCTCTTCCTTTCAGAGACCTGATACATGGTGTCACCGCAAACCTTCCTATACTCATATATAATATACCTTGCCGATGAAACCTGAAGTTGTGACTCTAATTACATGTACTGTAACTGGACGAAATGTGCATTGGGTGTAAAGGGATGGCTACTGAACAGAACGAAACACATTGTGTGCAAACCAGATAAAGAACTGTGCTAAATTTGTCCTTATTGCCTTACAGATCTTCAGATGGTGAACATCATCCTGCTTGAGCTCTCCAGACCCATGAAGATGAGCCTCCCCAAAGTCCTGTGACAGATGAGCACTGACTGCTACGAGCTTGTCGTGACATCCATTTGCAACAAGGTCAGTGTCAAAGGCAAACTCTCACGCATCAGGGGTAAAGGGGTGACTACTTTACAGAATGAAACAGACGCATTTTGGTAAAGGGGTGACTACGTAACAGAACGAAACAGACACTTTGGGGGTAAATGGGTGACTACTTAACAGAACGAAACAGACGCATTGGGGTAAAGGGGTGACTACTTAGCAGAATGAAACAGACGCATTGGGGGTAAAGGGGTGACTACTTAACAGAATGAAACAGATGCATTGCGGGTAAAGGGGTGACTACTTAACAGAATGAAACAGATGCATTAGGGGTAAAGGGGTGTCTACTTAACAGAACGAAACCGATGCATTGTGGTAAAGGGGTGACTAATTAACAGAACGAAACAGACTCATTGGGGTAAAGGGGTGACTACTTAACAGAATGAAACAGACGCATTTTGGGTAAAGGGGCGACTACCGTACTTAACAGAATGAAACAGACTCATTTGGGGGTAAAAGGGTGACTACTTAACAGAACGAAACAGACTCATTGGGGTAAAGGGGTGACTACTTAACAGAATGAATCAGACGCATTGGGGGTAAAGGGTTGACTACTTTAATAACAGAACGAAACAGATGCATTGTGGTAAAGGGGTGACTACTTAACAGAACAAAACAGACTCATTGGGCTAAAGGGGTGTCTACTTAACAGAATGAAACAGACGCATTGTGGGTAAAGGGGCAACTACTTAACAGAATGAAACATACGCATTGGGGGTAAAGGGGTGTCTACTTAACAGAACGAAACAGATGCATTGGGGGTGAAGGGGCGACTACTGAACAGAATGAATAGACGCATTGGGGTTAAAGGGGCGACTACTTAACAGAATTGAACAGATGCATTGAGGTAAAGGGGCGACTACTTAGCAGAATGAAACAGACGCATTGGGGGTAAAGGGGTGACTACTTAACAGAACGAAACAGATCCACTGTGGTAAAGGGGTGACTACTTAACAGAACGAAACAGACTCATTGGGGTAAAGGGGTGACTACTTAACAGAATGACACAGATGCATTGGGGTAAAGGGGCGACTACTTAACAGAATGAAATAGACGCATTGGGGTAAAGAGGTGACTACTTAACAGAATGACACAGATGCATTGGGGGTAAAGGGGCGACTACTTAACAGAATGAAACAGACGCATTGTGGTTAAAGGGGCGATTACTTAACAGAATGAAACAGACGCATTGGGGGTGAAGGGGTGACTACTTAACAGAACGAAACAGATCCACTGTGGTAAAGGGGTGACTACTTAACAGAACGAAACAGACTCATTGGGGTAAAGGGGTGACTACTTAACAGAATGACACAGATGCATTTGGGGTAAAGGGGCGACTACTTAACAGAATGAAACAGACGCATTGGGGGTAAAGAGGTGACTACTTAACAGAATGACACAGATGCATTGGGGGTAAAGGGGCGACTACTTAACAGAATGAAACAGACACATTGGGGGTAAAGGCGCGACTATATTTTACAGAATGAAACAGATGCATTGTGGTAAAGGGGTGACTACTTAACAGAACGAAACAAATGCATTAGGGCTAAAGGGGTGTCTACTTAACAGAATGAAATAGATGCATCGGGGGTAAAGGGGTGCCTACTTAACAGAACGAAACAGACGCTCTTCCTTTCAGAGACCTGATACATGGTGTCACCGCAAACCTTCCTATACTCATATATAATATACCTTGCCGATGAAACCTGAAGTTGTGACTCTAATTACATGTACTGTAACTGGACGAAATGTGCATTGGGTGTAAAGGGATGGCTACTGAACAGAACGAAACACATTGTGTGCAAACCAGATAAAGAACTGTGCTAAATTTGTCCTTATTGCCTTACAGATCTTCAGATGGTGAACATCATCCTGCTTGAGCTCTCCAGACCCATGAAGATGAGCCTCCCCAAAGTCCTGTGACAGATGAGCACTGACTGCTACGAGCTTGTCGTGACATCCATTTGCAACAAGGTCAGTGTCAAAGGCAAACTCTCACGCATCAGGGGTAAAGGGGTGACTACTTTACAGAATGAAACAGACGCATTTTGGTAAAGGGGTGACTACGTAACAGAACGAAACAGACACTTTGGGGGTAAATGGGTGACTACTTAACAGAACGAAACAGACGCATTGGGGTAAAGGGGTGACTACTTAGCAGAATGAAACAGACGCATTGGGGGTAAAGGGGTGACTACTTAACAGAATGAAACAGATGCATTGCGGGTAAAGGGGTGACTACTTAACAGAATGAAACAGACTCATTGGGGGTAAAGGGGTGTCTTCTTAACAGACCCAAACAGACGCATTGGGGTAAAGAGGAAGAGGCATTATGGTAAAGAGGCGACTACTTAACAGAATGAAACAGATGCATTGTGGTAAAGGGCTGACTACTTAGCAGAATGAAACAGACGCATTGGGGTTAAAGGGGCGACTACTTAACAGAATTGAACAGATTCATTGAGGTAAAGGGGCGACTACTTAGCAGAATGAAACAGACGCATTGGGGGTAAAGGGGTGACTACTTAACAGAATTGAACAGATGCATTGCGGGCAAAGGGGTGACTACTTAACAGAACGAAACAGACGCATTGGGGGTAAAGGGGTGACTACTTAACAGAACGAAACAGATGCATTGTGGTAAAGGGGCGACTACTTAACAGTATGAAACATAGACATTGGGGGTAAAGGGTTGACTACTTAACAGAACGAAACAGACGCATTGGGGGTAATGGGGTGACTACTTAACAGAACGAAACAGATGCATTGTGGTAAAGGGGCGACTACTTAGCAGAATGAAACAGACGCATTGGGGGTAAAGGGATGACTACTTAACAGAACGAAACAGATGCATTGTGGTAAAGGGGTGACTACTTAACAGTATGAAACATAGACATTGGGGGTAAAGGGTTGACTACTTAACAGAACGAAACAGACTCATTGGGGTAAAGGGGTGACTACTTAACATAATGAAACAGACGCATTGGGTGTAAAGGGGTGACTACTTAACAGAATGACACAGATGCATTGGGGGTAAAGGGGCGACTACTTAACAGAATGAAATAGACGCATTGGGGGTAAAGAGGTGACTACTTAACAGAATGACACAGATGCATTGGGGGTAAAGGGGCGACTACTTAACAGAATGAAACAGACGCATTGTGGTTAAAGGGGCGATTACTTAACAGAACGAAACAGATGCATTAGGGGTAAAGGGGTGTCTACTTAACAGAACGAAACCGATGCATTGTGGTAAAGGGGTGACTACTTAACAGAACGAAACAGACTCATTGGGGTAAAGGGGTGACTACTTAACAGAATGAAACAGACGCATTGTGGGTAAAGGGGCGACTACTTAACAGAATGAAACAGATGCATTGGGGGTAAAGGGTCGACTACTTTAATAACAGAACGAAACAGATGCATTGTGGTAAAGGGGTGACTACTTAACAGAACAAAACAGACTCATTGGGCTAAAGGGGTGTCTACTTAACAGAATGAAACAGACGCATTGTGGGTAAAGGGGCGACTACTTAACAGAATGAAACATACGCATTGGGGGTAAAGGGGTGTCTACTTAACAGAACGAAACAAATGCATTAGGGCTAAAGGGGTGTCTACTTAACAGAACGAAACAGACGCATTGTTTGTAAAGGGGTGACTACTTAACAGAATGAAACAGACGCATTGTGGGTAAAGGGGCGACTACTTAACAGAATGAAACAGACGCATTTTGGGGTAAAGGGGTGACTACTTAACAGAATGAAACAGACGCATTGGGGGTTAAGGGTCGACTACTTAACAGAATGAAACAGACGCATTGGGGGTAAAGGGGTGAGTACTTAACAGAACAAAACAAATGCATTAGGGTAAAGGGGTGTCTACTTACATGTAACAGAACGAAACAGACGCATTGGGGGTAAAGGGGCGATTACTTAACAGAATGAAACAGACGCATTGGGGGTAAAGGGGTGAGTACTTAACAGAACAAAACAGACGCATTGGGGTAAAGGGGTGAACGAGACAGATGAGTGTACTGTGCTCATCTCACCCGTAGATCCGCTACTGTTGCATATTTCCCTAGAGGGCGCAATACATTTGCTAAGATTTCACAAAATACCTGCCATGTTACCTTTCCTCTTGGGACGTACACAATTTCAGTGACATGATTCTTCTGTTTTGTTCTCCGCTGGATTAATATTTGCTAAGTATTGATTAAATGAAGATAGTAGAGTTTGTGTTTTCTTCTGAGTCTTCTTTTGGATTTATTGATGGCTTCATGGGAGAAAAACATGATCGCTCATGGTGGGTCCGTACCGATGGACGTGGGTTCCACGGTGTTGGCAAATCCCCTAGGTGGTCAAGCCAGGGAGACATTCTCCTCCCAAGGCCCCGCCTCTGACCGTGAATCTGCCGGGGCTGTTCTCCCCCCACTCGCAGACTTCACCCCACCGTCTGTGTCCATAGGCTGTGGACCGGGCTGCAATAAGCCCGCTCCACCGGCTGCGGACAACGGGGATAACCAGCCATCCATGAAGCTGCCTAGTAAGGGCCGCCGGACCACGGCCTGCAGCTTCAAAGGCAAGCAAGACATTTCCCCTGCCAATTTGCCTTCCTATACCCCAAGTCGCCCCCCGATTCTAGGCCACGGGTCCCTGGGTATGACCACGGAACCCAGCGTAGGGGCACCACTTCAAGCAGCAGCCTACACGGCAGGAGACTGACTCATGGGTCCCTCCTGCAATTGTTTCCTCTGCCGCGGACTTGCTCCGATGCTTCCACTCTTCACTGTACCTACGGACACTCAGGGTTCACGTGGCCACCCAGCCCCAAAAAAGAAAAGTCCCGTAAAAAGTGGTGCAATCGCCTTCAGATCGGTCTTGGGAGAAACGTCGCAAATGCGCAGCGCCTGTTTCCAATACGGACATCTTGAAAAAGTTCAAGCATTTTCCGCTTCCCTTTTGACTTTATCTGACGGTGCCAACTGTCCCTGATTCTACAAGAGGTAAACCGGCTGCTGACAGAAGCGGATCCAGCTCCACACGCAATCTGTTTGCTGATCGTACCAGAAACAAGATTGAGGAAACGCTGCGGAAGGCCTGTGGGCGGCCGCCTGAAAGCGTTCGTAAGTCCCTGGTCACAGGTCGTCTCCAACCATTGGGTGCTCAAGACAATCTGTCATGGTTATGCACTGGAAATCTCGTGCACCCTCCCCCTCCCCCATCAGACACAGTTATTTGGCAAACAAAAACTCTGTCCGTCCCCGCCAAACATCTGCCACTGGAATTGGAAATCCAATCCCTCCTCCGAAGTGAAGCGATACGCATGGTTCCCTGCACGGGAAAGTCTCCCTTCTTCCTTACTCCGAAAAAGGACACAGGATCGTGGCGACCTATACTGGATCTGAAACCTTTGAACAGATTCATCCGCCCCAAACGTTTCCGCATGGGCTACCTTCATGTACCCATACTGACAGATCTTTGCTAGTATCATCGGTTTCGTTACTGAAACATAACTTACGAATTTATGGCACTCCCATTCGGACTATCAACATCCCCTTTGGTTTAGTGAAGGAGGAGGATAGTGAAGTCGATGGGAGCGTTCCTGCATGCAAACAACATCTCGATCTTCATGTATCTGGACGACTAGCTGATCATTCGTTGCTCGGAGAAGGAATCTCATCGAGCATTCGACATGACTGTGGAGTTGGCCACACGGCTTAGGTTCTTGATAAACAAGGACAAATCACGCCCAACCCCGACACAAATGCCCGCCATCCTGGGAGCTGTAATCAATCTGCAAACAGGGAATTGCCTTTCCAGCAGACCCACACATTCAAAATCAACAGCGATGCGTCACTCTGTTCCTCGCAGTAGCATGGGCCCCAGCAACAGCATGGCTGAGACTGTCAGGACTCATGGCAAGCATGGTGGACCTTCAGTGTGTTTCTACTGAGCACACGTTAACACCCGGTATTTCTTAACCACTATATTCCGGGTGTCGGTGATCCGGATCACCGGCAAACGCCTGTTTCTACTCAGTACGGAAAAGGCGGGTGTCGCCCACAATCGACCTTCGTCGAGGGTAGACCGGACATGCTGAATGAATCGGGGCACAACTTCTGTTGCATTTCCGGTACACCCGGCAACCAGCAACCGCGTGTGTTTCTACTGCGAGTGTGACCCGAAGACACCCGGCAAGATCTACCTCAATAGGTGGTTGTTGGTGAACGTTTGGTTGCCGGATGACGTTCGGAAAATTCGACGCCCGGTTGTGTTTCTACTGGACACTCCACCCAGAAACACCCGAAGACGCACGGAGACACCCGGCAACCTTTCGTCAGTAGAAACACGCTGCTTGTGCCGCACTGTCGCCTTCACGTGCATCCACTCCACCTCCAGCTCCTTGCACACTTTCGACCGAAATACCACGCGGTTCATCACTTGGTTCCGGTCCCAGCTTTTCTTCATCCACACCTGCGGTGGTGGTCTGACCCTGACCCCCTCAACCTCAGGCGTGGGGCGTTCTCCCTTCAGCCAGCGACATCCATAACAACGGATGCTTCAGGCTCTGGCTGGGGTGCCACACTTCACCCTCGACAGGCCGCGGAGGTATGGAATCTGGAACAACAGTCCCAGTAGATGGGCCCCAGCAACATCAATGCGTTGGAGATGCTAGCGGTATTCAATGCCCTACGGCAGTTCCACTCACACATCCACGATCGGTCCATCCTGATCAAATGGGACAAAGCCACGTTTGTGGCATAATATCAATCACGAAGAAGGCACAAGATCATCCCGGCTTTGCCTCCTGATGTGGGAGATGCTCTTTTGCTGCATAAAGTCCAACATGACACTCTGCCATACATGTCCCAGGAGTGGACAACAGGACGGCAGATGCCCTCTCCAGGGGAATGATCCCACCAACAGAATGGACAGTGTCCTCTAGTGATCGAACAGATCTTCTGGATCATGGACCGCCCTCACATAGACCAGTTTGCATCGGGTGACAACAACCAGCTACCTTTTATTTGCACCAGATACCCAGATCCAAGTGCGTGGCACGTCGACGTCCTGTCAGGAAATGTTCACGTCACTTCCCAGCCGAAATCCCTCGTAACTCTGGTACTAACAAAAATAGAGCAGGAACGGTTCAGGATCCTCATGATCGCCCCGTTGTGGTCACGCCAACCCTGATCAAACTGCAGGTGCACAACCCACTTATTCTTCCACCACGTCCGGACATTGTGTTTCAACCACACTGGAGGTTCATTCGCCCAGCTCCTTTGAACCTGACGTGCTGGCCATTGTCCAGCGTTCTTTCTGGACAGTCGACCTATCGGAAGATGCTGACACATTCGCAGGCCTTCCACAACGAAAGTCTACAATAGCCGACTATGCCATTACTACAAATGGTGCAGACGGAGACCTACAGATCCAGTCAATTTGTCTATAACTGACGTGGGTGACTTCTTCGTATACCTGTGTCACTCGGGCCTGACGGTGGCCACAATCCGGAACTACCGTTCTGCCACAGCAGTGTGGGAAGGGTCTACTAGCAAATACTTACCCACGGAGGGCTCAGATGTAGATTTGTTTGTACCTACAGTATCGCTCGAGAAAAGAGGAAGCAAACTTGTCGGATATACCGCGGGGAATGCTGTATTGCATGAATATATTGCGCCCTCTACGGATAAGATGAGCGCACTGGGGAGTTCTTGATTCCTTTATTTATTTATCTATTTATCCTCTCTTGTTCTCTTCCTCTCCAGATGGCATGATCACAGACCCTTGTGTTCGTGATCACCAGCAGCCTGATGCTCAACCTGGGAGGCATCACAGAAGACATAGACAGTCCCCATTCCTGTAGCCGATTCACTTGTAGTCACTATTTTTACTTAGTTATGACATTTAAGTTGACTGCAATGTGATGATTATTTAAATTCGACATTATTTCAAAGTGATTAAAAGTCTTGAAACAGAGGGTTTCAAGAAGGAGGACTTGTATTGTATTGTTCTTAAATTGTATTGTTATTGTTATATTGTATTGTATTGTTCTTAAATTGTATTGTTATTGTTATATTGTATTGTATTGTTCTTAAATTGTATTGTTATTGTTATATTGTATTGTATTGTTCTTAAATTGTATTGTTATTGTTATTTAATATGTTAATCTGCCCTCTGCCCTCTGCCCTCTGCCCTCTGCCCTCTGCCCTCTGCCCTCTGCCCTCTGCCCTCTGCCCTCTGCCCTCTGCCCTCTGCCCTCTGCCCTCTGCCCTCTGCCCTCTGCCCTCTGCCCTCTGCCCTCTGCCCTCTGCCCTCTGCCCTCTGCCCTCTGCCCTCTGCCCTCTGCCCTCTGCCCTCTGCCCTCTGCCCTCTGCCCTCTGCCCTCTGCCCTCTGCCCTCTGCCCTCTGCCCTCTGCCCTCTGCCCTCTGCCCTCTGCCCTCTGCCCTCTGCCCTCTGCCCTCTGCCCTCTGCCCTCTGCCCTCTGCCCTCTGCCCTCTGCCCTCTGCCCTCTGCCCTCTGCCCTCTGCCCTCTGCCCTCTGCCCTCTGCCCTCTGCCCTCTGCCCTCTGCCCTCTGCCCTCTGCCCTCTGCCCTCTGCCCTCTGCCCTCTGCCCTCTGCCCTCTGCCCTCTGCCCTCTGCCCTCTGCCCTCTGCCCTCTGCCCTCTGCCCTCTGCCCTCTGCCCTCTGCCCTCTGCCCTCTGCCCTCTGCCCTCTGCCCTCTGCCCTCTGCCCTCTGCCCTCTGCCCTCTGCCCTCTGCCCTCTGCCCTCTGCCCTCTGCCCTCTGCCCTCTGCCCTCTGCCCTCTGCCCTCTGCCCTCTGCCCTCTGCCCTCTGCCCTCTGCCCTCTGCCCTCTGCCCTCTGCCCTCTGCCCTCTGCCCTCTGCCCTCTGCCCTCTGCCCTCTGCCCTCTGCCCTCTGCCCTCTGCCCTCTGCCCTCTGCCCTCTGCCCTCTGCCCTCTGCCCTCTGCCCTCTGCCCTCTGCCCTCTGCCCTCTGCCCTCTGCCCTCTGCCCTCTGCCCTCTGCCCTCTGCCCTCTGCCCTCTGCCCTCTGCCCTCTGCCCTCTGCCCTCTGCCCTCTGCCCTCTGCCCTCTGCCCTCTGCCCTCTGCCCTCTGCCCTCTGCCCTCTGCCCTCTGCCCTCTGCCCTCTGCCCTCTGCCCTCTGCCCTCTGCCCTCTGCCCTCTGCCCTCTGCCCTCTGCCCTCTGCCCTCTGCCCTCTGCCCTCTGCCCTCTGCCCTCTGCCCTCTGCCCTCTGCCCTCTGCCCTCTGCCCTCTGCCCTCTGCCCTCTGCCCTCTGCCCTCTGCCCTCTGCCCTCTGCCCTCTGCCCTCTGCCCTCTGCCCTCTGCCCTCTGCCCTCTGCCCTCTGCCCTCTGCCCTCTGCCCTCTGCCCTCTGCCCTCTGCCCTCTGCCCTCTGCCCTCTGCCCTCTGCCCTCTGCCCTCTGCCCTCTGCCCTCTGCCCTCTGCCCTCTGCCCTCTGCCCTCTGCCCTCTGCCCTCTGCCCTCTGCCCTCTGCCCTCTGCCCTCTGCCCTCTGCCCTCTGCCCTCTGCCCTCTGCCCTCTGCCCTCTGCCCTCTGCCCTCTGCCCTCTGCCCTCTGCCCTCTGCCCTCTGCCCTCTGCCCTCTGCCCTCTGCCCTCTGCCCTCTGCCCTCTGCCCTCTGCCCTCTGCCCTCTGCCCTCTGCCCTCTGCCCTCTGCCCTCTGCCCTCTGCCCTCTGCCCTCTGCCCTCTGCCCTCTGCCCTCTGCCCTCTGCCCTCTGCCCTCTGCCCTCTGCCCTCTGCCCTCTGCCCTCTGCCCTCTGCCCTCTGCCCTCTGCCCTCTGCCCTCTGCCCTCTGCCCTCTGCCCTCTGCCCTCTGCCCTCTGCCCTCTGCCCTCTGCCCTCTGCCCTCTGCCCTCTGCCCTCTGCCCTCTGCCCTCTGCCCTCTGCCCTCTGCCCTCTGCCCTCTGCCCTCTGCCCTCTGCCCTCTGCCCTCTGCCCTCTGCCCTCTGCCCTCTGCCCTCTGCCCTCTGCCCTCTGCCCTCTGCCCTCTGCCCTCTGCCCTCTGCCCTCTGCCCTCTGCCCTCTGCCCTCTGCCCTCTGCCCTCTGCCCTCTGCCCTCTGCCCTCTGCCCTCTGCCCTCTGCCCTCTGCCCTCTGCCCTCTGCCCTCTGCCCTCTGCCCTCTGCCCTCTGCCCTCTGCCCTCTGCCCTCTGCCCTCTGCCCTCTGCCCTCTGCCCTCTGCCCTCTGCCCTCTGCCCTCTGCCCTCTGCCCTCTGCCCTCTGCCCTCTGCCCTCTGCCCTCTGCCCTCTGCCCTCTGCCCTCTGCCCTCTGCCCTCTGCCCTCTGCCCTCTGCCCTCTGCCCTCTGCCCTCTGCCCTCTGCCCTCTGCCCTCTGCCCTCTGCCCTCTGCCCTCTGCCCTCTGCCCTCTGCCCTCTGCCCTCTGCCCTCTGCCCTCTGCCCTCTGCCCTCTGCCCTCTGCCCTCTGCCCTCTGCCCTCTGCCCTCTGCCCTCTGCCCTCTGCCCTCTGCCCTCTGCCCTCTGCCCTCTGCCCTCTGCCCTCTGCCCTCTGCCCTCTGCCCTCTGCCCTCTGCCCTCTGCCCTCTGCCCTCTGCCCTCTGCCCTCTGCCCTCTGCCCTCTGCCCTCTGCCCTCTGCCCTCTGCCCTCTGCCCTCTGCCCTCTGCCCTCTGCCCTCTGCCCTCTGCCCTCTGCCCTCTGCCCTCTGCCCTCTGCCCTCTGCCCTCTGCCCTCTGCCCTCTGCCCTCTGCCCTCTGCCCTCTGCCCTCTGCCCTCTGCCCTCTGCCCTCTGCCCTCTGCCCTCTGCCCTCTGCCCTCTGCCCTCTGCCCTCTGCCCTCTGCCCTCTGCCCTCTGCCCTCTGCCCTCTGCCCTCTGCCCTCTGCCCTCTGCCCTCTGCCCTCTGCCCTCTGCCCTCTGCCCTCTGCCCTCTGCCCTCTGCCCTCTGCCCTCTGCCCTCTGCCCTCTGCCCTCTGCCCTCTGCCCTCTGCCCTCTGCCCTCTGCCCTCTGCCCTCTGCCCTCTGCCCTCTGCCCTCTGCCCTCTGCCCTCTGCCCTCTGCCCTCTGCCCTCTGCCCTCTGCCCTCTGCCCTCTGCCCTCTGCCCTCTGCCCTCTGCCCTCTGCCCTCTGCCCTCTGCCCTCTGCCCTCTGCCCTCTGCCCTCTGCCCTCTGCCCTCTGCCCTCTGCCCTCTGCCCTCTGCCCTCTGCCCTCTGCCCTCTGCCCTCTGCCCTCTGCCCTCTGCCCTCTGCCCTCTGCCCTCTGCCCTCTGCCCTCTGCCCTCTGCCCTCTGCCCTCTGCCCTCTGCCCTCTGCCCTCTGCCCTCTGCCCTCTGCCCTCTGCCCTCTGCCCTCTGCCCTCTGCCCTCTGCCCTCTGCCCTCTGCCCTCTGCCCTCTGCCCTCTGCCCTCTGCCCTCTGCCCTCTGCCCTCTGCCCTCTGCCCTCTGCCCTCTGCCCTCTGCCCTCTGCCCTCTGCCCTCTGCCCTCTGCCCTCTGCCCTCTGCCCTCTGCCCTCTGCCCTCTGCCCTCTGCCCTCTGCCCTCTGCCCTCTGCCCTCTGCCCTCTGCCCTCTGCCCTCTGCCCTCTGCCCTCTGCCCTCTGCCCTCTGCCCTCTGCCCTCTGCCCTCTGCCCTCTGCCCTCTGCCCTCTGCCCTCTGCCCTCTGCCCTCTGCCCTCTGCCCTCTGCCCTCTGCCCTCTGCCCTCTGCCCTCTGCCCTCTGCCCTCTGCCCTCTGCCCTCTGCCCTCTGCCCTCTGCCCTCTGCCCTCTGCCCTCTGCCCTCTGCCCTCTGCCCTCTGCCCTCTGCCCTCTGCCCTCTGCCCTCTGCCCTCTGCCCTCTGCCCTCTGCCCTCTGCCCTCTGCCCTCTGCCCTCTGCCCTCTGCCCTCTGCCCTCTGCCCTCTTTGTTAACGTTTTCTCGATTTCGTTCGTCGGGGGTCTTGGAGCTTTTTGGGAGGGGAATTGAGATTGGCCCATAATCCTTACTCGGCTGAATTTCTTCTCAACCGGAAGGCAGGTCACATCTACTTTGACCCCATGATGGCTGACTCCTCAGCCGGAAGTGGCCGGGGGGCCACGTGCAACTTTCCCCGCCCCCCTCCGCCGAGCGCTCAACTCGGGGGGACAAGTAGGTCACACCTACGGATACCGTCACGCATTTGTTCGGCTGAGTCCGTTCAGCTAACTATGCCTTTTCTAAACTGAGCGCTCAGCTTCGATCTAGCAAAGAAAGCCACGATACTTTCCCAACCAGAAACCGTCGACAACTTTCCCAGTTCAACTTGCTGAGCGCTCAACAAGCTAGACCAGTAGGCTACCGATGCTTCTGACTTCTCTACTGCAAATGACACTCTTATACATTAAATGCCTTTAAATACAAACAAGATAGATTAAAAAATACTCTGCAGGCACCGGGGCTCGAACCTTCAATCTGCAGACTGGCGGCACCTCGGCTATGTGTCTGCGCCACTGTTCGCTCTGCCTAATACTCGGTGTATGAGAGTGTTGTACCTTCGATATAAATACACAGAAGTAAAATTTAAAAAAAGTACTCTGCAGGCACCGTGGCTCGAACCTTCAATCTGCAGACTGACGGCAGCTCGGCTATGTGTCTGCGCCACGGTTCGCTCTGCCTAATACTCGGTGTATGAGAGTGTTGTACCTTCGACAACAAATAAAAACACAAAAAACCACGACACACATTAATGGTAACACAGGTAAACCACGGCTAACAAAAGACAATACTGCTCAACTTCACACGCATATCAAAGTTTCTTTTGTCTTGTCATTCAGTTCTGTTTTCAGGCCTTCCCTACAGATTGATTCATTTCATCACACATATTCAGATAAGCTACGAACCGTTTCGTGTCGTTCTTCCACCACCTTGAGGAACCAACTCGTCCACCCCAAGGACCCTATCCCCCAGGGAAGACGCGGACGTGTCATCTACGAGTACGACATTCCATGTGACGAGAGGATCAAGGAGCATCAACGCGACGTGCGACTCTCCCGTTTCGACGGATCGGCGGTAGCTGAGCACGCTTGGGGAGCTGTTCACCGCCCCAATTGGGACGATGTGCGGTGTATCGACCGTGAACAGGAGGCCATCCACATCCGTCTTCGCCGAAACAATATCAACAGTGACAGCGGCATTGGCTCGCCGACCCATCACGGGCAGGGCAGCCAGTGGGCGCCAGAATCGCGCGCCATACCGCGCGATCACTACTACGACGTCCGCAAACCAGTACGACGTCCGCAAACCGGTACAGAGGAACCGGCAAAGGGAACATACACGGACGCCGCAGCGCGCAATCTTCAGTTGCCTGATGAAGGAAGGTTAGCAGTTAGCAACCGAAACGCATTTGAAAAGAAAACGACTAATGTTTCAATTAGTCATAATACACAAATGCTGCAAAAACAAGGACTGACCGCCGTTTGAAACCCATTAAAGACTTTTCCGAAAGGCAAACACACATGGACACAGGTACATTGCCTCTCGCCTTCCTATCTGTTTCTGTCCTTGTCACTCTGCCTTTGGGAAACACACTGTTCGGATTGAAACGTCGCATTTCATTACAGAGATTTTGGAACACAAATACATAGCGGTAAAGGGTACTGAATTTGGGTTAACATTAATTATTTCGTCATCAGCCAACTTATGATATCTCATAGGCTCATTGCATTGACGTCAGCCGTGCTTTCATTTTCATACAAGTGCACAACGGAGTATCCCCAAACAAATTGTTTGTGTCTCTTGTGGGTACTCCCGCTCAAATGGTAATCCCAGTTTTAAATGTTTTCTGTGTGCAAACAATGATTTACAGACGTCTTTTAAACCGATGACTTTGTAATATTTTGATAATTATTTCGATAATTACGTGTACATGTGCATGTACATGTACGTGTGGGTGTACATGTACATGTCATATACAATATGTTAGCCCGTATTCACACAATACAATGCAAAATTCCACTGTCATCAGTGTGAGAGGAATGAAATTAGATGACCCTTTCATTGTAAAGCAAGGGCAGTTCACAATGATGATGTACTCTAATGTCCATAGAAATGAAGGGGTTCTTCATCGCGGTGGTATACGTAAGTGGAAAGGGTGATCAAAGTCACGCGATGTGTCGTTGCTGGTGGCGACGTTTCTGTTGCTAACTGCTAACCTTCATCAGGCAACTGAAGAATGCGTGCTGCGGCGTCTGTTTATGTCCGCTCTGCCGGTTCCTGTGTACCGGTTTGCGGACGTCGTAGTGGTGATCGTGCGGTTTGGCGCGCGATTCTGGCGTCCACTAGCGGCCCCGTCCGTCCGCTGTACATGTACATGTATGTACAGCACATGTACATGTGCACGTGCACATGAATGTGCATGAACATATGTACGTGTGCATGTACATGTGCATGTACATGTACATATACATATATACATGTACATACACGTTCATGTACGTGTGCACATGTACGTGCACATGTACATGTACGTGTACTGTACATGTACGTGTACACGTACATGTATGTTTATGCACAGGTACATGCATGTACATGTGCATGTACATGCACATGCACATGCACATGCACATGCACATATACTGTACATACAGTACATAGACTACTTGTGAACTGCCCTTGCTTTACAATTAAAGGGTCATATAACATTCTTCTCCAACTGATGACAGTGGAATTTTGCATTGTATTGTGTGAATAGGGACTAACATTGTATATGACATGTACAATGTACATGTACGTGCGCATGTACATACATGTACAATGTACATGTACATGTACATGCACATAATTATACTGTACATACATAGACATTAGAGTACATCATACTTGTGAACTGCCCTTGCTTTTAATTGCTAAAATAGGCAACAAAGTGGATTATACCATTTCTCTCACGTTTCCTCCATCCTTTTAAGACCGCAATGAGTAAGATACAGAACTTTTGACCTGATGGGAAAAAAAAGCACATCTTTTAGATTGGTAATGGCATTCTAACTCGGGGTGATATACAAAAATGTTGCAAACTGCTTACTGACTAAAATTACCAAAATGTAAATCTTAAAATTTAGTGGGCCTGATGTTTCGATCCTAGCAGGACCTTTTCCCTCTGCCTTTGAGAAAGGTCCTGCTAGGATCGAAACGTCAGGCCCACTAAATTTTTAGAAGGCATTCTAACTCGGGTTAAAATGAGCATCACCTTGGCCTTCCAGATAGGCTAGTGAAGCCGTTTCACCTCTACTGCAACTCAAATAAGGACGCTTTACAAATCAGATATCGTATTCACACGATTTATTAGTGGACAATACCAAAATTATTGGTTCATTTTGGATATGGCAGAAATAATTAGCACATCATCTTCACAATACACCATGGAGGTAGCAGGCTACTTCCATGAAAACACTGATTGCGCGACCAATGTTTACATGCCATCACGTGACTTATAGTGGGTATTTTTGCATCTCATTTGGTGCAGAACAGGAGTGGAAATGAGCAAATAAGACTCACATTGTACACCTTCTTTGTACATTTCCATCGCTGCTCTGTGCCAAATGAGATGAAAAAGTACTCACTATAAGTCACGTGTTGGCATGTGAACGGTGGTCGCGCAATCGGGCTATTGTAGGATTGGTACGGATAATTTTCAAACCACTGCTTGCATTCATTTCATGTAAAATCAAGGGCTGCATAGCACAGATTGTAAGAGCACTGGTATACAAAACCAGAAGTCTCTGGTTCAAAACCTGGTCCAGTCAAACTTTTCTTTGCATTTTTAAAAAATTGGGACACAAATTTCCCATTCAGTTTTTTCGTTATTCGTTTGACTTGACTTGACAAAGATGTGCCTCTTTGTGTGATCCCCTAGCTGCTGTAGCCAGGTATACAAAAATTAGTGGTTTGCGTCTGAACTAAAGTGAGGGGGGGGGGGGTTGATCCCCGGAGATATGCAGCAGTTAATGGTTAAATTTCTTCTGACTGGCACCCCCACTCCGGCAAAGACTACTTGACTAATTGGGATGGCCAGGCACCATAGGTCACATGGAATAGCACTGATACGCTAATCCAGAGGTCTCGGGTTCAAGTCCCGGTCCATTGATATTGCTTTTTCAAGGGCCCTATTTTAGTTTGTCAAAAATAGAGATCTGTTGGTCGGCATAAAACCAGTTGTGTGAGATCTGTCATTCTCTGCATTGCAATACAATACTTGCAGCCATTAGTCTGCTACAAAGTGATTTCTTTTACATAAGACATGACATACAAAGGTCATGTGGGACTTGTTTGTTTTCAATCTAAGGCTACGTCTAAAACAGGCTTCCAGAGCTACGGCTAGGGCAATTGTCTTCGAATCTCTGTGTATTTCCAATAGGGGGAAGACCTACACCTAGCTCTAGACGCCCGTTTCGGACACGGCCTTATTCTGTTGTCTATCAAATTGCCAATAACTTCTTGTGGAACTCTAAGGCCTTGAGCAAACCTTCTCTTCAGCTTTTACAAGCATGGACATCATTGCTTTTAAGGAAGTATCCCAATGACTTTTGAAAGATTCTGATAAGCCTTTCATAATATCTATGCAAATTGTGTGCATTGAACTGAAAGCAAGTATGGGCGCTAGATTTCCAGGATTCATTGTTGTTCCCCGCTGCTTTAAGATCTTTATGATTCTTCAACAAAATGTTATCTGAGAAACAATGGTATTGGTCCCTTGAATTCACCGCCATCTTGGAAATCTAGCGCCCATAGCCTCGGTTTGGGCTCACTGCATAACATTTGCATCACAAGCACCCTGAGCTCAGAAATGCACAGCAATGGTCATAAGCCAACATCCACAGACCTTGAAACTATTCCAATGAACCGTTCTGCAGTGATATATGTAAGAAGGGCAAACACTCATTGAAACACATTCTTACTGACTCAAAATTCAATTCCAAACCAGTCCTTACCTAAAGACATCTTCACAATATTTCCTATTATAGCCTCACATCATGACTAAAAGGCCCAATACAACATTGGTCGAGGTCAAAGAATAGCATTCATACATTGTCTGATCCAACATATGCATGACATAGCACACCTGGGAAAATTTCAGCTCAATCCACCAACCCAGTCTTGAGAAAATCGCGAAAACTGCTTCATTTCTTTTGCAAAAATGCAGCATTCAACGCTGTACTGTATAAGTTTCAAGTACATCTGTCAACATTTCTGTTTTTCGATCTTACCAATGTTGTGTAGGGGCTTTAAAGGCCCAATACAACATTGGGAAGATTGGGAAACATCGATGTACACAGATTTCATTCTAATTTACACAGTTTGTAGATGGTTATCATAGAATCCTCATGATGAAATCTTACGGTCTGGGATGCTGTACTTTTCGTGCAATCTTCACTCAAACATCGAACAATAGTTTATGGCGAGTAATAAACTATGTCTTACACTACAGAACGGTGCGTAAACCATGACAATTGTTTGCATTGTTCTAGTTTCTCAGATTCCCATCTGAGCTAAAACGTTCGCAGGATTGCTTTTCAGGAACGTGTTATGGTTTAACACACAAACTGTGACTATCTTTTGACTTTTACCACTGTTGTATAGGGCCTTTAAGAGTGTGTTTTCATTTCAATTGATTCAATCGTGGGAAGTTATAACAAGATGGCTTAATTCTATGAAGCCCATGGGTCTCAAGTCTTCTGCCACGTGCATCAGCTCCAAACTGCTCAAGATCTTGTCGGTAAGTCATGCAGGGCCAATGTCTGGTAGTTTCGCCACCTTCAAGATACATTTGTTGGTGCAAACATTGTCTCCTGAGGGCAAGAAAATCAAACACAATACAATGTCATGATAAAGGCAAAGGTAAAGGCAGAGGCAGTGGCCTTAATGCTTTTAAGGAAGTACACATATATCCCAATGACATCAGAAAGATTATAATACATCACAAGCACCCTGAGCTCAAAAATACACAGCAATAGTCTCCGAAGCCATCTACACAGTCCTGAAAACCATTGCAATGAACCATACTACCGTGATATGTGTGATAAGAACGAACCCTCATCACAACAAATACATGTCAGTGGAAGAGGCAAAGATCAACAGAGAGAGATAGACATTAGACAGGTGGGGGCAGTGAACGAGACACAGACGGAGATACAGAGTTAGGCAGTGGCAGACACACTGGCAGTGGAAGAGACACAGACAGAGATCGACATAGAAATTGGAAATGAAAGAAGCAAAGACACAGGCGCAGATAGAGACAGAGGCATTGGCAGTGAAAGAGGCAACGGCACAGGCAGAGAAAGAGACAGAGGCATTGGCAGTGAAAGAGGCAAAGACACAGACAGAGATAGAGACAGAGGCATTGACAGTGAAAGAGGCAAAGACACACAGAGATAGGGACAGAGGCATTGACAGTGAAAGAGGCAAAGACACAGACAGATATAGAGACAGAGGCATTGGCAGTCAAAGAGGCAAAGACAGACAGAGATATTGACAGAGGCATTGGCAGTGAAAGAGGCAAAGATACAGACAGAGATAGAGAGAGAAGCATTGGCAATGAAAGAGGCAAAGACACAGACAGAGGTAGAGACAGAGGCATTGGCAGTGAAAGAGGCAAAGAAACAGACAGAAATAGAGACAGAGGCATTGGCAGTGAAAGAGGCAAAGACACAGACAGAGATAGAGACAGAGGCATTGACAGTCAAAGAGGCAAAGACACAGACAGAGGCAATGGCAGTGAAAGAGGCAAAGACAGACAGAGATAGAGACAGAGGCAATGGCAGTGAAAGAGGCAAAGACACAGACAGAGGTAGAGACAGGGGCATTGGCAGTCAAAGAGGCAAAGACACAGACAGAGATAGAGACAGAGGCAGTGGCAGTCAAAGAGGCAAAGACACAGACACAGATAGAGACAGAGGAAGTGGCAGTGAAAGAGGCAAAGACACAGACAGAGATAGAGACAGGCGTTGGCCGTGAAAGAGGCAAAGACACAGACAGAGATAGAGACAGAGGCATTGGCAGTGAAAGAGGCAAAGACACAGACAGAGATAGAGAGAGGCATTGGCAGTAAAAGAGGCAAAGACACAGATAGAGAGAGAGGCATTGGCAGTCAAAGTTGCAAGGACACAGTAAGAGCTGCAGTGCCATTGGAAGAGGAAAATGGAGATTTGGGGCATAGGCAGAGACAGAGACAAAGGTAAAGGGAGAGTTAGGGGCATAGGCAGAGGGAGAGACACATGTAAAGGTACAGGTAGAGGCACAAGAGCTCAGAAATGCATACCAAATTTGTCAGCTTGTCACTGCTCAAGTTCTTGTCAGGAAGACATGACGGGCCTGTCTGGTAGTTTCGTCATCATCGCCTTGCTTTTGTTGGACCAAACTTTGTCTCCTGGGGGAAGGAAAATCAAACGTAAAATATTGTCATGACAAAGGGAAAAGTAAACGCAGAGATGCAAAGAACGAAGCAAAAAAAATGCAAAGAGGCAAAGATCAAGGCAGAGGCATTAGCAGAGAGACAGAGAGACAGAGATTGAGGCAGACACATAGGCAGACACAGACAGAGGCAGAGAGAGGCAGTGGCAGTCAAAGAGGCAAAGACACAGACACATAGAGAGAGAGGCATTGGCAGTGAAAGAGGCAAAGACAGAGATAGAGAGAGAGGCATTGGCAGTGAAAGAGGCAAAGACAGACAGAGATAGAGACAGAGGCATTGGCAGTGAAAGAGGCAAAGACACAGATAGAGAGAGAGGCATTGGCAGTGAAAGAGGCAAAGACACAGACAGAGATAGAGACAGAGGCATTGACAGTGAAAGAGGCAAAGACACAGACAGAGATAGAGACAGAGACATTGGCAGTGAAAGAGGCAAAGACACAGACAGAGATAGAGACAGAGGCATTGGCAGTGAAAGAGGCAACGACACAGGCAGAGAAAGAGACAGAGGCATTGACAGTGAAAGAGGCAAAGACACAGACAGATATAGAGACAGAGGCAGTGGCAGTGAAAGAGGCAAAGACACAGACAGAGATAGGGACAGGCATTGGCAGTGAAAGAGGCAAAGACACAGACAGATATAGAGACAGAGGCAGTGGCAGTGAAAGAGGCAAAGACACAGACAGAGATAGAGACAGAGGCATTGACAGTGAAAGAGGCAACGACACAGGCAGAGAAAGAGACGGAGGCATTGGCAGTGAAAGAGGCAAAGACACAGACAGAGATAGAGACAGAGGCATTGACAGTGAAAGAGGCAAAGACACAGACAGAGATAGAGACAGAGGCATTGACAGTGAAAGAGGCAAAGACACAGACAGAGATAGAGACAGAGGCATTGACAGTGAAAGAGGCAAAGACACAGACAGAGATAGAGACAGAGGCATTGACAGTGAAAGAGGCAAAGACACAGACAGAGATAGGGACAGAGGCAGTGGCAGTGAAAGAGGCAAAGACACAGACAGAGATAGAGAGAGAGGCATTGGCAGTGAAAGAGGCAACGGCACAGGCAGAGAAAGAGACAGAGGCATTGACAGTGAAAGAGGCAAAGACACAGACAGAGATAGAGACAGAGGCATTGGCAGTCAAAGAGGCAAAGACACAGACAGAGATAGAGACAGAGGCATTGACAGTGAAAGAGGCAAAGACAAAGACAGATATAGAGACAGAGGCATTGGCAGTGAAAGAGGCAAAGACACAGACAGAGATAGAGACAGAGGCATTGACAGTGAAAGAGGCAAAGACACAGACAGAGATAGAGACAGAGGCATTGACAGTGAAAGAGGCAAAGACACAGACAGAGATAGAGACAGAGGCATTGACAGTGAAAGAGGCAAAGACACAGACAGATATAGAGACAGAGGCAGTGGCAGTGAAAGAGGCAAAGACACAGGCAGAGATAGAGACAGAGGCATTGACAGTGAAAGAGGCAACGGCACAGGCAGAGAAAGAGACAGAGGCATTGGCAGTGAAAGAGGCAAAGACAAAGACAGATATAGAGACAGAGGCATTGGCAGTGAAAGAGGCAAAGACACAGACAGAGATAGAGAGAGGCATTGACAGTGAAAGAGGCAAAGACACAGGCAGAGATAGAGACAGAGGCATTGGCAGTGAAAGAGGCAAAGACACAGACAGAGATACAGACAGAGGCATTGGCAGTGAAAGAGGCAACGACACGGGCAGAGAAAGAGACAGAGGCATTGACAGTGAAAGAGGCAAAGACACAGACAGAGATAGAGACAGAGGCATTGACAGTCAAAGAGGCAAAGACACAGACAGAGATAGGGACAGACGCATTGACAGTGAAAGAGGCAAAGACACAGACAGATATAGAGACAGAGGCATTGGCAGTCAAAGAGGCAAAGACACAGACAGAGATAGGGACAGAGGCAGTGGCAGTCAAAGAGGCAAAGACACAGACACAGATAGAAGCAGTGGCAGTAAAAGAGGAAAAAGACGCAGACAGAAATAGAGACAGAGGCATTGGCAGTGAAAGAAGCAAAGACACAGGCAGAGATAGAGAAAGAGGCATTGACAGTGAAAGAGGCAACGGCACAGGCAGAGAAAGAGACAGAGGCATTGGCAGTGAAAGAGGCAAAGACACAGACAGAGATAGAGACAGAGGCATTGGCAGTGAAAGAGGCAAAGGCACAGACAGAGATAGAGACAGGCAGTGGCAGTCAAAGAGGCAAAGACACAGACAGAGATAGAGAGAGAGGCATTGGCAGTCAAAGAGGCAAACACACAGACAGAGATAGAGACAGAGGCATTGGCAGTGAAAGAAGCAAAGACACAGACAGAGATAGAGAGAGGCATTGACAGTGAAAGAGGCAACGACACAGGCAGAAAAAGAGACAGAGGCATTGACAGTCAAAGAGGCAAAGACACAGACAGAGATAGAGAGAGAGGCATTGGCAGTGAAAGAGGCAAAGACAGACAGAGATAGGGACAGAGGCATTGACAGTGAAAGAGGCAAAGACACAGACAGATATAGAGACAGGCAGTGGCAGTGAAAGAGGCAAAGACACAGACAGAGATAGAGACAGGCATTGACAGTGAAAGAGGCAACGACACAGACAGAGATAGAGACAGAGACATTGGCAGTCAAAGAGGCAAAGACACAGACAGAGATAGGGACAGAGGCATTGGCAGTCAAAGAGGCAAAGGCACAGACAGAGATAGAGACAGAGGCAGTGGCAGTCAAAGAGGCAAAGACACAGACAGAGATAGAGACAGGCATTGACAGTGAAAGAGGCAACGACACAGACAGAGATAGAGACAGAGGCATTGGCAGTCAAAGAGGCAAAGACACAGACAGAGATAGAGACAGAGGCAGTGGCAGTCAAAGAGGCAAAGGCACAGACAGAGATAGAGAGAGGCATTGGCAGTCAAAGAGGCAAAGACAGACACAGATAGAGACAGAGGAAGTGGCAGTGAAAGAGGCAAAGACACAGACAGAGATAGAGACAGAGGCATTGGCAGTGAAAGAGGCAAAGACAGAGATAGAGAGAGAGGCATTGGCAGTGAAAGAGGCAAAGACACAGACAGAGATAGAGACAGAGGCATTGACAGTGAAAGAGGCAAAGACACAGACAGAGATAGAGACAGAGGCATTGGCAGTGAAAGAGGCAAAGACACAGACAGAGATAGAGACAGAGGCATTGGCAGTGAAAGAGGCAATGACACAGGCAGAGAAAGAGACAGAGGCATTGACAGTGAAAGAGGCAAAGACACAGATAGAGACAGAGGCATTGACAGTGAAAGAGGCAAAGACACAGACAGAGATAGGGACAGAGGCATTGACAGTGAAAGAGGCAAAGACACAGACAGATATAGAGACAAAGGCAGTGGCAGTGAAAGAGGCAAAGACACAGACAGAGATAGAGACAGAGGCATTGACAGTGAAAGAGGCAACGACACAGACAGAGATAGAGACAGAGGCGTTGGCCGTGAAAGAGGCAAAGACACAGACAGAGATAGAGAGAGGCATTGGCAGTAAAAGAGGCAAAGACACAGATAGAGAGAGAGGCATTGGCAGTCAAAGTTGCAAGGACACAGACACAGATAGAGCTGCAGTGCCATTGGAAGAGGAAAATGGAGATTTGGGGCATAGGCAGAGACAGAGACAAAGGTAAAGGGAGAGTTAGGGGCATAGGCAGAGGGAGAGACACAGGTAAAGGTGAAGGTAGAGGCACAAGAGCTCAGAAATGCATACCAAATTTGTCAGCTTGTCACTGCTCAAGTTCTTGTCAGGAAGACATGACGGGCCTGTCTGGTAGTTTCGTCATCATCGCCTTGCTTTTGTTGGACCAAACTTTGTCTCCTGGGGGAAGGAAAATCAAACGTAAAATATTGTCATGACAAAGGGAAAAGTAAACGCAGAGATGCAAAGAACGAAGCAAAAAAAATGCAAAGAGGCAAAGATCAAGGCAGAGGCATTAGCAGAGAGACAGAGAGACAGAGATTAAGGCAGACACATAGGCAGAGACTGACAGAGGCAGAGAGAGGCAGTGGCAGTCAAAGAGGCAAAGACACAGACACATAGAGAGAGAGGCATTGGCAGTGAAAGAGGCAAAGACAGAGATAGAGAGAGAGGCATTGGCAGTGAAAGAGGCAAAGACACAGACAGAGATAGAGACAGAGGCATTGACAGTGAAAGAGGCAAAGACACAGACAGAGATAGAGACAGAGCCATTGGCAGTGAAAGAGGCAAAGACACAGACAGAGATAGAGACAGAGGCATTGGCAGTGAAAGAGGCAACGACACAGGCAGAGAAAGAGACAGAGGCATTGACAGTGAAAGAGGCAAAGACACAGACAGAGATAGAGACAGAGGCATTGACAGTGAAAGAGGCAAAGACACAGACAGAGATAGGGACAGAGGCATTGACAGTGAAAGAGGCAAAGACACAGACAGATATAGAGACAGAGGCAGTGGCAGTGAAAGAGGCAAAGACACAGACAGAGATAGAGACAGAGGCATTGACAGTGAAAGAGGCAACGACACAGGCAGAGAAAGAGACGGAGGCATTGGCAGTGAAAGAGGCAAAGACACAGAGATAGAGACAGAGGCATTGACAGTGAAAGAGGCAAAGACACCGACAGAGATAGAGACAGGCATTGGCAGTGAAAGAGGCAAAGACACAGACAGAGATAGAGAGAGGCATTGACAGTGAAAGAGGCAAAGACACAGACAGAGATAGAGACAGAGGCATTGACAGTGAAAGAGGCAAAGACACAGACAGAGATAGAGACAGAGGCATTGACAGTGAAAGAGGCAAAGACACAGACAGATATAGAGAGAGAGGCATTGACAGTGAAAGAGGCAACGGCACAGGCAGAGAAAGAGACAGAGGCATTGGCAGTGAAAGAGGCAAAGACACAGACAGAGATAGAGACAGAGGCATTGGCAGTCAAAGAGGCAAAGACACAGACAGAGATAGAGACAGAGGCATTGACAGTGAAAGAGGCAAAGACAAAGACAGATATAGAGACAGAGGCATTGGCAGTGAAAGAGGCAAAGACACAGAGATAGAGACAGAGGCATTGACAGTGAAAGAGGCAAAGACACCGACAGAGATAGAGACAGGCATTGGCAGTGAAAGAGGCAAAGACACAGACAGATATAGAGACAGAGGCATTGGCAGTCAAAGAGGCAAAGACACAGACAGAGATAGAGACAGAGGCATTGACAGTGAAAGAGGCAAAGACAAAGACAGATATAGAGACAGAGGCATTGGCAGTGAAAGAGGCAAAGACACAGGCAGAGATAGAGACAGAGGCATTGGCAGTGAAAGAGGCAAAGACACAGACTGAGATACAGACAGAGGCATTGGCAGTGAAAGAGGCAACAACACAGGCAGAGAAAGAGACAGAGGCATTGACAGTGAAAGAGGCAAAGACACAGACAGAGATAGAGACAGAGGCATTGACAGTGAAAGAGGCAAAGACACAGACAGAGATAGGGACAGACGCATTGACAGTGAAAGAGGCAAAGACACAGACAGATATAGAGACAGAGGCAGTGGCAGTGAAAGAGGCAAAGACACAGACAGAGATAGAGACAGAGGCATTGACAGTGAAAGAGGCAACGACACAGGCAGAGAAAGAGACGGAGGCATTGGCAGTGAAAGAGGCAAAGACACAGAGATAGAGACAGAGGCATTGACAGTGAAAGAGGCAAAGACACCGACAGAGATAGAGACAGGCATTGGCAGTGAAAGAGGCAAAGACACAGACAGAGATAGAGAGAGGCATTGACAGTGAAAGAGGCAAAGACACAGACAGAGATAGAGGCAGAGGCATTGACAGTGAAAGAGGCAAAGACACAGACAGAGATAGAGACAGAGGCATTGACAGTGAAAGAGGCAAAGACACAGACAGATATAGAGAGAGAGGCATTGACAGTGAAAGAGGCAACGGCACAGGCAGAGAAAGAGACAGAGGCATTGGCAGTGAAAGAGGCAAAGACACAGACAGAGATAGAGACAGAGGCATTGGCAGTCAAAGAGGCAAAGACACAGACAGAGATAGAGACAGAGCCATTGGCAGTGAAAGAGGCAAAGACACAGACAGAGATAGAGACAGAGGCATTGGCAGTGAAAGAGGCAACGACACAGGCAGAGAAAGAGACAGAGGCATTGACAGTGAAAGAGGCAAAGACACAGAGATAGAGACAGAGGCATTGACAGTGAAAGAGGCAAAGACACCGACAGAGATAGAGACAGGCATTGGCAGTGAAAGAGGCAAAGACACAGACAGAGATAGAGACAGAGGCATTGGCAGTCAAAGAGGCAAAGACACAGACAGAGATAGAGACAGAGGCATTGACAGTGAAAGAGGCAAAGACAAAGACAGATATAGAGACAGAGGCATTGGCAGTGAAAGAGGCAAAGACACAGGCAGAGATAGAGACAGAGGCATTGGCAGTGAAAGAGGCAAAGACACAGACAGAGATACAGACAGAGGCATTGGCAGTGAAAGAGGCAACAACACAGGCAGAGAAAGAGACAGAGGCATTGACAGTGAAAGAGGCAAAGACACAGACAGAGATAGAGACAGAGGCATTGACAGTGAAAGAGGCAAAGACACAGACAGAGATAGGGACAGACGCATTGACAGTGAAAGAGGCAAAGACACAGACAGATATAGAGACAGAGGCATTGGCAGTCAAAGAGGCAAAGACACAGACAGAGATAGGGACAGAGGCAGTGGCAGTCAAAGAGGCAAAGACACAGACACAGATAGAAGCAGTGGCAGTAAAAGAGGAAAAAGACACAGACAGAAATAGAGACAGAGGCATTGGCAGTGAAAGAGGCAAAGACACAGGCAGAGATAGAGACAGAGGCATTGACAGTGAAAGAGGCAACGGCACAGGCAGAGAAAGAGACAGAGGCATTGGCAGTGAAAGAGGCAAAGACACAGACAAAGATAGAGACAGAGGCATTGGCAGTCAAAGAGGCAAAGACGCAGACAGAGATAGGGACAGAGGCAGTGGCAGTCAAAGAGGCAAAGACACAGACACAGATAGAAGCAGTGGCCGTGAAAGAGGCAAAGACACAAACAGAGATAGAGACAGAGGCATTGGCAGTGAAAGAGGCAACGACACAGGCAGAGAAAGAGACAGAGGCATTGACAGTCAAAGAGGCAAAGACACAGACAGAGATAGAGACAGAGGCATTGACAGTCAAAGAGGCAAAGACACAGACAGAGATAGGGAAAGAGGCATTGACAGTGAAAGAGGCAAAGACACAGACAGATATAGAGACAGAGGCATTGACAGTGAAAGAGGCAACGACACAGACAGAGATAGAGACAGAGGCATTGGCAGTCAAAGAGGCAAAGGCACAGACAGAGATAGAGACAGAGGCAGTGGCAGTCAAAGAGGCAAAGACACAGACAGAGATAGAGAGAGAGGCATTGGCAGTCAAAGAGGCAACGACACAGACAGAGATAGAGACAGAGGCAGTGGCAGTCAAAGAGGCAAAGACACAGACAGAGATAGAGAGAGAGGCATTGGCAGTCAAAGAGGCAAAGACACAGACAGAAATAGAGACAGAGGCATTGGCAGTGAAAGAGGCAAAGACACAGACAGAGATAGAGACAGAGGCATTGGCAGTGAAAGAGGCAAAGACACAGACAGAGATAGAGAGAGAGGCATTGGCAGTGAAAGAGGCAAAGACACAGACAGAGATAGAGGCAGTGGCAGTGAAAGAGGCAAAGACAGAGATAGAAAGATAGGCATTGGCAGTGAAAGAGACAAAGACACAGACACAGATAGAGACAGAGGCAGTGGCAGTGAAAGAGGCAAAGACACAGAGATAGAGAGGGAGGCATTGGCAGTGAAAGAGGCAAAGACACAGGCAGAGATAGAGACAGGCAGTGGCAGTGAAAGAGGCAAAGACAGATAGAGAGATAGGCATTGGCAGTGAAAGAGGAAAATACACAGATAGAGATAGAGAGAGAGGTATTGACAGTGAAAGAGGCAAAGACAGATAGAGACAGAGGCATTGACAGTGAAAGATGCAAAGACAGAGGCAGTGGCAGAGGAAGAGGCAAAGACAGAGGCAGTGGAAGAGGTAAAGACAGACAGAGATAGAGGCACAGGAAAAGGGAGAGGGAGAATTAGAGATAGAGACAGAGACAAAGATAGAGACAGAGGCATTGGCAGTGAAAGAGATAGGTAAAAGTACAGGTAGATGCACAAGAGCTTAGAAATGCATACCAAATGTGTAAGCTTGTCACTGCTGAAGTCCTTGTCAGGAAGTCATGCCGGGCCAATGTCTGGTAGTTTCGCCATCATCGCCTTGCTTTTGTTGGACCAAACTTTGTCTCCTGGGGGAAGGAAAATCAAATGTAAAATATTGTCATGACAAAGGCAAAAGTAAAAGCAGAGAGGCAAAGAACAAGGCAGAGGCATTAGCAGAGAGACAGAGAGACAGAGATTGAGGCAGAGACAGACAGAGGCAGAGATAGAGAGGGGCATTGACAGTGAAAGAGGCAAAGACACAGACAGAGATAGAGAGAGGCATTGACAGTGAAAGAGGCAAAGACACAGACAGAGATAGAGATAGAGGCAATGGCAGTGAAAGAGGCAAAGACACAGACAGAGATAGAGAGAGAGGCATTGGCAGTGAAAGAGGCAAAGACACAGGCAGAGATAGAGAGATTGGCAGTGAAATAGGCAAAGACAGACAGAGATAGAGACAGAGGCAATGGCAGTGAAAGAGGCAAAGACACAGACAGAGATAGAGAGAGAGGCATTGGCAGTGAAAGAGGCAAAGACACAGGCAGAGATAGAGAGATTGGCAGTGAAAGAGGCAAAGACACAGACAGAGATAGAGACAGATGCATTGGCAGTGAAAGAGGCAAAGACACAGACAGAGATAGAGACAGAGGCATTGGCAGTGAAAGAGGCAAAGACACAGGCAGAGATAGAGAGATTGGCAGTGAAAGAGGCAAAGACACAGACAGAGATAGAGACAGATGCATTGGCAGTAAAAGAGGCAAAGACACAGACAGAGATAGAGACAGAGGCATTGGCAGTGAAAGAGGCAAAGACACAGACACAGATAGAGACAGAGGCATTGGCAGTGAAAAAGGCAAAGACACAGGCAGAGAAAGAGACAGAGGTAGTGGCAGTGAAAGAGGCAAAGACACAGGCAGAGATAGAGACAGAGGCATTGGCAGTGAAAGAGGCAAAGACACAGACACAGATAGAGACAGAGGCATTGGCAGTGAAAGAGGCAAAGACACAGACAGAGATAGAGAGAGGGGCATTGGCAGTGAAAGAGGCAAAGACACAGACTGAGATAGAGAGACAGGCATTGGCAGTGACAGAGGCAAAGACACAGACTGAGATAGAGACAGAGGCATTGGCAGTGAAAGAGGCAAAGACACAGACAGACATAGAGAGAGAGGCATTGGCAATGAAAGAGGCAAAGACACAGACAGAGATGAGATAGAGACAGAGGCATTGGCAATGAAAGAGGCAAAGACACAGACACAGATAGAGACAGAGGCATTAGCAGTGAAAGAGGCAAAGACACAGACAAAGATAGAGACAGAGGCATTGGCAGTGAAAGAGGCAAAGACACAGACACAGATAGAGACAGAGGCATTGGCAGTGAAAGAGGCAAAGACACAGACAGAGATAGAGAGAGAGGCATTGGCAGTGAAATAGGCAACGACACAGACAGAGATAGAGACAGAGGCATTGGCAGTCAAAGAGGCAAAGACACAGACAGAGATAGAGACAGAGGCAGTGGCAGTCAAAGAGGCAAAGGCACAGACAGAGATAGAGAGAGGCATTGGCAGTCAAAGAGGCAAAGACAGACACAGATAGAGACAGAGGAAGTGGCAGTGAAAGAGGCAAAGACACAGACAGAGATAGAGACAGAGGCATTGGCAGTGAAAGAGGCAAAGACAGAGATAGAGAGAGAGGCATTGGCAGTGAAAGAGGCAAAGACACAGACAGAGATAGAGACAGAGGCATTGACAGTGAAAGAGGCAAAGACACAGACAGAGATAGAGACAGAGGCATTGGCAGTGAAAGAGGCAAAGACACAGACAGAGATAGAGACAGAGGCATTGGCAGTGAAAGAGGCAATGACACAGGCAGAGAAAGAGACAGAGGCATTGACAGTGAAAGAGGCAAAGACACAGATAGAGACAGAGGCATTGACAGTGAAAGAGGCAAAGACACAGACAGAGATAGGGACAGAGGCATTGACAGTGAAAGAGGCAAAGACACAGACAGATATAGAGACAAAGGCAGTGGCAGTGAAAGAGGCAAAGACACAGACAGAGATAGAGACAGAGGCATTGACAGTGAAAGAGGCAACGACACAGACAGAGATAGAGACAGAGGCGTTGGCCGTGAAAGAGGCAAAGACACAGACAGAGATAGAGAGAGGCATTGGCAGTAAAAGAGGCAAAGACACAGATAGAGAGAGAGGCATTGGCAGTCAAAGTTGCAAGGACACAGACACAGATAGAGCTGCAGTGCCATTGGAAGAGGAAAATGGAGATTTGGGGCATAGGCAGAGACAGAGACAAAGGTAAAGGGAGAGTTAGGGGCATAGGCAGAGGGAGAGACACAGGTAAAGGTGAAGGTAGAGGCACAAGAGCTCAGAAATGCATACCAAATTTGTCAGCTTGTCACTGCTCAAGTTCTTGTCAGGAAGACATGACGGGCCTGTCTGGTAGTTTCGTCATCATCGCCTTGCTTTTGTTGGACCAAACTTTGTCTCCTGGGGGAAGGAAAATCAAACGTAAAATATTGTCATGACAAAGGGAAAAGTAAACGCAGAGATGCAAAGAACGAAGCAAAAAAAATGCAAAGAGGCAAAGATCAAGGCAGAGGCATTAGCAGAGAGACAGAGAGACAGAGATTAAGGCAGACACATAGGCAGAGACTGACAGAGGCAGAGAGAGGCAGTGGCAGTCAAAGAGGCAAAGACACAGACACATAGAGAGAGAGGCATTGGCAGTGAAAGAGGCAAAGACAGAGATAGAGAGAGAGGCATTGGCAGTGAAAGAGGCAAAGACACAGACAGAGATAGAGACAGAGGCATTGGCAGTCAAAGAGGCAAAGACAGAGATAGAGAGAGAGGCATTGGCAGTGAAAGAGGCAAAGACACAGACAGAGATAGAGACAGAGGCATTGACAGTGAAAGAGGCAAAGACACAGACAGAGATAGAGACAGAGCCATTGGCAGTGAAAGAGGCAAAGACACAGACAGAGATAGAGACAGAGGCATTGGCAGTGAAAGAGGCAACGACACAGGCAGAGAAAGAGACAGAGGCATTGACAGTGAAAGAGGCAAAGACACAGACAGAGATAGAGACAGAGGCATTGACAGTGAAAGAGGCAAAGACACAGACAGAGATAGGGACAGAGGCATTGACAGTGAAAGAGGCAAAGACACAGACAGATATAGAGACAGAGGCAGTGGCAGTGAAAGAGGCAAAGACACAGACAGAGATAGAGACAGAGGCATTGACAGTGAAAGAGGCAACGACACAGGCAGAGAAAGAGACGGAGGCATTGGCAGTGAAAGAGGCAAAGACACAGAGATAGAGACAGAGGCATTGACAGTGAAAGAGGCAAAGACACCGACAGAGATAGAGACAGGCATTGGCAGTGAAAGAGGCAAAGACACAGACAGAGATAGAGAGAGGCATTGACAGTGAAAGAGGCAAAGACACAGACAGAGATAGAGACAGAGGCATTGACAGTGAAAGAGGCAAAGACACAGACAGAGATAGAGACAGAGGCATTGACAGTGAAAGAGGCAAAGACACAGACAGATATAGAGAGAGAGGCATTGACAGTGAAAGAGGCAACGGCACAGGCAGAGAAAGAGACAGAGGCATTGGCAGTGAAAGAGGCAAAGACACAGACAGAGATAGAGACAGAGGCATTGGCAGTCAAAGAGGCAAAGACACAGACAGAGATAGAGACAGAGGCATTGACAGTGAAAGAGGCAAAGACAAAGACAGATATAGAGACAGAGGCATTGGCAGTGAAAGAGGCAAAGACACAGAGATAGAGACAGAGGCATTGACAGTGAAAGAGGCAAAGACACCGACAGAGATAGAGACAGGCATTGGCAGTGAAAGAGGCAAAGACACAGACAGATATAGAGACAGAGGCATTGGCAGTCAAAGAGGCAAAGACACAGACAGAGATAGAGACAGAGGCATTGACAGTGAAAGAGGCAAAGACAAAGACAGATATAGAGACAGAGGCATTGGCAGTGAAAGAGGCAAAGACACAGGCAGAGATAGAGACAGAGGCATTGGCAGTGAAAGAGGCAAAGACACAGACTGAGATACAGACAGAGGCATTGGCAGTGAAAGAGGCAACAACACAGGCAGAGAAAGAGACAGAGGCATTGACAGTGAAAGAGGCAAAGACACAGACAGAGATAGAGACAGAGGCATTGACAGTGAAAGAGGCAAAGACACAGACAGAGATAGGGACAGACGCATTGACAGTGAAAGAGGCAAAGACACAGACAGATATAGAGACAGAGGCAGTGGCAGTGAAAGAGGCAAAGACACAGACAGAGATAGAGACAGAGGCATTGACAGTGAAAGAGGCAACGACACAGGCAGAGAAAGAGACGGAGGCATTGGCAGTGAAAGAGGCAAAGACACAGAGATAGAGACAGAGGCATTGACAGTGAAAGAGGCAAAGACACCGACAGAGATAGAGACAGGCATTGGCAGTGAAAGAGGCAAAGACACAGACAGAGATAGAGAGAGGCATTGACAGTGAAAGAGGCAAAGACACAGACAGAGATAGAGACAGAGGCATTGACAGTGAAAGAGGCAAAGACACAGACAGAGATAGAGACAGAGGCATTGACAGTGAAAGAGGCAAAGACACAGACAGATATAGAGAGAGAGGCATTGACAGTGAAAGAGGCAACGGCACAGGCAGAGAAAGAGACAGAGGCATTGGCAGTGAAAGAGGCAAAGACACAGACAGAGATAGAGACAGAGGCATTGGCAGTCAAAGAGGCAAAGACACAGACAGAGATAGAGACAGAGGCATTGACAGTGAAAGAGGCAAAGACAAAGACAGATATAGAGACAGAGGCATTGGCAGTGAAAGAGGCAAAGACACAGAGATAGAGACAGAGGCATTGACAGTGAAAGAGGCAAAGACACCGACAGAGATAGAGACAGGCATTGGCAGTGAAAGAGGCAAAGACACAGACAGAGATAGAGACAGAGGCATTGGCAGTCAAAGAGGCAAAGACACAGACAGAGATAGAGACAGAGGCATTGACAGTGAAAGAGGCAAAGACAAAGACAGATATAGAGACAGAGGCATTGGCAGTGAAAGAGGCAAAGACACAGGCAGAGATAGAGACAGAGGCATTGGCAGTGAAAGAGGCAAAGACACAGACAGAGATACAGACAGAGGCATTGGCAGTGAAAGAGGCAACAACACAGGCAGAGAAAGAGACAGAGGCATTGACAGTGAAAGAGGCAAAGACACAGACAGAGATAGAGACAGAGGCATTGACAGTGAAAGAGGCAAAGACACAGACAGAGATAGGGACAGACGCATTGACAGTGAAAGAGGCAAAGACACAGACAGATATAGAGACAGAGGCATTGGCAGTCAAAGAGGCAAAGACACAGACAGAGATAGGGACAGAGGCAGTGGCAGTCAAAGAGGCAAAGACACAGACACAGATAGAAGCAGTGGCAGTAAAAGAGGAAAAAGACACAGACAGAAATAGAGACAGAGGCATTGGCAGTGAAAGAGGCAAAGACACAGGCAGAGATAGAGACAGAGGCATTGACAGTGAAAGAGGCAACGGCACAGGCAGAGAAAGAGACAGAGGCATTGGCAGTGAAAGAGGCAAAGACACAGACAGAGATAGAGACAGAGGCATTGGCAGTCAAAGAGGCAAAGACGCAGACAGAGATAGGGACAGAGGCAGTGGCAGTCAAAGAGGCAAAGACACAGACACAGATAGAAGCAGTGGCCGTGAAAGAGGCAAAGACACAAACAGAGATAGAGACAGAGGCATTGGCAGTGAAAGAGGCAACGACACAGGCAGAGAAAGAGACAGAGGCATTGACAGTCAAAGAGGCAAAGACACAGACAGAGATAGAGACAGAGGCATTGACAGTCAAAGAGGCAAAGACACAGACAGAGATAGGGAAAGAGGCATTGACAGTGAAAGAGGCAAAGACACAGACAGATATAGAGACAGAGGCATTGACAGTGAAAGAGGCAACGACACAGACAGAGATAGAGACAGAGGCATTGGCAGTCAAAGAGGCAAAGGCACAGACAGAGATAGAGACAGAGGCAGTGGCAGTCAAAGAGGCAAAGACACAGACAGAGATAGAGAGAGAGGCATTGGCAGTCAAAGAGGCAACGACACAGACAGAGATAGAGACAGAGGCAGTGGCAGTCAAAGAGGCAAAGACACAGACAGAGATAGAGAGAGAGGCATTGGCAGTCAAAGAGGCAAAGACACAGACAGAAATAGAGACAGAGGCATTGGCAGTGAAAGAGGCAAAGACACAGACAGAGATAGATACAGAGGCATTGGCAGTGAAAGAGGCAAAGACACAGACAGAGATAGAGAGAGAGGCATTGGCAGTGAAAGAGGCAAAGACACAGACAGAGATAGAGGCAGTGGCAGTGAAAGAGGCAAAGACAGAGATAGAAAGATAGGCATTGGCAGTGAAAGAGGCAAAGACACAGACACAGATAGAGACAGAGGCAGTGGCAGTGAAAGAGGCAAAGACACAGAGATAGAGAGGGAGGCATTGGCAGTGAAAGAGGCAAAGACACAGGCAGAGATAGAGACAGGCAGTGGCAGTGAAAGAGGCAAAGACAGATAGAGAGATAGGCATTGGCAGTGAAAGAGGAAAATACACAGATAGAGATAGAGAGAGAGGTATTGACAGTGAAAGAGGCAAAGACAGATAGAGACAGAGGCATTGACAGTGAAAGATGCAAAGACAGAGGCAGTGGCAGAGGAAGAGGCAAAGACAGAGGCAGTGGAAGAGGTAAAGACAGACAGAGATAGAGGCACAGGAAAAGGGAGAGGGAGAATTAGAGATAGAGACAGAGACAAAGATAGAGACAGAGGCATTGGCAGTGAAAGAGATAGGTAAAAGTACAGGTAGATGCACAAGAGCTTAGAAATGCATACCAAATGTGTAAGCTTGTCACTGCTGAAGTCCTTGTCAGGAAGTCATGCCGGGCCAATGTCTGGTAGTTTCGCCATCATCGCCTTGCTTTTGTTGGACCAAACTTTGTCTCCTGGGGGAAGGAAAATCAAATGTAAAATATTGTCATGACAAAGGCAAAAGTAAAAGCAGAGAGGCAAAGAACAAGGCAGAGGCATTAGCAGAGAGACAGAGAGACAGAGATTGAGGCAGAGACAGACAGAGGCAGAGATAGAGAGGGGCATTGACAGTGAAAGAGGCAAAGACACAGACAGAGATAGAGAGAGGCATTGACAGTGAAAGAGGCAAAGACACAGACAGAGATAGAGATAGAGCCATTGGCAGTGAAATAGGCAAAGACAGACAGAGATAGAGACAGAGGCAATGGCAGTGAAAGAGGCAAAGACACAGACAGAGATAGAGAGAGAGGCATTGGCAGTGAAAGAGGCAAAGACACAGGCAGAGATAGAGAGATTGGCAGTGAAAGAGGCAAAGACACAGACAGAGATAGAGACAGATGCATTGGCAGTGAAAGAGGCAAAGACACAGACAGAGATAGAGACAGAGGCATTGGCAGTGAAAGAGGCAAAGACACAGGCAGAGATAGAGAGATTGGCAGTGAAAGAGGCAAAGACACAGACAGAGATAGAGACAGATGCATTGGCAGTAAAAGAGGCAAAGACACAGACAGAGATAGAGACAGAGGCATTGGCAGTGAAAGAGGCAAAGACACAGACACAGATAGAGACAGAGGCATTGGCAGTGAAAAAGGCAAAGACACAGGCAGAGAAAGAGACAGAGGTAGTGGCAGTGAAAGAGGCAAAGACACAGGCAGAGATAGAGACAGAGGCATTGGCAGTGAAAGAGGCAAAGACACAGACACAGATAGAGACAGAGGCATTGGCAGTGAAAGAGGCAAAGACACAGACAGAGATAGAGAGAGGGGCATTGGCAGTGAAAGAGGCAAAGACACAGACTGAGATAGAGAGACAGGCATTGGCAGTGACAGAGGCAAAGACACAGACTGAGATAGAGACAGAGGCATTGGCAGTGAAAGAGGCAAAGACACAGACAGACATAGAGAGAGAGGCATTGGCAATGAAAGAGGCAAAGACACAGACAGAGATGAGATAGAGACAGAGGCATTGGCAATGAAAGAGGCAAAGACACAGACACAGATAGAGACAGAGGCATTAGCAGTGAAAGAGGCAAAGACACAGACAAAGATAGAGACAGAGGCATTGGCAGTGAAAGAGGCAAAGACACAGACACAGATAGAGACAGAGGCATTGGCAGTGAAAGAGGCAAAGACACAGACAGAGATAGAGAGAGAGGCATTGGCAGTGAAATAGGCAAAGACACAGACACAGATAGAGAGAGAGGCATTGACAGTGAAAGAGGCAAAGACACAGACAGAGATAGAGAGAGAGGCATCGGCAGTGAAAGAGGCAAAGACACAGGCAGAGATAGAGAGATTGGCAGTGAAAGAGGCAAAGACAGAGGCATTGACAGTGAAAGAGGCAAAGACAGAGGCATTGACAGTGAAAGAGGCAAAGACAGAGATAGAGACAGAGGCATTGGCAGTGAAAGAGGCAAAGACAGAGGCATTGACAGTGAAAGAGGCAAAGACAGAGATAGAGACAGAGGCATTGGCAGTGAAAGAGGCAAAGACAGAGGCAGAGGAAGAGGCAAAGACAGACAGAGATAGAGGCACAGGAAGAGGGAGAGGGAAAATTAGAGATAGAGACAGAGAAAAAATAGAGACAGAGGCATTGGCAGTGAAAGAGGCAAAGACACAGACAGAGACAGAACTGCAGTGCCAGTGGAAGAGAAAAAGGTAGATTTAGGGCGTAGGCAGAGACATAGGTAACGGGAGAGTTATGGGCATAGGCAGAGGGAGAGACAAAGGTAAAGGAGACTAATTACGGGCATAGGCAGAGGGAGAGACATAGGTAAAAGTACAGGTAGATGCACAAGAGCTCGGAAATGCATACCAAATGTGTAAGCTTGTCACTGCTGAAGTTCTTGTGAGGAAGTCATGCCGGGCCAATGTCTGGTAGTTTCGCCATCTTCGCCTTGCTTTTGTTGGACCAAAGTTTGTCTCCTGGGGGAAGGAAAATCAAATGTAAAATATTGTCATGACAAAGGCAAAAGTAAATGCAGAGAGGCAAAGAACGAGGCAAAAAAAACACAGAGAGGCAAAGAACAAGGCAGAGGCATTAGCAGAGAGACAGAGAGACAGAGATTGAGGCAGACACATAGGCAGAGGCAGAGAGAGGCAGAGAGAGGCATTGGCAGTCAAAGAGGCAAAGACAGACAGAGATAGAGAGACAGAGGCAGTGGCAGTGAAAGAGGCAAAGACACAGACAGAGATAAGGAGAGGCATTGGCAGTGAAAGAGGCAAAGACACAGACAGAGATAGAGAGAGGCAATGGCAGTGAAAGAGGCAAAGACACAGACAGAGATAGAGAGAGGCATTGGCAGTGAAAGAGGCAAAGACACAGACAGAGATAGAGACAGAGGCATTGGCAGTAAAAGAGGCAAAGACACAGACACAGATAGAGAGAGGCATTGGCAGTGAAAGAGGCAAAGACACAGACAGAGATAGAGACAGAGGCATTGGCAGTGAAAGAGGCAAAGACACAGACAGAGATAGAGAGAGAGGCAATGGCAGTGAAAGAGGCAAAGACACAGACAGAGATAGAGAGAGGCATTGGCAGTGAAAGAGGCAAAGACACAGAGAGAGATAGAGAGAGATGCATTGGCAGTGAAAGAGGCAAAGACAGAGGCAGAGATAGAGAGAGAGGCAGTGGCAGTGAAAGAGGCAAAGACACAGACAGAGATAGAGAGAGAGGCATTGGCAGTGAAAGAGGCAAAGACACAGACAGAGATAGAGAGAGGCATTGGCAATCAAAGAGGCAAAGACACAGACACAGATAGAGACAGAGGCATTGGCAGTGAAAGAGGCAAAGACACAGACAGAGATAGAGAGACAGAGGCATTGGCAGTGAAATAGGCAAAGACACAGACACAGATAGAGAGAGGCATTGGCAGTGAAAAGCCCGTTGCACACTAGACGAAATCGCCGAGGTCCCTGGCAATGAAATCGCAACCATGTCATGAAATCGCAAATCTGTGGTGTGTGCAAGTGACCCTTGCGAAACAAATCGCCAGGGACCTTGGTTTTTGATCTCCGAGGTCCAGGCCTCCTACAAAATTTCGCACCCTTGTCAAAATCGCCCAGATCGTGTGTGTGAAACGTGAACAGTGTTCGTAACCACGGACCCTGGTTTTGGCAGGGACACTGGGCATGCGCACTGCGCGTGTTTATGTTTGGAAGCAGTGTTATAGCTACGCTGGTCGGCGATGGACTGGGGCCGACCACCACGGGGACCGGGAATCTCCGTCCACCACTCCTGGTGAAAAACAATGCTTCCGACCGGCACTGTGTTCACCCCATTATTATCCCAATCTATATCATGGTTTCGGTAGTAAAATAAATTGTACTTTTTTGTAGCGTAACCGTCTCGCTTATAGTTCTGGAAGTTCCGATCAGGCTTGAGCCTAGCGCAGCGTGATCGTAGTCGTAACTCGTATGCAGCCATGCGGTCGCTGTGCACGTGCACTGTGCAGTATACAGTGTGTGCAAAGACGTGTTGTGTCATGTCACATGTGCCGCGCGTAGGCTGGTTTCGGCCCTACTGCTCCTGTAGTGTCGCTATGGCTTTACCTAGAGGTGGAAACCACACCTAGACTTGCCAACCTCGCTAACGTCGCGAAAGGGAAATCGGTCATAACTAAAAAAATAATAGTAATACGCTACTCATCGTTTGTCTCCGAATGTTGTTTCCGCGTAGTTTAATATTATTCCCTTCGTTATTATTGTGGTATGAATAGTGGTATGAATAGAAAGAAGGGGAATACAGGCTTTAATTTGAGGGTAAAATTGACAAAATTAATTTGGACGGCGTTTTGACTTTTTTTTTTTTTTCATTTTGGCTCGATCAACCGCGGCCGCACGGAGCGATTTTGCAATTTTCAACTTCCGATATCTAAAGAAATGAATGAAAAATTCCTTCTCAAATTTTCTAGAATTCTAGAAAATACACTTTGGTTGACCGCGAAACTTAAAACATTGCTAGTACGTATAACTGTAATAAACAGAAAACAACCCAACTGTAAGGGCTGGCAGGAGTCTACTAATCATTGCACACGTACTGAGTGCACGTAAAGTTCCGAAACAGGGGGACGTTGGTGTTTTGGTGACAGCGTTGTGTGTGTAAGCTCGCTTCGTGATCGCTAACGACCTAGGTGACAGACAACTGGCGCCTGTAACCAAGGACCCTAGTTTTTCGGTTTGTGTGTGAAATGGGCTAAAGAGGCAATGACACAGACAGAGATAGAGAGAGGCATTGACAGTGAAAGAGGCAAAGACACAGGCAGAGATGGAGAGAGGCATTGACAGTGAAAGAGGCAAAGACACAGACAGAGATAGAGAGAGAGGCATTGGCAGTGAAAGAGGCAAAGACACAGACAGAGATAGAGACAGAGGCATTGGCAGTGAAAGAGGCAAAGACACAGACAGAGATAGAGACAGAGGCATTGGCAGTGAAAGAGGCAAAGACAAAGACAGAGATAGAGACAGAGGTATTGGCAGTGAAAGAGGCAAAGACACAGACAGAGATAGAGAGAGGCATTGACAGTGAAAGAGGCAAAGACAAAGACAGAGATAGAGACAGAGGCATTGGCAGTGAAAGAGGCAAAGACACAGACACAGACAGTGACAGAGGCAGTGGCAGTGAAAGAGGCAAAGACACAGACAGAGATAGAGAGAGGTAGTGGCAGTCAAAGATGCAAAGACACAGACAGAAATAGAGACAGAGGTAGTGGCAATGAAAGAGGCAAAGACACAGACAGAGATAGAGACAGATGTAGTGACAGTGAAAGAGGCAAAGACACAGACAGAGTTTTGTGCAAGAAGGGGAAATCCTTATTACAACACATTCTCACTGACTCAAAAGTGTATTCCCAAACCATTCCTTACAGTACATAAAGTCATCTTCATTGTACATTTCCTCTCATAGTCTCATGTCATGACGTTTAGGAGTGTCTGTACACTTCAACTGATTCAATCTAAGTGAGTACTTACCAGATGGCTTACAGCCCTGTCTGATCCACTCCATGAAGCCCATGGGTCTGAAGTCTTCTGCTAGGTTCGTCAACTCCTCGCTGCTTAACTTCTTATAGGGAAGATAGGCAGGGACAATGTCTGGTAGTTTCTCCACCTTCTTATCTTGCATTTGTTGTCTCGAACATCGTCTCCTGGAGGCAGGAAGATCAACCACAAAACACTGTTATGATGAAGGCAGAGGTAAAAGAACAGGGACAGAGGCAGAGGAAAGGGCAGAGAGACAGAGACAGAGATTGAGCAAGGGGAAAGGGCAGAGGACTTGTTGCTTTTGAAGAAGTATCCCAATGATCTTAGAAAGATTCTAATAGCATTACAATCACCCTGGGCTCAGAAATGTAAACCAATGTCACCAGTCATCCAGATAAATCTTGAAACTATTCCAAAGAAACGTACTGCCGTGATATGTGCAAGAAGGGCAAACACTCATTGAAACACAATCGTACTGACTCAACATTCTATTCCAAACCAGTCCTTACCTAAAGACATCTTCACAGTATTTCCTCTCAAAGCCTCGTCATTACTGAGTGTGTCTTCACTTCAACTGAATCAATCTAGGCAAGTAATTACCTGATGGCTTACAGCCCTGTCTGATCCACTCCATGAAGCCATGGTTCTCAAGTCTTCTGCTAGGTTTGTCAGCTCCTCACTGCTCAAGCTTTTGTTGGGAAGTCAGGCAGGGTCAATGTCTGGTAGTTTTGTCATCTTCATCATGCATTATTGGTTCCAACATCATCTCCTGATGAGGGCAGGAATATCAAACACAATACAGCGTCATGATGAAGACAGAGGTAAAAGCAAAAGGGAAGAGGCATACATGTAGGCATAGGCAGAGGCAGGGACAGAGGAAGAGGCCTTGTTGCTTTTAGGGAAGTATCCCAATAATCTTAGAAAGATTCAAATAACATCACAAGTGCCCCAAGCTCAGAAATGCATACCAATGGTCTCAGAAGTCATCTAGACAGTTCAGGAAACCATTCCATTGAACTGTACTTCTGAGATTTGTGCAAGAAGGGTAAATTCTCATTGCAACACATTCTCAATGACTCAACATTGCATTCCCAAACCATTCCTTACCTAAAGTCATCTCCACGGTAAATTTCCTCTCATAGCCTCATGTCATGATGTTTAGGAGTGTCTGTACACTTCAACTGATTCAATCTAGGTGAGTACTTACCAGATGGCTTACAGCCCTGTCTGATCCACTCCATGAAGCCCATGGGTCTCATGTCATCTGCTAGGTCTGTCAGCTCGTCGCTGCTTAACTCCTCATAGGGAAGACAGGCAGGGACAATGTCTGGTAGTTTCTCCACCTTCTAATCTTACATTTGTTGTCTCAACCATCGTCTCCTGGAAGCAGGAAAAGCAAACCCAATACACTGTTATGATGATGGCAGAGGTAAAAGAACAAGGGCAGTGGCAGAGGGAAAGGCAGAGAGACAAAGATGGAGATTGATCAAGGGAAAGGGGTAGAGGACTTGTTGCTTTTGAAGAAGTATCCCAATGATCTTAGAAAGATTCTAATAGCATTAGAAGCACCCTTGGCTCAGAAATGTACACCAATGTCACCTGTCATCCAGATCAATCTTGAAACTATTGCAATGAAACGTACTGCCGTGATATGTGCAAGAAGGGCAAACACTCATTGAAACACATTCTCACTGACTTAGAATTCTATTCCAAACCAGTCCTTACCTAAAGACATCTTCACAGTATTTCCTATTACAGCCTCATGTCATTACTGAGTGTGTCTTCACTTCAACTGAATCAATCTAGGCAAGTACCGGTAATTACCTGATGGCTTACAGCCCTGTCTGATCCACTCCATGAAGCCCATGGGTCTCAAGTCTTCTGCTAGGTTCGTCAATTCCTCGCTGCTTAACTTCTCATAGGGAAGACAGGCAGGGACAATGTCTGGTAGTTTCTCCACCTTCTAATCTTACATTTGTTGTCTCAACCATCGTCTCCTGGAAGCAGGAAAAGCAAACCCAATACACTGTTATGATGATGGCAGAGGTAAAAGAACAAGGGCAGAGGCAGAGGGAAAGGCAGAGAGACAAAGATGGAGATTGATCAAGGGAAAGGGGCAGAGGCCTCGTTGCTTTTGAAGAAGTATCCCAAATGATCTTAGAAAGATGCTAATAGCATTACAAGCACCCCGAGCTCAGAAATGCACACCAATGGTCTCCTGCCATCCAGATCAATCTTGAAACTATTCCAATGAACCGTACTACCATGATATGTGCAAGAAGGGCAAACACTCATTGAAACAAATTGTAACTGACTCAACATACTATTCCAAACCAGTCCTAACCTAAAGACATCTTCACAGTATTTCGTATAATAGCCTCATGTCATTACTGAGTGTGTCTTCACTTCAACTGAATCAATCTAGGCAAGTAATTACCTGATGGCTTACAGCCCTGTCTGATCCACTCCATGAAGCCAAGGTTCTGAAGTCTTCTGCTAGGATTGTCAGCTCCTCACTGCTCAAGCTTTTGTTGAGAGGTCAGGCAGGGTCAATGTCTGGTAGTTTCGCCACGTTCATCGTGCATTTATTGGTTTCAACATCATCTGATGAGGGCATGAATATCAAACACAATACAGTGTCATGATGAAGACAGAGGTAAAAGCAAAAGGGAAGAGGCATACATGTAGGCATAGGCAGAGGCAGGGACAGAGGAAGAGGCCTTGTTGCTTTTAGGGAAGTATCCCAATAATCTTAGAAAGATTCAAATAACATCACAAGAGCCCCAAGCTCAGAAATGCATACCAATGGTCTCAGACGTCATCTAGACAGTTCAGGAATCCATTCCTTTGAACTGTACTTCTGAGATTTGTGCAAGAAGGGCAAATTCTCATTGCAACACATTCTCACTGACTCTAAAGTGTATTACCAAACCATTCCTTACCTAAAGTCATCTTCATGGTAAATTTCCTCTCATAGCCTCATGTCATGACTTTTAGGAGTGTCTGTACACTTCAACTGATTCAATCTAGGTGAGTACTTACCAGATGGCTTACAGCCCTGTCTGATCCACTCCATGAAGCCCATGGGTCTCAAGTCTTCTGCTAGGTTTGTCAGCTCCTCGCTGCTTAACATCTCATAGGGAAGACAGGCAGGGACAATGTCTGGTTGTTTCTCCACCTTCTTATCACACATTTGTTGTCTCAACCATCGTCTCCTGGAGGCATGAAAATCAAACCCAATACACTGTTATGGTGAAGGCCGAGGTAAAAGAACAGGGGCAGAGGGAGAGGGAAAGGCAGAGAGACAGAGATGGACATTGATCAAGGGAAAGGTGCAGAGGACTTGTTGCTTTTGAAGAAGTATCCCAATGATTTTAGAAAGATTCGCATAGCATTACAATCACCCTGGGCTCAGAAAAGCACACCAATGGTCTCCAGCCATCCAGATTAATCTTGAAACTATTCCAATGAACCGTACTGCCGTGATATGTGCAAGAAGGGCAAACACTCATTAAAACACAATCTTACTGACTCAACATTCTATTCCAAACCAGTCCTTACCTAAAGACATCCTCACAGTATTTCCTTTAATAGCCTCATGTCATTACTGAGTGTGTCTTCACTTCAACTGAATCAATCTAGGCAAGTAATTACCAGATGGCTTACAGCCCTGTCTGATCCACTCCATGAAGCCAGGGGTCTCAAGTCTTCTGCTAGGTTTGTAATCTCCTCACTGCTCAAGCTTTTGTTGGGAAGTCAGGCAGGGTCAATGTCTGGTAGTTTCGCCACCTTCATCTTGCATTTATTGCTTCCAACATCATCTCCTGATGAGGGCATGAATATCAAACGCAATACAGCGTCATGATGAAGACAGAGGTAAAAGCAGAAGGGAAGAGGCATACATGTAGGCATAGGCAGAGGCAGGGACAGAGGAAGAGGCCTTGTTGCTTTTAGGGAAGTATCCCAATAATCTTAGAAAGATTCAAATAACATCACAAGAGCCCCAAGCTCAGAAATGCATACCAATGGTCTCAGACGTCATCTAGACAGTTCAGGAATCCATTCCTTTGAACTGTACTTCTTTGATTTGTGCAAGAAGGGCAAATTCTCATTGCAACACATTCTCACTGACTCTAAAGTGTATTCCCAAACCATTCCTTACCTAAAGTCATCTTCATGGTAAATTTCCTCTCATAGCCTCATGTCATGACGTTTAGGAGTGTCTGTACACTTCAACTGATTCAGTCTAGGTAAGTACTTACCAGATGGCTTACAGCCCTGTCTGATCCACTCCATGAAGCCCATGGGTCTCATGTCATCTGCTAGGTTTGTCAGCTCCTCGCTGCTTAACTTCTGATAGGGAAGACAGGCAGGGACAATGTCTGGTAGTTTCTCCATGTTCTTATGTTGCATTTGTTGTCTCGTACATCATCTCCTGGAAGGAAGGAAAATCAAACACAAAACACTGTTATGATGAAGGCAGAGGTAAAAGAACAGGGGCAGAGGGAGAGGGAAAGGCAGAGAGACAGAGACAGAGATTGAGCAAGGGGAAAGGGCAGAGGACTTGTTGCTTTTGAAGAAGTATCCCAATGATCTTAGAAAGATTCTAATAGCATTACAATCACCCTGGGCTCAGAAATGTACACCAATGTCACCAGTTATCCAGATAAATCTTGAAACTATTGCAATGAACCGTACTGCCGTGATATGTACAAGAAGGGCAAACAATCATTGGAACACAATCTCACTGTACTCAACATTCTATTCCAAACCAGTCCTTACCTAAAGACATCTTCACAGTCTTTCCTATAATATTCCTCATGTCATTACTGAGTGTGTCTTCACTTCAACTGAATCAATCTAGGCAAGTAATTACCTGATGGCTTACAGCCCCGCTGATCCACTCCATGAAGCCCATGGGTCTCAAGCCTTCTGCTAGGACTGTCAGCTCCTCACTGCTCAAGCTTTTGTTGGGAAGTCAGGTGGGGTCAATGTCTGGTAGTTTCGTCACCTTCATCATGCATTCATCGGTTCCAACATCATCTCCTGATGAGGGCAGGAATAGCAAACGCAATACAGCGTCATGAAGAAGACAGAGGTAAAAGCAGAAGGGAAGAGGCATACATGTAGGCATAGGCAGAGGCAGGGACAGAGGAAGAGGCCTTGTTGCTTTTAGGGAAGTATCCCAATAATCTTAGAAAGATTCAAATAACATCACAAGAGCCCTAAGGTCAGAAATGCATACCAATGGTCTCAGAAGTCATCTAGACGGTTCAGGAAACCATTCCATTGAACTGTACTTCTGAGATTTGTGGAATAAGGGCAAAGTCTCATTGCAACACATTCTCACCGACTCAAAATTGTATTCCAAAATCATTCCTTACCTAAAGTCCTCTTCATGGTAAATTTCCTCTCAAATCCTCATCTCATGACGCTTAGAAGTGTCTGTACACTTCAACTGATTCAATCTAGGTGAGTACTTACCAGATGGCTTACAGCCCTGTCTGATCCACTCCATGAAGCCCATGGGTCTCATGTCTTCTGCTAGGTTTGTCAGCTCCTCGCTGCTTAACTTCAGATAGGGAAGACAGGCAGGGACAATGTCTGGTAGTTTCTCAATCTTCTTATCTTGTATTTGTTGTCGCGAACATCTTCTCCTGGAGGCAGGAAAATCAAACCCAATACACTGTTATGATGAAGGCAGAGGTAAAAGAACAGGGGCAGAGGGAGAGGGAAAGGCAGAGAGACAGAGATGGAGATTGATCAAGGGAAAGGCGCCGAGGACTTGTTGCTTTTGAAGAAGTATCCCAATGATCTTAAAAGATTCTAATACTGTAGCATTACAAGCACCCTGAGCTCAGATATGCACACCAATGTCACCAGCCGTCCAGATAAATCTTGAAACTATTCCAATGAACCGTACAGCCGTGAAAGGTGCAAGAAGGGCAAATTCTCATTGCAACACATTCTCACTGACTCAAAAGCGTATTCCCAATCCACTTCTTACCTAAAGTCATCTTCATGGTAAATTTCCTCACATAGCCTCATGTCATGACGTTTAGGAGTGTCTGTACACTTCAACTGATTCAATCTAGGTGAGTACTTACCAGATGGCTTACAGCCTGTCTGATCCACTCCATGAAGCCCATGGGTCTCATGTCATCTGCTAGGTTTGTCAGCTCCTCACTGCTTAACTTCTGATAGGGAAGACAGGCAGGGTCAATGTCTGGTAGTTTCTCAATCTTCTTATCTTGTATTTGTTGTCGCGAACAAAGTCTCCTGGAAGCAGGAAAATCAAACCCAATACACTGTTATGATGAAGGCAGAGGTAAAAGAACAGGGGCAGAGGCAGAGGAAAGGGCAGAGAGACAGAGACAGAGATTGAGCAAGGGGAAAGGGCAGAGGACTTGTTGCTTTTGAAGAAGTATCCCAATGATCTTAGAAAGATTCTAATAGCATTACAATCACCCTGGGCTCAGAAATGTAAACCAATGTCACCAGTCATCCAGATAAATCTTGAAACTATTCCAAAGAAACGTACTGCCGTGATATGTGCAAGAAGGGCAAACACTCATTGAAACACAATCGTACTGACTCAACATTCTATTCCAAACCAGTCCTTACCTAAAGACATCTTCACAGTATTTCCTCTCAAAGCCTCGTCATTACTGAGTGTGTCTTCACTTCAACTGAATCAATCTAGGCAAGTAATTACCTGATGGCTTACAGCCCTGTCTGATCCACTCCATGAAGCCATGGTTCTCAAGTCTTCTGCTAGGTTTGTCAGCTCCTCACTGCTCAAGCTTTTGTTGGGAAGTCAGGCAGGGTCAATGTCTGGTAGTTTCGTCACCTTCATCATGCATTTATTGGTTCCAACGTCATCTCCTGATGAGGGCAGGAATATCAAACACAATACAGCGTCATGATGAAGACAGAGGTAAAAGCAGAAGGGAAGAGGCATACATGTAGGCATAGGCAGAGGCAGGGACAGAGGAAGAGGCCTTGTTGCTTTTAGGGAAGTATCCCATGAATCTTAGAAAGATTCAAATAACATCACAAGTGCCCCAAGCTCAGAAATGCATACCAATGGTCTCAGAAGTCATCTAGACAGTTCAGGAAACCATTCCATTGAACTGTACTTCTGAGATTTGTGCAAGAAGGGCAAATTCTCATTGCAACACATTCTCACTGACTCAAAATTGTATTCCCAAACCATTCCTTACCTAAAGTCATCTCCATGGTAAATTTCCTCTCATAGCCTCATGTCATGACGTTTAGGAGTGTCTGTACACTTCAACTGATTCAATCTAGGTGAGTACTTACCAGATGGCTTACAGCCCTGTCTGATCCACTCCATGAAGCCAATGGGTCTCAAGTCTTCTGCTAGGTTCGTCAACTCCTCGCTGCTTAACTTTTGATAGGGCAGACAGGCAGGGCCAATGTCTGGTAGTTTCTCAATCTTCTTATCTTGTATTTGTTGTCGTGAACATCATCTCCTGGAGGCAGGAAAATCAAACCCAATACACTGTAATGATGAAGGCAGAGGTAAAAGAACAGGGGCAGAGGCAGAGGAAAGGGCAGAGAGACAGAGACAGAGATTGAGCAAGGGGAAACGGCAGAGGACTTGTTGCTTTTGAAGAAGTATCCCAATGATCTTAGAAAGATTCTAATAGCATTACAATCACCCTGGGCTCAGAAATGTACACCAATGTGACCAGTCATCCAGATCAATCTTGAAACTATTGCAATGAACCGTACTGCCGTGATATGTACAAGAAGTGCAAACACTCATTGGAACACAATCTCACTGTACTCAACATTCTATTCCAAACCAGTTCTCACCTAAAGACATCTTCACAGTATTTCCTCTCAAAGCCTCGTCATTACTGAGTGTGTCTTCACTTCAACTGATTCAATCTAGGTAAGTACTTACCTGATAGCTTATAGCCCTGTCTGATCCACTCCATGAAGCCCATGTCTTCTGCTAGGATTGTCAGCTCCTCACTGCTCAAGCTTTTGATGGGAAGTCAGGCAGGGTCAATGTCTGGTAGTTTCACCACTTTCGTCATGCATTTATTGGTTCCAACATCATCTCCTGATGAGGGCAGGAATATCAAACACAAGACAGCGTCATGATGAAGACAGAGGTAAAAGCAGAAGGGAAGAGGCATACATGTAGGCATAGGCAGAGGCAGGGACAGAGGAAGAGGCCTTGTTGCTTTTAGGGAAGTATCCCAATAGGGGTTATGCGTTGACGTCATCACACGCTTGACGACCAATAGCGACGCCATCTTAGAGGGCAAGCGCTTTGCACGCAACCGGCGTGTGTACATGTACATGTACAGTGTACAGTATATATGTACAGTATGTACACGTACAATATACTGTACACATAAAACACTGCATGTCGTGTACAGCGTAGTATACGTACGTGTGCGAGCGTCGGGGAAATTTCACATCGTTTTCGTCTCGAAATTCGCCCGGTGTTGTTTGGAAATCAGTACAGACATGACAGCCCAGTTGTCAGCGTACGTTGAAGCACTTTCTGGTGCAGCCAAAGCCAGTTATTTGGAAAAGTTGTCACTGTGCGAGCTACGGGAAGATCCCTACTGCATCGATGCTACACGTTTGGAGGCTGAGCCGTCGGTGATTCCAAATGTGAAATGGAATGACATGTACTTGTACATGATTTCCACACCAAGTCAACACACAAAGGAAGAAATGCAATAATTTGATCTTGCAAAATAATGTAGTTTTTCTCAAGAACAGGGCCTACAGGCATCAAGTAGGATGTTTGCATTATCTGTTTAATGTAATCATTGAAATGCATTAAAATTTGTTATTTTGAGGAGCACATTGCTCATATTCATCATTTTTTAAGACAGAAAATGCACCGGGTCCTATTTTAATATGGTGAGCCATTATAAACTAGTACAATTCATGTATAATTAATGATGTACACTGTACACAGATACAAATTGATATCAAACTAGTTTTGAGGTTTTATTTCTTCAAAGGTCATATTGTTTTCTATTGCATGTTGGCTTCAATTTTTATATACTGTACAGCTGTACATTGTAATAACACAGGTACATGTATTACGGTTATAATTCTGGTGTCACATCCCAGGGTGCATTCCTTATTTAGTTTCAACGTCATGATTTTAATCAAGAGGAACCACTCCTGGGCACATGTTCACAAAAGCACAAGCAACATGAACAATTTTGTTTACAGTCACCTCTGGAGAATTTTTGTCATTAACTAGTGTAATTGGGATACGGCTTTGGAGAATTGTGTACTTCTGTTTAACCATTCCGATTACCCGTTCAACATGAATTCTTACACATGACAGTTCCCTACTCCAATCAACGTCAACTTTTTCAAGTTGCTTTTTACCACATGTGAATGGGGGCACTTTCACCTCAGCCATTGCCATTCCGCAGTAGTCATTTACAAAAAATCCCCTATCACCTATAACAAGATCACCTGGTAAAAGTTTGTCTACGAGGCCACTGTTCTGTGTGATATTCGTATCTGAAGCACGCCCTCCCCAGCAATTACTTAAAAAACAAATGGAACCTTGTGGTGTAATACCAATCAGAAACTTGAGTGTGGAATGGTGTTTGTAGTTACTCCAAACTTGAGCTCTTGCCAGTAAATCCGAGGGCTGTTCAATAAAAACTTCAGTACAGTCAATAATAACAGCACATTTTCCAAAAAAACGTCTGAATGACCTTGGCATGCTCTTGCGCAAAGCATCGCGACTAGGCCAGTGAATAAGGGACTGTGTCTTAACAAACATAATGTCTAGAATACGGTGAAAATTTCTCGAAACCGTTGATTGATTCACTCCAAATCTATATGCCAAATCATCATCAGCGAGGTTCAAACGCAGTTTCATGAAAAACATTAACACCTTATGAAACTGGGACAGTTTTCTACAACCTGGAAGGGCACCTAGTATCAGTGCAAAAAGGGCAGAGAACACGCCCCATGAAGGAAGCCCTGTGTAGAACTTAATCTTCGCATCATCTTTGAAGTCCTCTTCTAGCAGACCCGTTTGATTCACCCTTTCCTCCAGCTCACGAACCTGGCCCCTCAGAGCAATATTGTCTCTTTCGAGTTGCTGGATTTGTTGTTCAAATGAACTGATGTAATCTGATGACAGTTCTGTTTGAGCCTCGACTCCTGATGGCTCTGCGTAGGTGTTCTGTTCCTGCTCTGGGTTGTCGGCACTTTGGCGCCGTTTGTGAAGCTCAAGTAGTATTGAAGCTGTCGCCACATCATCTGCCTTTCTTTTACGCTGAGCCAGTCGTTCAAAACGTCCAGGTGCTCCCTCGTGTCTTGAGTACCCCATGTTTTGAGTAGGAGACCAATCAGGATTGTTGGTGTCATGAAGGTAAGCTGGCTTTCCTGCGTGAAAATTTTGAAAATGTTTTAGAGGACATACAATTTGTGCAGGGGTCGATATTATGAAACTCATAAATTTCGGTCAATTATATATGTGACCAGGCACAGCGACATGAGGAATATCACAACAAAACACTTTTCCAGTAAACAATGCCTGAAGTCAAAGTATCTTCTCAATTCGGTTAAAAATCAATTATTTTTTTTGCATTTTTGGAAAGTTAGTGTATTGGAGGATGTTATGTTCAACTTCAAAGGATTTTTCCGAAATCCATCTCTAAATGTTGAAAAAAACGAGTGTTTGTGTACTGTTTTCATGAAAATGTAAAGTTCCTGCCTTTTTGAATGGCCACTTTCGAGGAGTTAGACTGGTGCTGCTATATTGTGTCTGGTGCCAAATGAACAAGCGAAGTCCCCTTGTAGTTGTACTATTTACAACAAAGTTCATATGGAAATAAATTTGATATCATTTGAAAGCTAATGGTATACTCTTTCACATCATTAGGAAATCTCAAAATCTCAAAAGTGGGGGTTATTCCTCATTATGCTGTGCCGGGTCACATAATTATAAGATGTTGTAACTGTAGATGACTGGCGATGAACCAAAGCCATACGGTCTGTCACATCTGCGATGGGTTATCCATCTTTACTTGAGTTACGATGGATTGTAAAATCGGCTCCAGGTTTAATAGCGCATGAGTAGGGTTCGTCTAATTTTCATTTTTGTATGAGAAAGCCTCATTATAAAGCCTACCTTGAATAAAGTGTACGGAGCACACCCGCGACGATTTGGAAGGTACCCATCCGTCACGCTTGATGTTAGCGATCCATTTCTCTCGCCGTTCTTTCGAAAGTTTCGCCGAGTGCTCACCGTGGTGAAGTAAAACAGTGGGAATGCAGAAAAAGGACACTCCTTTGTCTCGGTTACTGCGGTTGCCACAGCCGACGACGCAACAGAAATTCACCATTTTCGGACGTTTTCGCAGCTACACTCACGATGAAAACGAAGGACGCTATGTGCATGTACTATGCATGTACACACACGTACTCGTACGAACGCGTACTACACTCTGTTGCTAGCCTCTGGCTTGTCCTCTGAGAGAGGGCGCCCTTCAGTTACTAAGTATGTCTGACGTCATACGCATAACCTCTATACTCTTAGAAAGATTCAAATAACATCACAAGAGCCCCAAGCTCAGAAATGCATACCAATGGTCTCAGACGTCATCTAGACAGTCCATGAAACCATTCCATTGAACTGTACTTCTGAGATTTGTTCAAGAAGGGCAAATTCTCATTGCAACACATTTTCACTGACTCAAAATTGTATACCCAAACCATTCATTCCTTACCTAAAGTCATCTCCATGGTCAATTTCCTCTTAAAGCCTCCTGTCATGACGTTTAGGAGTGTCTGTACACTTCAACTGATTCAATCTAGGTGAGTACTTACCAGATGGCTTACAGCCTGTCTGATCCACTCCATGAAGCCCATGGGTCTCATGTCATCTGCTAGGTTTGTCAGCTCCTCACTGCTTAACTTCTGATAGGGAAGACAGGCAGGGTCAATGTCTGGTAGTTTCTCAATCTTCTTATCTTGTATTTGTTGTCGCGAACAAAGTCTCCTGGAAGCAGGAAAATCAAACCCAATACACTGTTATGATGAAGGCAGAGGTAAAAGAACAGGGGCAGAGGCAGAGGAAAGGGCAGAGAGACAGAGACAGAGATTGAGCAAGGGGAAAGGGCAGAGGACTTGTTGCTTTTGAAGAAGTATCCCAATGATCTTAGAAAGATTCTAATAGCATTACAATCACCCTGGGCTCAGAAATGTAAACCAATGTCACCAGTCATCCAGATAAATCTTGAAACTATTCCAAAGAAACGTACTGCCGTGATATGTGCAAGAAGGGCAAACACTCATTGAAACACAATCGTACTGACTCAACATTCTATTCCAAACCAGTCCTTACCTAAAGACATCTTCACAGTATTTCCTCTCAAAGCCTCGTCATTACTGAGTGTGTCTTCACTTCAACTGAATCAATCTAGGCAAGTAATTACCTGATGGCTTACAGCCCTGTCTGATCCACTCCATGAAGCCATGGTTCTCAAGTCTTCTGCTAGGTTTGTCAGCTCCTCACTGCTCAAGCTTTTGTTGGGAAGTCAGGCAGGGTCAATGTCTGGTAGTTTCGTCACCTTCATCATGCATTTATTGGTTCCAACGTCATCTCCTGATGAGGGCAGGAATATCAAACACAATACAGCGTCATGATGAAGACAGAGGTAAAAGCAGAAGGGAAGAGGCATACATGTAGGCATAGGCAGAGGCAGGGACAGAGGAAGAGGCCTTGTTGCTTTTAGGGAAGTATCCCATGAATCTTAGAAAGATTCAAATAACATCACAAGTGCCCCAAGCTCAGAAATGCATACCAATGGTCTCAGAAGTCATCTAGACAGTTCAGGAAACCATTCCATTGAACTGTACTTCTGAGATTTGTGCAAGAAGGGCAAATTCTCATTGCAACACATTCTCACTGACTCAAAATTGTATTCCCAAACCATTCCTTACCTAAAGTCATCTCCATGGTAAATTTCCTCTCATAGCCTCATGTCATGACGTTTAGGAGTGTCTGTACACTTCAACTGATTCAATCTAGGTGAGTACTTACCAGATGGCTTACAGCCCTGTCTGATCCACTCCATGAAGCCAATGGGTCTCAAGTCTTCTGCTAGGTTCGTCAACTCCTCGCTGCTTAACTTTTGATAGGGCAGACAGGCAGGGCCAATGTCTGGTAGTTTCTCAATCTTCTTATCTTGTATTTGTTGTCGTGAACATCATCTCCTGGAGGCAGGAAAATCAAACCCAATACACTGTAATGATGAAGGCAGAGGTAAAAGAACAGGGGCAGAGGCAGAGGAAAGGGCAGAGAGACAGAGACAGAGATTGAGCAAGGGGAAACGGCAGAGGACTTGTTGCTTTTGAAGAAGTATCCCAATGATCTTAGAAAGATTCTAATAGCATTACAATCACCCTGGGCTCAGAAATGTACACCAATGTGACCAGTCATCCAGATCAATCTTGAAACTATTGCAATGAACCGTACTGCCGTGATATGTACAAGAAGTGCAAACACTCATTGGAACACAATCTCACTGTACTCAACATTCTATTCCAAACCAGTTCTCACCTAAAGACATCTTCACAGTATTTCCTCTCAAAGCCTCGTCATTACTGAGTGTGTCTTCACTTCAACTGATTCAATCTAGGTAAGTACTTACCTGATAGCTTATAGCCCTGTCTGATCCACTCCATGAAGCCCATGTCTTCTGCTAGGATTGTCAGCTCCTCACTGCTCAAGCTTTTGATGGGAAGTCAGGCAGGGTCAATGTCTGGTAGTTTCACCACTTTCGTCATGCATTTATTGGTTCCAACATCATCTCCTGATGAGGGCAGGAATATCAAACACAAGACAGCGTCATGATGAAGACAGAGGTAAAAGCAGAAGGGAAGAGGCATACATGTAGGCATAGGCAGAGGCAGGGACAGAGGAAGAGGCCTTGTTGCTTTTAGGGAAGTATCCCAATAGGGGTTATGCGTTGACGTCATCACACGCTTGACGACCAATAGCGACGCCATCTTAGAGGGCAAGCGCTTTGCACGCAACCGGCGTGTGTACATGTACATGTACAGTGTACAGTATATATGTACAGTATGTACACGTACAATATACTGTACACATAAAACACTGCATGTCGTGTACAGCGTAGTATACGTACGTGTGCGAGCGTCGGGGAAATTTCACATCGTTTTCGTCTCGAAATTCGCCCGGTGTTGTTTGGAAATCAGTACAGACATGACAGCCCAGTTGTCAGCGTACGTTGAAGCACTTTCTGGTGCAGCCAAAGCCAGTTATTTGGAAAAGTTGTCACTGTGCGAGCTACGGGAAGATCCCTACTGCATCGATGCTACACGTTTGGAGGCTGAGCCGTCGGTGATTCCAAATGTGAAATGGAATGACATGTACTTGTACATGATTTCCACACCAAGTCAACACACAAAGGAAGAAATGCAATAATTTGATCTTGCAAAATAATGTAGTTTTTCTCAAGAACAGGGCCTACAGGCATCAAGTAGGATGTTTGCATTATCTGTTTAATGTAATCATTGAAATGCATTAAAATTTGTTATTTTGAGGAGCACATTGCTCATATTCATCATTTTTTAAGACAGAAAATGCACCGGGTCCTATTTTAATATGGTGAGCCATTATAAACTAGTACAATTCATGTATAATTAATGATGTACACTGTACACAGATACAAATTGATATCAAACTAGTTTTGAGGTTTTATTTCTTCAAAGGTCATATTGTTTTCTATTGCATGTTGGCTTCAATTTTTATATACTGTACAGCTGTACATTGTAATAACACAGGTACATGTATTACGGTTATAATTCTGGTGTCACATCCCAGGGTGCATTCCTTATTTAGTTTCAACGTCATGATTTTAATCAAGAGGAACCACTCCTGGGCACATGTTCACAAAAGCACAAGCAACATGAACAATTTTGTTTACAGTCACCTCTGGAGAATTTTTGTCATTAACTAGTGTAATTGGGATACGGCTTTGGAGAATTGTGTACTTCTGTTTAACCATTCCGATTACCCGTTCAACATGAATTCTTACACATGACAGTTCCCTACTCCAATCAACGTCAACTTTTTCAAGTTGCTTTTTACCACATGTGAATGGGGGCACTTTCACCTCAGCCATTGCCATTCCGCAGTAGTCATTTACAAAAAATCCCCTATCACCTATAACAAGATCACCTGGTAAAAGTTTGTCTACGAGGCCACTGTTCTGTGTGATATTCGTATCTGAAGCACGCCCTCCCCAGCAATTACTTAAAAAACAAATGGAACCTTGTGGTGTAATACCAATCAGAAACTTGAGTGTGGAATGGTGTTTGTAGTTACTCCAAACTTGAGCTCTTGCCAGTAAATCCGAGGGCTGTTCAATAAAAACTTCAGTACAGTCAATAATAACAGCACATTTTCCAAAAAAACGTCTGAATGACCTTGGCATGCTCTTGCGCAAAGCATCGCGACTAGGCCAGTGAATAAGGGACTGTGTCTTAACAAACATAATGTCTAGAATACGGTGAAAATTTCTCGAAACCGTTGATTGATTCACTCCAAATCTATATGCCAAATCATCATCAGCGAGGTTCAAACGCAGTTTCATGAAAAACATTAACACCTTATGAAACTGGGACAGTTTTCTACAACCTGGAAGGGCACCTAGTATCAGTGCAAAAAGGGCAGAGAACACGCCCCATGAAGGAAGCCCTGTGTAGAACTTAATCTTCGCATCATCTTTGAAGTCCTCTTCTAGCAGACCCGTTTGATTCACCCTTTCCTCCAGCTCACGAACCTGGCCCCTCAGAGCAATATTGTCTCTTTCGAGTTGCTGGATTTGTTGTTCAAATGAACTGATGTAATCTGATGACAGTTCTGTTTGAGCCTCGACTCCTGATGGCTCTGCGTAGGTGTTCTGTTCCTGCTCTGGGTTGTCGGCACTTTGGCGCCGTTTGTGAAGCTCAAGTAGTATTGAAGCTGTCGCCACATCATCTGCCTTTCTTTTACGCTGAGCCAGTCGTTCAAAACGTCCAGGTGCTCCCTCGTGTCTTGAGTACCCCATGTTTTGAGTAGGAGACCAATCAGGATTGTTGGTGTCATGAAGGTAAGCTGGCTTTCCTGCGTGAAAATTTTGAAAATGTTTTAGAGGACATACAATTTGTGCAGGGGTCGATATTATGAAACTCATAAATTTCGGTCAATTATATATGTGACCAGGCACAGCGACATGAGGAATATCACAACAAAACACTTTTCCAGTAAACAATGCCTGAAGTCAAAGTATCTTCTCAATTCGGTTAAAAATCAATTATTTTTTTTGCATTTTTGGAAAGTTAGTGTATTGGAGGATGTTATGTTCAACTTCAAAGGATTTTTCCGAAATCCATCTCTAAATGTTGAAAAAAACGAGTGTTTGTGTACTGTTTTCATGAAAATGTAAAGTTCCTGCCTTTTTGAATGGCCACTTTCGAGGAGTTAGACTGGTGCTGCTATATTGTGTCTGGTGCCAAATGAACAAGCGAAGTCCCCTTGTAGTTGTACTATTTACAACAAAGTTCATATGGAAATAAATTTGATATCATTTGAAAGCTAATGGTATACTCTTTCACATCATTAGGAAATCTCAAAATCTCAAAAGTGGGGGTTATTCCTCATTATGCTGTGCCGGGTCACATAATTATAAGATGTTGTAACTGTAGATGACTGGCGATGAACCAAAGCCATACGGTCTGTCACATCTGCGATGGGTTATCCATCTTTACTTGAGTTACGATGGATTGTAAAATCGGCTCCAGGTTTAATAGCGCATGAGTAGGGTTCGTCTAATTTTCATTTTTGTATGAGAAAGCCTCATTATAAAGCCTACCTTGAATAAAGTGTACGGAGCACACCCGCGACGATTTGGAAGGTACCCATCCGTCACGCTTGATGTTAGCGATCCATTTCTCTCGCCGTTCTTTCGAAAGTTTCGCCGAGTGCTCACCGTGGTGAAGTAAAACAGTGGGAATGCAGAAAAAGGACACTCCTTTGTCTCGGTTACTGCGGTTGCCACAGCCGACGACGCAACAGAAATTCACCATTTTCGGACGTTTTCGCAGCTACACTCACGATGAAAACGAAGGACGCTATGTGCATGTACTATGCATGTACACACACGTACTCGTACGAACGCGTACTACACTCTGTTGCTAGCCTCTGGCTTGTCCTCTGAGAGAGGGCGCCCTTCAGTTACTAAGTATGTCTGACGTCATACGCATAACCTCTATACTCTTAGAAAGATTCAAATAACATCACAAGAGCCCCAAGCTCAGAAATGCATACCAATGGTCTCAGACGTCATCTAGACAGTCCATGAAACCATTCCATTGAACTGTACTTCTGAGATTTGTTCAAGAAGGGCAAATTCTCATTGCAACACATTTTCACTGACTCAAAATTGTATACCCAAACCATTCATTCCTTACCTAAAGTCATCTCCATGGTCAATTTCCTCTTAAAGCCTCCTGTCATGACGTTTAGGAGTGTCTGTACACTTCAACTGATTCAATCTAGGTGAGTACTTACCAGATGGCTTACAGCCCTGTCTGATCCACTCCATGAAGCCCATGGGTCTCATGTCATCTGCTAGGTTTGTCAGCTCCTCGCTGCTTAACTTCTTATAGGGAAGACAGGCAGGGACAATGTCTGGTAGTTTCTCAATCTTCTTATCTTGTATTTGTTGTCGCGAACATCGTCTCCTGGAGGCAGGAAAATCAAACCCAATATACTGTTATGATGAAGGCAGAGGTAAAAGAACAGGGGCAGAGGCAGAGGGAAAGGCAGAGAGACAGAGACATAGATTGAGCAAGGGAAAGGGGCAGAGGCCTTGTTGCTTTTGAAGAAGTATCCCAAAGATCTTAGAAAGATTCCAATACTGTAGCATTACAAGCACCCTGAGCTCAGAAGTGTAAACTAATGTTTACCAGCAATCCAGATCAATCTTGAAACTATTCCAATGAACTGTGCTGCCGTGATATGTGGAAGAAGGGCAAACACTCATTGAAACACATTCTCACTGACACAAAATTATATTCCAAACCAGTCCTCACCTAAAGACATCTTCACAGTATATCCTGTCAAAGCCTCATGTTAGTACTGAGTGTGTCTTTACTTCAACTGAATCAATCTAGGCAAGTAATTACCTGATGGCTTACAGCCCTGTCTGATCCACTCCATGAAGCCAAGGGTCTCAAGCCTTCTGCTAGGTTTGTCAGCTCCTCACTGCTCAAGCTTTTGTTGGGAAGTCAGGCAGGGTCAATGTCTGGTAGTTTTGCCACCTTCATCATGCATTCATTGGTTCCAACATCGTCTCCTGATGAGGGCAGGAATATCAAACGCAATACAGCGTCATGATGAAGACAGAGGTAAAAGCAGAAGGGAAGAGGCATACATGTAGGCATAGGCAGAGGCAGGGACAGAGGAAGAGGCCTTGTTGCTTTTAGGGAAGTATCCCAATAATCTTAGAAAGATTCAAATAACATCACAAGAGCCCCAAGCTCAGAAATGCATACCAATGGTCTCAAAAGTCATCTAGACAGTTCAGGAAACCATTCCAATGAACTGTACTTCTGCGTTTTGTGTAAGAAGGGCAAATTCTTGTTGCAGCACATTCTCACCGACTCAAAATTGTATTCCCAAATCATTCCTTACCTAAAGTCATCTGCATGGTAAATTTCCTCTCATAGCCTCATGTCATGACGTTTAGGAGTGTCTGTACACTTCAACTGATTCAATCTAGCTGAGTACTTACCAGATGGCTTACAGCGCTGTCTGATCCACTCCATGAAACCCATGGGTCTCAAGTCTTTTGCTAGGTTTGTCAGCTCCTCGCTGCTTAACTTCTGATAGGGAAGACAGGCAGGGACAATGTCTGGTAGTTTCTCAATCTTCTTATCTTGCATTTGTTGTCTCGTCTCCTGGAGGCAGGAAAATCAAACCCAATACACTGTCATGATGAAGGCAGAGGTAAAAGAACGACGGCAGAGGCAGAGGGAAAGGCAGAGAGACAGAGATGGAGATTGATCAAGGGAAAGGGGCAGAGGACTTGTTGCTTTTGAAGAAGTATCCCAATGATTTTAGAAAGATGCTAATAGCGTTACAAGCACCCCGAGCTCAGAAATGCACACCAATGGTCTCCAGCCATCCAGATTAATCTTTAAACTATTCTAATGAACCATACTGCCATGATATGTGCAAGAAGGGCAAACACTAATTGAAACACATTATAACTGACTCAACATTCTATTTCAAACCAGTCCTTACCTAAAGACATCTTCACAGTATTTCCTATAATAGCCTTATGTCATTACTGAGTGTCTTCACTTCAACTGAATCAATCTAGGCAAGTAATTACCTGATGGCTTACAGCCCTGTCTGATCCACTCCATGAAGCCAAGGGTCTCAAGTCTTCTGCTAGGTTTGTCAGCTCCTCACTGCTCAAGTTTTTGGTTGGGAAGTCAGGCAGGGTCAATGTCTGGTAGTTTCGCCACCTTCATCATGCATTCATTGGTTCCAACATCATCTCCTGATGAGGGCAGGAATATCAAACACAAGACAGCGTCATGATGAAGACAGAGGTAAAAGCAGAAGGGAAGAGGCATACATGTAGGCATAGGCAGAGGCAGGGACAGAGGAAGAGACCTTGTTGCTTTTAGGGAAGTATCCCAATAATCTTAGAAAGATTCAAATAACATCACAAGTGCCCCAAGCTCAGAAATGCATACCAATGGTCTCAGAAGTCATCTAGGCAGTTCAGGAAACCATTCCATTGAACTGTACTTCTGTGATTTGTACAAGAAGGGCAAATTCTCATTGCAACACATTCTCACTGACTCAAAATTGTATTCCCAAACCATTCCTTACCTAAAGTCATCTTCATGGTAAATTTCCTCTCAAAGCCTCATGTCATGACGTTTAGGAGTGTCTGTACACTTCAACTGATTCAATCTAGCTGAGTACTTACCAGATGGCTTACAGCCCTGTCTGATCCACTCCATGAAGCCCATGGGTCTCATGTCTTCTGCTAGGTTTATCAGGTCCTCGCTGCTTAACTTCTGATACGGAAGACAGGCAGGGCCAATGTCTGGTAGTTTCTCAATCTTCTTATCTTGTATTTGTTGTCGCGAACATCGTCTCCTGGAGGCAGGAAAATCAAACCCAATACACTGTCATGATGAAGGCAGAGGTAAAAGGACAGGGGCAGAGGCAGAGGAAAGGCAGAGAGACAGAGACATAGATTGAACAAGGGAAAGGGGCAGAGGCCTTGTTGCTTTTGAAGAAGTATCCCAAATGATCTTAGAAAGATGCTAATAGCATTACAAGCACCCTGAGCTCAGAAATGTACACCAATGTCACCAGTCATCCAGATCAATCTTGAAACTATTCCAATGAACCGTACTGCCATGATATGTGCAAGAAGGGCAAACACTCATTTAAAGACATTATAACTGACTCAACATTCTATTCCAAACCAGTCCTTACCTAAAGACATCTTCACAGTAATTCCTATAATAGCCTCATGTCATTACTGAGTGTGTCTTCACTTCAACTGAATCAATCTAGGCAAGTAATTACCTGATGGCTTACAGCCCTGTCTGATCCACTCCATGAAGCCAAGGGTCTCAAGTCTTCTGCTAGGTTTGTCAGCTCCTCACTGCTCAAGCTTTTGTTGGAAAGTCAGGCAGGGTCAATGTCTGGTAGTTTTGTCACGTTCATCTTGCATTTATTGGTTCCAACATCATCTCCTGATGAGGGCAGGAATATCAAACACAAGACAGCGTCATGATGAAGACAGAGGTAAAAGCAGAAGGGAAGAGGCATACATGTAGGCATAGGCAGAGGCAGGGACAGAGGAAGAGGCCTTGTTGCTTTTAGGGAAGTATCCTAATAATCTTAGAAAGATTCAAATAACATCACAAGTGCCCAAGCTCAGAAATGCATACCAATGGTCTCAGAAGTCATCTAGACAGTTCAGGAAACCATTCCATTGAACTGTACTTGTGAGATTTGTGCAAGAAGGGCAAATTCTCATTGCAACACATTCTCACTGACTCAAACTTGTATTCCCAAACCATTCCTTACCTAAAGTCATCTTCATGGTAAGTTTCCTCTCAAAGCCTCATGTCATGACGTTTAGGAGTGTCTGTACACTTCAACTGATTCAATCTAGGTGAGTACTTACCAGATGGCTTACAGCCCTGTCTGATCCACTCCATGAAGCCCATGGGTCTCATGTCATCTGCTAGGTTTGTCAGCTCCTCGCTGCTTAACTTCTGATAGGGAAGACAGGCAAGGCCAATGTCTGGTAGTTTCTCAATCTTCTTATCTTGTATTTGTTGTCACGAACATCGTCTCCTGGAGGCAGGAAAATCAAACCCAATACACTGTCATGATGAAGGTAGAGATAAAAGAACAGGGACAGAGGCAGAGGGAAAGGCAGAGAGACAGAGACATAGATTGAGCAAGGGAAAGGGACAGAGGCCTTGTTGCTTTTGAAGAAGTATCCCAATGATCTTAGAAAGATTCGCATAGCATTACAAGCACCCTGATCTCAAAAAATGTACACCAATGGTCGCCAGCCATCCAGATTAATCTTGAAACTATTCCAATGAACCGTACTGCCATGATATGTGCAAGAAGGGCAAACACTTGTTGCAACACATTATAACTGACTCAACTTTCTATTCCAAACCACTCCATACCTAAAGACATCTTCACAGTATTTCCTATAATAGCCTCATGTCATTACTGAGTGTGTCTTCACTTAAACAGAATCAATCTAGGCAAGTAATTACCTGATGGCTTACAGCCCTGTCTGATCCACTCCATGAAGCCAGGGGTCTCAAGCCTTCTGCTAGGATTGTCAGCTCCTCACTGCTCAAGCTTTTGTTGGGAAGACAGGCAGGGTCAATGTCTGGTAGTTTCGCCACCTTCATCATGCATTTATTCGTTCCAACATCATCTCCTGATGAGGGCAGGAATATCAAACGCAATACAGCGTCATGATGAAGACAGAGGTAACAGCAGAAGGGAAGAGGCATACATGTAGGCATAGGCAGAGACAGAGGAAGAGGCCTTGTTGCTTTTAGGGAAGTATCCCAATAATCTTAGAAAGATTCAAATAACATCACAAGTGCCCCAAGCTCAGAAATGCATACCAATGGTCTCAGACGTCATCTAGACAGTTCAGGAAACCATTCCATTGAACTGTACTTCTGAGATTTGTGCAAGAAGGGCAAATTCTCATTGCAACACATTTTCACTGACTAAACATTATATTCCCAAACTATTCCTTACCTAAAGTCATCTGCATGGTAAATTTCCTCTCATAGCCTCATGTCATGACGTTTAGGAGTGTCTGTACACTTCAACTGATTCAATCTAGGTGAGTACTTACCAGATGGCTTACAGCGCTGTCTGATCCACTCCATGAAACCCATGGGTCTCAAGTCTTTTGCTAGGTTTGTCAGCTCCTCGCTGCTTAACTTCTGATAGGGAAGACAGGCAGGGACAATGTCTGGTAGTTTCTCAATCTTCTTATCTTGCATTTGTTGTCTCGTCTCCTGGAGGCAGGAAAATCAAACCCAATACACTGTCATGATGAAGGCAGAGGTAAAAGAACGACGGCAGAGGCAGAGGGAAAGGCAGAGAGACAGAGATGGAGATTGATCAAGGGAAAGGGGCAGAGGACTTGTTGCTTTTGAAGAAGTATCCCAATGATTTTAGAAAGATGCTAATAGCGTTACAAGCACCCCGAGCTCAGAAATGCACACCAATGGTCTCCAGCCATCCAGATTAATCTTTAAACTATTCTAATGAACCATACTGCCATGATATGTGCAAGAAGGGCAAACACTAATTGAAACACATTATAACTGACTCAACATTCTATTTCAAACCAGTCCTTACCTAAAGACATCTTCACAGTATTTCCTATAATAGCCTTATGTCATTACTGAGTGTCTTCACTTCAACTGAATCAATCTAGGCAAGTAATTACCTGATGGCTTACAGCCCTGTCTGATCCACTCCATGAAGCCAAGGGTCTCAAGTCTTCTGCTAGGTTTGTCAGCTCCTCACTGCTCAAGTTTTTGGTTGGGAAGTCAGGCAGGGTCAATGTCTGGTAGTTTCGCCACCTTCATCATGCATTCATTGGTTCCAACATCATCTCCTGATGAGGGCAGGAATATCAAACACAAGACAGCGTCATGATGAAGACAGAGGTAAAAGCAGAAGGGAAGAGGCATACATGTAGGCATAGGCAGAGGCAGGGACAGAGGAAGAGACCTTGTTGCTTTTAGGGAAGTATCCCAATAATGTTAGAAAGATTCAAATAACATCACAAGTGCCCCAAGCTCAGAAATGCATACCAATGGTCTCAGAAGTCATCTAGGCAGTTCAGGAAACCATTCCATTGAACTGTACTTCTGTGATTTGTACAAGAAGGGCAAATTCTCATTGCAACACATTCTCACTGACTCAAAATTGTATTCCCAAACCATTCCTTACCTAAAGTCATCTTCATGGTAAATTTCCTCTCAAAGCCTCATGTCATGACGTTTAGGAGTGTCTGTACACTTCAACTGATTCAATCTAGCTGAGTACTTACCAGATGGCTTACAGCCCTGTCTGATCCACTCCATGAAGCCCATGGGTCTCATGTCTTCTGCTAGGTTTATCAGGTCCTCGCTGCTTAACTTCTGATAGGGAAGACAGGCAGGGCCAATGTCTGGTAGTTTCTCAATCTTCTTATCTTGTATTTGTTGTCGCGAACATCGTCTCCTGGAGGCAGGAAAATCAAACCCAATACACTGTCATGATGAAGGCAGAGGTAAAAGGACAGGGGCAGAGGCAGAGGAAAGGCAGAGAGACAGAGACATAGATTGAACAAGGGAAAGGGGCAGAGGCCTTGTTGCTTTTGAAGAAGTATCCCAAATGATCTTAGAAAGATGCTAATAGCATTACAATCACCCTGAGCTCAGAAATGTACACCAATGTCACCAGTCATCCAGATCAATCTTGAAACTATTCCAATGAACCGTACTGCCATGATATGTGCAAGAAGGGCAAACACTCATTGAAAGACATTATAACTGACTCAACATTCTATTCCAAACCAGTCCTTACCTAAAGACATCTTCACAGTAATTCCTATAATAGCCTCATGTCATTACTGAGTGTGTCTTCACTTCAACTGAATCAATCTAGGCAAGTAATTACCTGATGGCTTACAGCCCTGTCTGATCCACTCCATGAAGCCAAGGGTCTCAAGCCTTCTGCTAGGTTTGTCAGCTCCTCACTGCTCAAGCTTTTGTTGGAAAGTCAGGCAGGGTCGATGTCTGGTAGTTTTGTCATCTTCATCATGCATTCATCGGTTCCAACATCATCTCCTGATGAGGGCAGGAATAGCAAACGCAATACAGCGTCATGAAGAAGACAGAGGTAAAAGCAGAAGGGAAGAGGCATACATGTAGGCATAGGCAGAGGCAGGGACAGAGGAAGAGGCCTTGTTGCTTTTAGGGAAGTATCCCAATAATCTTAGAAAGATTCAAATAACATCACAAGAGCCCTAAGGTCAGAAATGCATACCAATGGTCTCAGAAGTCATCTAGACGGTTCAGGAAACCATTCCATTGAACTGTACTTCTGAGATTTGTGGAATAAGGGCAAAGTCTCATTGCAACACATTCTCACCGACTCAAAATTGTATTCCAAAATCATTCCTTACCTAAAGTCCTCTTCATGGTAAATTTCCTCTCAAATCCTCATCTCATGACGCTTAGAAGTGTCTGTACACTTCAACTGATTCAATCTAGGTGAGTACTTACCAGATGGCTTACAGCCCTGTCTGATCCACTCCATGAAGCCCATGGGTCTCATGTCTTCTGCTAGGTTTGTCAGCTCCTCGCTGCTTAACTTCAGATAGGGAAGACAGGCAGGGACAATGTCTGGTAGTTTCTCAATCTTCTTATCTTGTATTTGTTGTCGCGAACATCTTCTCCTGGAGGCAGGAAAATCAAACCCAATACACTGTTATGATGAAGGCAGAGGTAAAAGAACAGGGGCAGAGGGAGAGGGAAAGGCAGAGAGACAGAGATGGAGATTGATCAAGGGAAAGGCGCCGAGGACTTGTTGCTTTTGAAGAAGTATCCCAATGATCTTAAAAGATTCTAATACTGTAGCATTACAAGCACCCTGAGCTCAGATATGCACACCAATGTCACCAGCCGTCCAGATAAATCTTGAAACTATTCCAATGAACCGTACAGCCGTGAAAGGTGCAAGAAGGGCAAATTCTCATTGCAACACATTCTCACTGACTCAAAAGCGTATTCCCAATCCACTTCTTACCTAAAGTCATCTTCATGGTAAATTTCCTCACATAGCCTCATGTCATGACGTTTAGGAGTGTCTGTACACTTCAACTGATTCAATCTAGGTGAGTACTTACCAGATGGCTTACAGCCTGTCTGATCCACTCCATGAAGCCCATGGGTCTCATGTCATCTGCTAGGTTTGTCAGCTCCTCACTGCTTAACTTCTGATAGGGAAGACAGGCAGGGTCAATGTCTGGTAGTTTCTCAATCTTCTTATCTTGTATTTGTTGTCGCGAACAAAGTCTCCTGGAAGCAGGAAAATCAAACCCAATACACTGTTATGATGAAGGCAGAGGTAAAAGAACAGGGGCAGAGGCAGAGGAAAGGGCAGAGAGACAGAGACAGAGATTGAGCAAGGGGAAAGGGCAGAGGACTTGTTGCTTTTGAAGAAGTATCCCAATGATCTTAGAAAGATTTGCATAGCATTACAATCACCCTGAGCTCAGAAATGTAAACCAATGTCACCAGTCATCCAGATAAATCTTGAAACTATTCCAAAGAAACGTACTGCCGTGATATGTGCAAGAAGGGCAAACACTCATTGAAACACAATCGTACTGACTCAACATTCTATTCCAAACCAGTCCTTACCTAAAGACATCTTCACAGTATTTCCTCTCAAAGCCTCGTCATTACTGAGTGTGTCTTCACTTCAACTGAATCAATCTAGGCAAGTAATTACCTGATGGCTTACAGCCCTGTCTGATCCACTCCATGAAGCCATGGTTCTCAAGTCTTCTGCTAGGTTTGTCAGCTCCTCACTGCTCAAGCTTTTGTTGGGAAGTCAGGCAGGGTCAATGTCTGGTAGTTTCGTCACCTTCATCATGCATTTATTGGTTCCAACGTCATCTCCTGATGAGGGCAGGAATATCAAACACAATACAGCGTCATGATGAAGACAGAGGTAAAAGCAGAAGGGAAGAGGCATACATGTAGGCATAGGCAGAGGCAGGGACAGAGGAAGAGGCCTTGTTTATTTTAGGGAAGTATCCTAATAATCTTAGAAAGATTCAAATAACATCACAAGTGCCCCAAACTCAGAAATGCATACCAATGGTCTCAGACGTCAACTTGACAGTTCAGGAAACCATTCCATAGGACTGTACTTTTGTGATGGTGATTTGTGCAAGAAGGGCAAATTCTCATTGCAGCACATTCTCACTGACTCCAAATTGTATTCCCAAACCATTCCTTACCTAAAGTCATCTTCATGGTAAATTTCCTCTCATAGCCTCATGTCATGACGTTAGGAGTGTCTGTACACTTCAACTGATTCAATCTAGGTGAGTACTTACCAGATGGCTTACAGCCCTGTCTGATCCACCCCATGAAGCCCATGGGTCTCATGTCATCTGCTAGGTTTGTCAGCTCCTCACTGCTTAACTTCTGATAGGAAAGACAGGCAGGGTCAATGTCTGGTAGTTTCTCAATCTTCTTATCTTGTATTTGTTGTCGCGAACATCGTCTCCTGGAAGCAGGAAAATCAAACCCAATACACTGTTACGATGAAGGCAGAGGTAAAAGAACAGGGGCAGAGGCAGAGGGAAAGGCAGAGAGACAGAGACATAGATTTAGCAAGGGGAAGGGGCAGAGGCCTTGTTGCTTTTGAAGAAGTATCCCAAAGATCTTAGAAAGATTCCAATACTGTAGCATTACAAGCACCCTGAGCTCAGAAGTGTAAACTAATGTTTACCAGCAATCCAGATCAATCTTGAAACTATTCCAATGAACCGTGCTGCCGTGATATGTGGAAGAAGGGCAAACACTCATTGAAGCACATTCTCACTGACACAAAATTATAATCCAAACCAGTCCTCACCTAAAGACATCTTCACAGTATATCCTGTCAAAGCCTCATGTCATTACTGAGTGTGTCTTTACTTCAACTGAATCAATCTAGGCAAGTAATTACCAGATGGCTTACAGCCCTGTCTGATCCACTCTATGAAGCCAAGGGTCTCAAGCCTTCTGCTAGGTTTGTCAGCTCCTCACTGCTCAAGCTTTTGTTGGGAAGTCAGGCAGGGTCAATGTCTGGTAGTTTTGCCACCTTCATCATGCATTCATTGGTTCCAACATCGTCTCCTGATGAGGGCAGGAATATCAAACGCAATACAGCGTCATGATGAAGACAGAGGTAAAAGCAGAAGGGAAGAGGCATACATGTAGGCATAGGCAGAGGCAGGGACAGAGGAAGAGGCCTTGTTGCTTTTAGGGAAGTATCCCAATAATCTTAGAAAGATTCAAATAACATCACAAGTGCCCCAAGCTCAGAAATGCATACCAATGGCCTCAGAAGTCATCTAGACACTTCAGGAAACCATTCCATTGAACTGTACTTCTGATATTTGTGCAAGAAGGGCAAATTCTCATTGCACCACATTTTCACGGACTCAAAATTGTATTCCCAAACCATTCCTTACCTAAAGTCATCTTCATGGTAAATTTCCTCTCATAGCCTCATGTCATGACGTTAGGAGTGTCTGTACACTTCAACTGATTCAATCTAGGTGAGTACTTACCAGATGGCTTACAGCCCTGTCTGATCCACCCCATGAAGCCAAGGGTCTCAAGCCTTCTGCTAGGTTTGTCAGCTCCTCACTGCTCAAGCTTTTGTTGGGAAGTCAGGCAGGGTCAATGTCTGGTAGTTTTGCCACCTTCATCATGCATTCATTGGTTCCAACATCGTCTCCTGATGAGGGCAGGAATATCAAACGCAATACAGCGTCATGATGAAGACAGAGGTAAAAGCAGAAGGGAAGAGGCATACATGTAGGCATAGGCAGAGGCAGGGACAGAGGAAGAGGCCTTGTTGCTTTTAGGGAAGTATCCCAATAATCTTAGAAAGATTCAAATAACATCACAAGAGCCCCAAGCTCAGAAATGCATACCAATGGACTCAAAAGTCATCTAGACAGTTCAGGAAACCATTCCAATGAACTGTACTTCTGCGTTTTGTGTAAGAAGGGCAAATTCTTGTTGCAGCACATTCTCACCGACTCAAAATTGTATTCCCAAATCATTCCTTACCTAAAGTCATCTGCATGGTAAATTTCCTCTCATAGCCTCATGTCATGATGTTTAGGAGTGTCTGTACACTTCAACTGATTCAATCTAGGTGAGTACTTACCAGATGGCTTACAGCCCTGTCTGATCCACTCCATGAAACCCATGGGTCTCATGTCATCTGCTAGGTCTGTCAGCTCCTCGCTGCTTAACTTCTGATAGGGAAGACAGGCAGGGACAATGTCTGGTAGTTTCTCAATCTTCTTATCTTGCATTTGTTGTCTCGTCTCCTGGAGGCAGGAAAATCAAACCCAATACACTGTCATGATGAAGGCAGAGGTAAAAGAACGACGGCAGAGGCAGAGGGAAAGGCAGAGAGACAGAGATGGAGATTGATCAAGGGAAAGGGGCAGACGACTTGTTGCTTTTGAAGAAGTATCCCAATGATTTTAGAAAGATGCTAATAGCGTTACAAGCACCCCGAGCTCAGAAATGCACACCAATGGTCTCCAGCCATCCAGATTAATCTTTAAACTATTCTAATGAACCATACTGCCATGATATGTGCAAGAAGGGCAAACACTCATTGAAACACATTATAACTGACTCAACATTCTATTTCAAACCAGTCCTTACCTAAAGACATCTTCACAGTATTTCCTATAATAGCCTTATGTCATTACTGAGTGTCTTCACTTCAACTGAATCAATCTAGGCAAGTAATTACCTGATGGCTTACAGCCCTGTCTGATCCACTCCATGAAGCCAAGGGTCTCAAGTCTTCTGCTAGGTTTGTCAGCTCCTCACTGCTCAAGTTTTTGGTTGGGAAGTCAGGCAGGGTCAATGTCTGGTAGTTTCGCCACCTTCATCATGCATTCATTGGTTCCAACATCATCTCCTGATGAGGGCAGGAATATCAAACACAAGACAGCGTCATGATGAAGACAGAGGTAAAAGCAGAAGGGAAGAGGCATACATGTAGGCATAGGCAGAGGCAGGGACAGAGGAAGAGACCTTGTTGCTTTTAGGGAAGTATCCCAATAATCTTAGAAAGATTCAAATAACATCACAAGTGCCCCAAGCTCAGAAATGCATACCAATGGTCTCAGAAGTCATCTAGGCAGTTCAGGAAACCATTCCATTGAACTGTACTTCTGTGATTTGTACAAGAAGGGCAAATTCTCATTGCAACACATTCTCACTGACTCAAAATTGTATTCCCAAACCATTCCTTACCTAAAGTCATCTTCATGGTAAATTTCCTCTCAAAGCCTCATGTCATGACGTTTAGGAGTGTCTGTACACTTCAACTGATTCAATCTAGCTGAGTACTTACCAGATGGCTTACAGCCCTGTCTGATCCACTCCATGAAGCCCATGGGTCTCATGTCTTCTGCTAGGTTTATCAGGTCCTCGCTGCTTAACTTCTGATAGGGAAGACAGGCAGGGCCAATGTCTGGTAGTTTCTCAATCTTCTTATCTTGTATTTGTTGTCGCGAACATCGTCTCCTGGAGGCAGGAAAATCAAACCCAATACACTGTCATGATGAAGGCAGAGGTAAAAGGACAGGGGCAGAGGCAGAGGAAAGGCAGAGAGACAGAGACATAGATTGAACAAGGGAAAGGGGCAGAGGCCTTGTTGCTTTTGAAGAAGTATCCCAAATGATCTTAGAAAGATGCTAATAGCATTACAAGCACCCTGGGTTCAGAAATGCACACCAATGGTCTCCAGCCATCCAGATTAATCTTGAAACTATTCCAATGAACCGTACTGCCATGATATGTGCAAGAAGGGCAAACACTCATTGAAACACATTAGAACTGACTCAACATTCTATTCCAAACCAGTCCTTACCTAAAGACATCTTCACAGTAATTCCTATAATAGCCTCATGTCATTACTGAGTGTGTCTCCACTTCAACAGAATAAATCTAGGTAAGTAATTACCTGATGGCTTACAGCCCTGTCTGATCCACTCCATGAAGCCATGGTTCTCAAGTCTTCTGCCAGGTTTGTCAGCTCCTCACTGCTCAAGCTTTTGTTGGGAAGTCAGGCAGGGTCAATGTCTGGTAGTTTCGCCACCTTCATCATGCATTTATTGGTTCCAACATCATCTCCTGATGAGGGAAGGAATATCAAACGCAATACAGCGTCATGATGAAGACAGAGGTAAAAGCAGAAGGGAAGAGGCATACATGTAGGCATAGGCAGAGGCAGGGACAGAGGAAGAGGCCTTGTTGCTTTTAGGGAAGTATCCCAATAATCTTAGAAAGATTCAAATAACATCACAAGAGTCCCAAGCTCAGAAATGCACACCAATGTTCTCAGACGTCATCTAGACAGTCCAGGAAACCATTTCATTGAACTGTACTTCTGAGATTTGTTCAAGAAGGGCAAATTCTTGTTGCAGCACATTCTCACCGACTCAAAATTGTATTCCCAAACCATTCCTTACCTAAAGTCATCTTCATGGTAAATTTCCTCTCATAGCCTCATGTCATGACGTTTAGGAGTGTCTGTACACTTCAACTGATTCAATCTAGGTGAGTACTTACCAGATGGCTTCCAGCCCTGTCTGATCCACTCCTTGAAGCCCATGGGTCTCAAGTCTTCTGCTAGGTTTGTCAGCTCCTCACTGCTTAACTTCTGATAGGGAAGACAGGCAGGGCCAATGTGTGGTAGTTTCTCAATCTTCTTATCTTGTATTTGTTGTCGCGAACATCGTCTCCTGGAGGCAGGAAAATCAAACCCAATACACTGTCATGATGAAGGCAGAGGTAAAAGGACAGGGGCAGAGGCAGAGGAAAGGCAGAGAGACAGAGACATAGATTGAACAAGGGAAAGGGGCAGAGGCCTTGTTGCTTTTGAAGAAGTATCCCAAATGATCTTAGAAAGATGCTAATAGCATTACAAGCACCCTGAGCTCAGAAATGTACACCAATGTCACCAGTCATCCAGATCAATCTTGAAACTATTCCAATGAACCGTACTGCCATGATATGTGCAAGAAGGGCAAACACTCATTGAAAGACATTATAACTGACTCAACATTCTATTCCAAACCAGTCCTTACCTAAAGACATCTTCACAGTAATTCCTATAATAGCCTCATGTCATTACTGAGTGTGTCTTCACTTCAACTGAATCAATCTAGGCAAGTAATTACCTGGTGGCTTACAGCCCTGTCTGATCCACTCCATGAAGCCACGGGTCTCAAGTCTTCTGCTAGGTTTGTCAGCTCCTCACTGCTCAAGCTTTTGTTGGGAAGTCAGGCAGGGTCAATGTCTGGTAGTGTCGTCACCTTCATCATGCATTCATTGGTTTCAACATCATCTCCTGATGAGGGCAGGAATATCAAACGCAATACAGCGTCATGATGAAGACAGTGGTAAAAGCAGAAGGGAAGAGGCATACATGTAGGCAAAGGCAGAGTCAGGGTAAGAGACAGAAATTGAGCAAGGGGAAGGGGCAGAGGCCTCATTGCTTTTGAAGAAGTATCCCAAAAGTCTTAGAAAGATTATAATACTGTATCATTACAATCACCCTGAGCTCATAAATGTACACCAATGTCACCAGTCATTCAGATAAATCTTGAAACTATTCCAATGAACCGTACAGCCGTGATATGAACAATAAGGGCAAACACATGAAACACATTCTCACTGACTCAAAATTCTATTCCAAATCAGTCCTTACCTAAAGACATCTTCACAGTATTTCCTATCACAGCGTATAGCCTCATGTCATTACTTAGTGTGTCTTCACTTCAACTGATTCAATCTAGGCAAGTACTTACCAGATGGCTTACAGCCTTGTCTGATCCACTCCATGAAGCCAAGGGTCTCAAGTCTTCTGCTAGGATTGTCAGCTCCTCACTGTCTGGCAGATTCGCCACCTTCATCAGGCCTTTGCCGGTTCCAACATTGCCTCCTGAACACAGGAAAAATCAAACACAATACACTGTCATGATAAAGACAGAGGTAAGGTTGATGCAAGGGCAGAGGCAGACGCAGAGGCAGACTCCAGCTCCTCCATCTCCTCAACTTTGCCCCATCTCTCACCTCCTATGCCATCTCCACCTCTATTTGCATCAGACAGCATCTGGAATGATAGAAAACAAAATCAACGCATAATTATTATGAAAACACAGTGGTGGACAGTTGGAAAGTGAAAATATCGAAATACAGTGCTTTCTCAGTCGTTTGGAGAAAAAAAAAAGATTCAAAGTTGGAGTGAGGTTACAGCAGTCTAGCATAAGGAATTCTGGGGAAGTGACTATCTCAACTCAGGAGGAACATGATGCACCAGATGCATGTAGGTTGGGAAATTGCAGCACTGTCAGAGACGGTAGAATTGGGTTATTCACTCAGGCGTGCCACTGGTGAGTGCGCCATGAGAAAGCCAGCAGCCAGGCTAGTGCCAAGGGTACAGATCCCATAGGGGAGCTGAGTGAGGGAAATTAAGGATGGGAGAGGGTGAGCAGTCCATTGGTATGCGTGACCACTTAGGGCTGGATCTGGAAGACTGTCTGCCAGGTTATCACCCATGAAGACATGTCAGCTCGAGACTTGGGAACTTCACTGTGTTGATATAGGAAGGTTTGTGGTGACACCATGTATCAGGTCTCATAAAGGAAGAGGTCTGGATCTGAAAAGAACCTGAGTGGTAACTCGACGTTTCGACCAGTATGCTCTGGCCGTCATCAGGATGCTCTGATGTATGCTCTGATGACGGCCAGAGCATACTGGTCGAAACGTTGAGTTACCACTCAGGTTCTTTTCAGAACCAAACCTCTTCCTTTAAGAGACCTGATACATGGTGTCACCGCAAACCTTCCTATATTGATTCACCCACCATGCAAAGCCTTAAGTCTTATTCACTGTGTTGGTAAATCCGTTTGAGCTCAAAGACAGCTCATGCAAACCACTGATCAATGTTGGATGGTGATCTGCTCCCTGCCAAATGACAGTATGAATCCCAAGTGAAATTGTGCTCCACAATGGAATAGTGCAAGCAGATCTTACCCCCAGAAAAGTGATAAGGATTAGAGAGGACAAATATAGGGAAGACTGGCAAGAACCTTTGCTTGACCCTGAAACAAGAATAAAATCCTAACCACAGGACAACTGACAAATGTAGGGGTCACAAAGCCAGGCAGAAACCAAGGAAAGATTTTCCCCAGAAAGGAATTAAGTTGAAGAGAAGATGAAGAGGTAAACATAATTAAATGACTCAAGAAAAGTGATGAAAAAGTTAAGACAAATATACAGGAAGACTGGCAAGAAAAATTGTGATCCTGAAGAAAGGATTAAAACCTCTTCACCTGACTAGTGGCAGTAGCGGGAGTCAAGTTGGAAAAAACTCTCCTTCATAGATATGCATGTAATGTGAGTTTTTCTTGAGGGGAATGAACTGAGAAGGTTTTGCCCTACTCAACATGTAAATTACACACTGAGTCAGAGTAATGGAAACAGAGTTGAAGAGAAAAAATGGAGGATATTTTTGAATAGTTCTGAAGGCACGTCTGATTCAAAATGAGAGATGAGGAACAGAGAGGAAGAACACATTGTAAAACCTGGCAAGAACCTTATAGCTTGATCTTCAAACAAGGATAAGAAACATCTTCCCATGATCAGTGGCAAAAGGTGGGAGTCATGAGGTCATCAGGTGGGGAAAAAAGACTTTCCTTCCCCTAAAGATGCCAGGCAAGGCAGACAAAAAGGTCTGCCTTGAGACAAGAATAAGGACAGGAATCAGAAACAGCAGCAGTAGTCTCAGCGAATTGAGGGCAGTAAGAGAGGAAGAAGCTGAAGCAACAAGGTTGGCCCAGACTCTTTCCCATCCCGCTTGCTGTGAGATTTTATCATTTTTTTCCTGGGAAGGTGAGTTGTGTGCTTTGTAGCAAAAAGCGTATCCAGGATTGCTCTTGGATAGGTGTAAGAAATTAGAAGAGTTTAAGCCAAACAATTGGCAAGAACTGAACAGTGTACAAAACAAAATGCAGTCACTGCTTAAACTATTTCTTGACGGAAGATGAAAACAGCAGGCCTAGAAAGACCCAGCCCAGCCCCTTGGAGTGATTTGTGGGAGAGGTTTTGCTCTGACTTTCAGAGACCAAGTACAGGCAGACTGCTTTTGACCTTTGCTTCATCTTTGGAAAGAGGAAAAAGGTGTTTTGATATCAGTCTATGCCTCTTCATTGTGGTATTTATCCTCAAGAGCATCACGTGTCTCTGGTTTGCTCTAAAAACAAAGTGATGATAATCGATATGAAAAATAAACCAAGTTAATTGCTCCCCCAGACCCCCCCCCTAAAAAAAATCAATCCACCAAACAGTTAAACATTGTAAACATTGAAATGTTGGATGGTAGTACTTTGTAAGGCAAAGGTTACTGCATAGATATAAAAACAATCCACTGCAATAGGAGTGTCAATTCTGACAGCCATGGAACACTGTAATTAAGTGCCTATTATTTTCAAAACTAAAGGATAAAAAATGAGGCATGAACTTTGGTAGTTACAACTGCTTCATTAGATGTATTAAAGTAGCTGTAGCTAAGAAGCTCATATCTCATTTTTGATTTGTGTGTTCTACCACCCAGTATTTTTATAGTTCTTGAAAATTAACATGGCTATACATATATCTGATTGCAAACAATGAATAAATATTGCCTTCTGTTTTCAATATGTAGCATGTTGCAAGTAACCATTGGACAAAGACCAACTCACTCCCCCATTGGATATTTCAGGCAATAGATCGTTTGCACCGGTGGCCATCTTTGGGGCCTAGTCTTTGTTCCTCTTGGATAGGCAAGAGTGCACTCTTTGTACCTGCATTGTCACTGAATTTCAATAACACTAGAAGGACCCAAAGATGGCTGCCGGTGCAAACGATCTATTGAGGAAAAGAATACATTTCAAGAAGGGGTTGCTCCATAGGCCGTGCAAAGTTGACATTTAATCGAGTAATACAGATATCTACATTTTATTTCTATGCATTAAGCAAAGTTAACATTTAATTGAGAAATAAAGATATCTCTATTTCTGATAGAGATATCTCTATTTCTGATAGAGATATCTCTATTTCTGATAGAGATATCTCTATTTCTGATAGAGATATCTCTATTTCTGATAGAGATATCTCTATTTCTGATAGAGATATCTCTATTTCTGATAGAGATGTCTATTTGGGTTTAAATGCCAACTTTGCAGGCCATCGATCCAACCAGTAGAAAATAAGGGTTTCTTGAAGTTTTGAGTTGAATGCAACAGAATGAACAGAGCCCCAAATCAATCATGAAATAAAAGAAATTTGAAATGAACATTTAACAGATTCACAACAGCTTTCCCCTAGAATTCTAAAATGATTATAATGCAAAAAGCAGTTATAACAAGTGACGGAACTATCCCGGCAGCACACTGAATATTCAAACTTCTGGTATCATTTTTAGAATTTAGGATATTTTCCCAGAAGCAAAGAAAGAAAGAGGAAACCATCAAAACAGACAGTCTATAAGAATGTTCTTCTTAACACAAGACAAGAATAATTGCGAGGGGCCTATATTTTGTGTAGAAGGATCAGAGGAATTAGCTCATCTGTAAACATAGGCAATTTCACTCTTGATTGTTTTCTTTTAATTCATATCATGGCAGCCAGGCCCTCCTTATCTATCAGCGAATATACATTCGTTTCACTTGGCAACAAACCCAACAAGTTTCTCTTCACTTGTCAATGGTTTGTGACGGCACAGCTTCCACACATTCATGGTGGTGTGGAACAGTGTTTGGGGCTCAGCTTGTGGAGTGTCTTTTGCAAAACAATCTGACCAGCGATTACACCTTCAGATAATTACGTAGTCGTTTTATTTGCATGCTGTTCAGAAAATATGTATGCTCCAAATTCAAGCCTTTAGCATTGCATGGTGATACAGTTTCCACAGACCAAACAGGAGCCTTTGTAAGGTACACATGCACGTACTACGAGAAGGCCAGCCCTACCCTTGACAGCATTGTCTCAGCTAACCAGCACTCGTCTTCCTGCAATACAGGCAGACTAATGCTGAATTTGTTCTGAGGCACATACTATGGGAAGGCTAGCCCTGGTCCCTTGACTGCATGGCCTCAGCTAACAAGCACTCATCTTCCTGCAATACAGGCAGACTAATGCTGATTTTGTTCTGAGGCAAATACTATGGGAAGGCCAGCCCTAGTCCCTTGACTGCATGGCCTCAGCTAACCAGCACTCATCTTCCTGCAATACAGGCAGACTAATGCTGATTTTGTTCTGAGGCAAATACTATGGGAAGGCCAGCCCTAGTCCCTTGACTGCATGGCCTCAGCTAACAAGTACTCATCTTCCTGCAATACAGGCAGACTAATGCTGATTTTGTTCTGAGGCACATACTATGGGAAGGCCAGCCCTAGTCCCTTGACTGCATGGCCTCAGCTAACCAGCACTCATCTTCCTGCAATACAGACAGACTAATGCTGATTTTGTTCTGAGGCACATACTATGGGAAGGCCAGCCCTAGTCCCTTGACTGCATGGCCTCAGCTAACCAGCACTCATCTTCCTGCAATACAGGCAGACTAATGCTGATTTTGTTCTGAGGCAAATACTATGGGAAGGCCAGCCCTAGTCCCCTGACTACATGGCCTCAGCTAACCAGCATCAATCTTCCCGCAATATGGACAGGCAGAGCAGATTATGTATTGAGGGGAACAGTTTTGGGGACATCCTTTTCATACAGCCAGACCAGCGTTGATATCTTCAGATAATTATGAAGCTGTTTTCTATACACGCTGTCCAGACAGACTCAGGCCTTGTGTTCCCATTTCAAGCAGGGCCCCTTGAGGTACACGTCAGGGTAGGTCAGCTCCAGTCACTTGACCGCAAGATGTCAGCTCCACAAAGGCTTTCTCTGAGCTAATTAATGCACCGAGATGCTCATGAATTTGCGAACCTCTGTAAGGTAACACTTTCTATAACAATCTTTCACTCATCACTGACATGCATACTCCCCTGGGACAGTGTTAGTTACATCACTGAGAGTGTTGCCATCATCTAAGTTACATCCAAGTACAGAGAAACTTGTAGCAGTATGAATAATTTAGAATGAAATAAACCTGAACCACTTTCTCAGTTGATGATTTTGGTTACACCATTAATACAAACGTTTCCCTGTGATTTACCAATTGATTTGTTTGGCCTTAAGTTGGCAATGCCATTCATGTTAGTGTGTAGGGCCTGGCATTTTTACCCTGGAGAAATCTTCTCCAAAGGCAACTGGTCTGTTTTGATTTTTCATGTTTCTTTCTTTGAGATTCAAGGTTGGGCGCTACTTTAAAAATATATATATATTTAATTAGAAATTCAGCCGACACAAGACTAATGTTGAGAAAACAAAACAGGGCTTACTTCCTTTTTCCTTCCTATAACCCATATTCGCAGAGTTACGGGATTTCCCGTAGGATGCAGAAAGGCTACAAACTGCGAACTACGTGAAATTCTGTGGTCTATTTTTAGGTTTGTGAACATGATGGTGTTATCCCATTCACTATTCCGTTGATATGGTTCATGATATCTTAGATTTTCTTGTATCATATTCAAGTAAATTTCATACTCTTTCCACTAATATTAATATATAGTTTGTTTGGGTTTTATGGTTTGGAAAAGCTGTCATTGAAAATTTTCTCTTGTAATGCACATTGTTGTTTTTTTAGTGTGATAGGGGCTTAGGCAAGAACACTATTTTTTGCTGTGACCACTCCAGCGGATATGGGTTAATTTTAAATTTCTCCAATTGCACCACAAGCTCATCTTTTTAACTTTTAAATTTGGTTGGTTTCCTTTGGGTCATTAAGAATAAGAAATTGCCCTACCAGATTGTTACTGTACTAGTGCTGCTCAGTGTTTTCCCCACTGCCTGCCAGAATGAAACACTGTCAGCTCAGACGGGATTCGAACCTGCGCCTCCTGCTTTCTATGGAGGAGCAGTCCTACCCACTTGACCATCGAGCTGCTCAAGGTCATGCAGGCAATCGGGAAAAGCACCGCACTAGAATGCTTGTGGCCACTCCCGGTGTTCCAAAACACATAATTATGCATACAAACAATGCAACAGCAGTGCTGTAGTGTCTTGGCATTGACATCACTGGGCCTCTTTTGTTCTGTATGTGACATCACGTGAGCTAAAGGAGAATTTTGGGGGGTGGGGCCAACATAGATTTTTTTTTTTAACTTTGGAGCAAAATTTAAGCACCAAAATACAAAACAAAACCTAATTCTTTCATTGATTACGTAGTCAACATTAATTTAAGAACAGCTGTGGCTCTTTTTAAAATCCTATTTCTGTATACCTCTAAAATACACAAGACCACACAGGGGGTATCTTTTGAAACTATTTGTATAAGAAGAATTCTAGGCTGATAAAATCCTGGCTTTACTCAGATGCATCATTAAAACAAAAATCCTCCCATTCTGAAGTTTACATCAAGCGTTAATTATAATGCCACCACACAAAATATTGTGATCAAGGCAAAGAGACTGAGTTGAATTGTTGACACTTGCCTTGACTACTCCTGACCAAATAGGCGCATTAAGGCCAACTTACCACCAAGTGGGGCTGGTCCGCACTTCCTTTTTAAATTTTTTTTTTTATATATATATTGTGCAAAAGCGAACAATAGCTAATTCAGGTATCCCTGCTAAGGAGAGTTCAAAATTAGTCCAATCAAATGGTTCGCTGCTCCTCAGAAAAAAAACACAAAAACCAAATGATTCTTAATATAATATAACATATTATAAACAAAAAAAGAGGGGGAGGAAGCACACATGGCTGGAAACTCATGTGAAGAACTAAGCCATGCCGGAGGAAAAAAGAAAAGAAAAAAAAAAGAGAAAAAAGAACCAGGTCTTACTGCACTGTTCTCCGGCAATTTAAGGATCAAGTCCAGCCAGCTCATAACTCACAAGTGCTCTAGTAAGGCTGGTAGTTTAATGAAAACACAATGAGTCACCCAGCCACATGTACCATTCCTCAGAAAATATAACTCACATGAGAACTTGCCAGTCCATGCATAGAGCACAGGTATAATGCTACCCTTCAAGTTTAAGTATATGTTTGTTGACACGCTGTTTGAAAGAGTGGACACTGTCACTTAATTTTTCCTACCACAGTGTCATGGAGGGCGTTCCATATCCTAGTCGCAGAATGAAGGAAGGTTCTGTCCAGTGTTGATGTTTTAGCCTAAGGCATGACCACAGCCTGAACAGGCATTGATGAGCTGGCACGGGTTGTTCTGCGAGTTGTATATGGCCTTGGCAACAATGCATGGAGATCTGTAGGACAATGACTGCAGTGCATTTCGTAAAGCACTGTGATTGCAGCTACCTCTCTTCTGTCTTGGCCAGTTCCCTACAGGCAGTTGCTTGATCTACTCCAATGATTCGGAGAGCTTTTCGCTGAATTGAATCAAGTTGCTTTAATGCAGTTTGTGAGGCACTCATCCATGAAGGTAGCTCTGCAACCAAGTGAGGAGCATTCCGCACACTCCTTTTGATCTCAGCTTGGCAAAAAGACCGTTGTGCCACACTTTGTCAAAGGCGCCTTTGATATCACACACAACGATGCATACTTCTCCACTTCTGTCTAGAGATGCATTCCAAGTCTACGCAAGGATGGTGAGAAGGCCAGCTGTGCTGTGATGTGGTCTGAAGCCAAATTGTCTGCAACAGATCAGCTTATTGATGAGCAAGCAGTTTTGAAGCTGTGTGTTGACTACAGATTCCATCACCTTGCTAATGATGCTCAGCAAGAAAATTGGCCGATACATGTACTTGTGAACTGGGATGGCATAGGCAGTTTTCCATCGGTCAGGGAAAATGCCTTTTGAAAAGCAGAGTCGAAAGAGACAACACAATGGGCTAGCAAGTTCTGCCGCACATTCTTTCAAAACTCTACTCGGTTCTTGGTCAGGATCAGAAGCTTTATCCGGCTTGAGAGAGCGTAGGATCTTTGTGATGTCTTTAGGTTTGAAGACTATTTTCTCCAGCAAGGCTTGAGGGTACACTGCAGCCGCTTGGGATTGATGATGTCCAACACCTAGCCTGCATTTTTCTTGGCTTTGTCGTTGGCTCGTTGTCCTTACCGGAGAGTTCAATGGCAGGCATTTCTGAGTGGCCGGTCCTTCCAGAGAGTGAGTTCACGATGCCCCACCACTTTTTGCTGCTGAGACTTCTGTCAGCAAGGTCATTCTTTAATTTTATGCTGTAGTTTCGTTTGACATTTCTTTCAGCATGATTAAAAAAAGCTTTTCTTGCTTGTACAAATTTGTCCTTGTTTTCAGGGGTGCTATCCTTTTTACTTTTTTAAGTACTCTTACAAATACTAAATGTTTGTAACATGAATTCTGAGCTTCCCCCTCCCAACTAATAAAAGCCTGGCTTTTCCACTATTATTGAATATGTACCACATTAACCGAGATGCATCATTTCCACAAAAAAAAAAATCTTGCCATTCTGAAGCTTACATCAAGCCAACAATTGTATGGTAAATGCCACCACACATAATGTTGTGACCAAGGCCAGAAGACTGAATTGAATCGTTGACACTTGACTACTTCTCACCAAATAGGCGCATTAAGGCCAACTTACCACGAGGTGGGGCTGGTCCGCACTTCCTATTCAGATCAAGCACTCTGAAGTGTCATGTTCCGGATACTTAATTTTACATTCACCAGTTACAATATGGTCTCCAGTTGGCAGTGTGACACATTTTCCAATGGTTACACTCATTACCAAAAGGCTGCAATATAGACGTACCGGTATCTCCACAAATGACAGTTATCAGGATTTTAACAAGAGAGTTGATTGACTGCTTCAGAATGGCGAACGAATAGGAAAGATCTATTAAAACATTTCAATAAACAACAGGAATTTGGCACATCATTAAGTCGAAGGAATACCACAATGACGAAGAGTTTGTTCAGATAAGATTTGAATGTTTGCATGGTGGAAATACACCACATCTCTTTTGAGATGGAGTGTGGCTCTGAAAAGAGTTACTGGCTTGTTTCAGAGTCAAACTGTCTCAAAAGAGATGAGTTGCATAATGTCACTGCAAAGTGCAAACCCTCCACTTAAAGAGCTTGTTTTAACCACAATTTCTAGGAGTATTCTCTGTTGTAGATAGCCGGCCATCTAGAACAGAGAAATATATACAAGGCTGATTGAATTTGACTGCACAGTACTTTGGCTGATCGGCAGCTGTGCGTAAAAAGCAAGTCCCGACATACTGAAATCAGATGAAGAAGGCAATGCATGTCTGCACAGACCAGAACATATCATCCTAAAAACAAGGCAAAAACCTCTCCACAGAAAAACAACAACACCAGGGCTGGGTTAGTCTAGGCTTGGAAGAAGAAGAAAAGAAGGTTTTTGCACCAAAGAAGCCATGTACAGAGCAAGGAGGCTTTTTGGAAAGAAGAATAGAGAAATGAATAAGACAGAGACAGGAAAGAGTCAGACATTAAAGAATCGTTTTTCCAATACCTTAAATGTATGAAGGAAAAGAATTGAGAAGTATATTACTGGAATCTGTTGTCCTCAGGCTGATTGGACCCCCATTGTCATTGTCATAAGGTGAGCGGTCCCCATGGTGCTTTGTATATTGGTCTCAAACATCCTGCTAGTGTGCATAAAAGTCTGTGATTTTTAATAGAAAGTTATCACAGACAAATGTAGCACAGTGGAGGACAGAGTTATCCAGAGCTGTGTTACACTAGGCCAGGAAGAAGATGGAAAGAAAAAACCCAGGACTTTCTTGCCACAAGGAAGCTGGGGAAAATATCAAGGGTTATATTCTGAAAGAAGCTCTACAAGAACTATGAAGAAAAATGGTGTGAACACCTTGAAAGTCGGAAATAAGTGAAGTTAGAAAAATATTATTCCTTTATCCTCACTGTGATTGGACCAACAGTTTCATTGGCATGAGTTCACTGGTCCATTTGCTATAATTGTTTTAGTTATACTGTATCTCAGTTATTGTATTGGTATCATGCATTTTAATGTCTTTGGGTTTAACTAGAAAGTCATCACAGATATAGTGCAGTATAGATGTAGGTGGAGTTGTAGACAGGGGGGGAGATAAAAACTATTTATTATGAGAAACAAAATGTTAAGTAATGAAAAATGAAAAATAACAAAGATATTTACATTCCTACTCAAAGAGATTGTTTAAAAAGAACTTGTTATAAAAAAGGGAAAATTGAAGATAAAGTAAAGCGTAGAGGAAAACTTTTTAAGTGTAGTAGTGTACAAAAGAATGGTAGGGTTTGACCTGAAAGGTCTGAGTGTATGAAGAAGGTACTACTGGGTATGTTGAGAAAGTGGCCATGAAATTCAGCCCTTTCAGTGATATATCAGCAGCTTTGCTAAAGGAGTCAGATCTGACTTGAAGAAAAACAGGAAAAGGGACGATGTCAGGGTTCCATGTGAGATGAAGACAGATGGCCCTCAAAACCCTTCATAAATCCCTCCATCATGAAGACACACAACAAGAGCCACACCATCATCAGCTAACAGGCAAGTAGATGTCACAGAACTCACCATTTTTCACCCCAACCACTCCGATTTCATGAAATTAAACAAACATGAACAAACATGCCACATTGAATAAACATGCCACATTGAACAAACATGCCACATTACACGCTTTTGATGCATCACATGGCTATAAGGACTTCATGAAATCGCGGAGGGACATGCCTGCAAGGCTGGTTAGATCTACCAAACACACCACAGTTCCACCAAGACACGAAGCTCCTCCACAGGTGATTTCCTGGTCAAGGTAAGTCTTCAAGAGCCAGTCCTTTGGTCACCCATAGCCAAGGACCATCCACCCTGCACACCACCCTCAATCCCCCCCAATCAGCCCACCTATGGGTACACTCTGTACCCATGGCACCGTCCTGGCTGCGAGCCTTCGCACAGCACACGTACCGGTGACACACTTGAGTGAGCATCCCAACACCACCCTCTCCAACAGCGCCACAGTCCCCCTGCCTACATGCTCCAGTGCACCAGGCCCCCTCCCAAGATGAGAAGGTCACCTCCGCCAGAATCCTCCCCGCGGGACCACTACAACCCCACTCCAAGTCAAAACCCAACATCTTCTCCCTAAGACTGAGATTGCACTGTGTGGATAATTTCAACCAAACCTGGGCTATGCAAACTGAAAAAAAAATATAAAAAATAAGAGGAATATGCAAAAATGATGCAAATAAAGGCAGAATGAAAAATAAGAAGTTCACTTATCCATTTAACAGCTTGTTCCTGCATGTTCTGCATGAGGTGTTGCTGCGTCAAACCTGAAAAAAAAAAAAAAAAAAAAAGCTTTTTGAGGCATGCACATATGAAAGCATAAGTACTGTACATTGGATGATTTGATGATTTGATGATTCCCTTTGATCTCACCCTACCAGCTTGACTCGTTGTCCTTTGTTTCTCATCCGTGTCCTATTCACTCTCTTCCCCCTTCATTCGTATACATGTATCTGTTTTGTCCTTGTCACTCTGCCTTTGAGAAAGGTCCTGCTAGGATCGAAACGTCAGGCCCACTAGATTTTGAGATTTGCATTTTGGTAATTTTAGTCAGTAAGCAAGAAAAAAATTGAAAAAGGCTATAATAGCATGCTTGTCTTCCATCTTTCTATGCCTGTGAGGAACTCTCATAAAATGTCTGTTCTGCTCAAGAAAATTCTTCTTTTGAAATAAATGCAGGTTTTCCTGAGATTAATTTGTCTGTAAACTAAGATTCTTAAAATTTAGTGGGCCTGGCGTTTCGATCCTAGCAGGACCTTTCTCAAAGACAGAGTGACAAGGACAACACAGATACATGTACACGAAGGAAGGGAAAAGAGAGTGAATAGGACACGGATGAGAAACAAAGGACAAAGAGTAAAGCTGGTAGGGTGAGATCAAAGGGAAGCTCAAGGTGTAGGGTAGGGATTAGTGAGAAGAGGGGGAAAGATCAAAGAGAGAAGTGTGAAGAAGTGAACACAAAAAAAGGATTATCAGAAAGCTGCATGGTGTTAGTCATTACCCTCCTGGATGTTGAGACCATGTGGTTGAATAGTCCGAAGACGCTTCATCCACATTTTCTCACGGCTTAGACGGACAGCATTACTACGGTGACCAAGGGATTCTATGCCCAGTACACTCATATCTGATATCGAATGATCAGGGAGATTGAAGTGATACCCAACAGGGGTGACTAATTTACCGGTTTTGATTGTAGACCTATGGCCATAGATAAGCTTTTTGTGGGTGTTTTTGGTCTCGCCAACATACTGAACATTACCATTTCTACATGAGATGAGGTATATGATGTTTGAGGTAGTGCATGTGATAGAGCCATAGGTTGTGTGGGTAGTTCCAGAAGAATGTCAATTGAATGTCTATTTCCTTAACATGTGTCTTGCAAACAATGCATTTCGAGGAACACTTAAATGTACCAAATTTAGTGGTAGGTGAAGTGTCCAAAGGGGGAACCTCTGCTCGGACAATTAAGTCACTCAGGTTATGGGGAAGCCTGAAAGCCAAAACAGAAGAATTTGGAATGGCATCAGCCAGACGATATGAAGTGTGGAGAAAATCGTGGTTTTCCTTAGTTATCTTCCTGAGAGGAGGAAGAGAAGGGTGGTATGAAGTAACTAAGGGAACCTTGGGATTGTCCTTGGGACCTGGTGGCTTTTGTTTGAGTGCCGAACTTCTGGGGATGGAATAGACTTTAGCAATGGAGTTCTTCACTTGGCGAGAACTATAGCCTCTAGCAACCAAGTTACTGGCCAATACACATGTATGGCGGCGAAATTCAGACTTATTGGAACATATACGCCTCAATCTGAGGGCATGGCTGTAACCTATACCAGTCTTACAGTGTCTGGGGTGACAACTGGAGGCATGGAGATATTGATGAGTGTCGGTGGGCTTAGAATACAAGTCAGTAGTAAGTGTGTCGAGGTCTTTCCGGACGGTGACATCCAGAAAGTGGGTCTGCTGGAGAGAGTGTTCCCATGTGAATTTGATAGTGCTATGGAAGGAATTGATGTGGTCAAAGAAGGCATTCAAGTTGCTACAGTCCCTAGTCCAAATGAAGAAAACGTCATCTATGTATCTCCACCAAATCCAAGGACGGCATGGAGCCTCACTGGGCATGCGTTCCTCAAGGTCACCCATGAAGAGGCAAGCAAAGGAAGGAGCCATTCGTGTGCCCATGGCAGTGCCATGCACCTGGAGATAGTGCTTGCCAAGAAAGGAGAAATTGTTCTTGGCCAGCACTAGCCTCATGAGGGTGGTTAGGTCAGAGATGGGGGAGAAGACTGTTTTCCTTTGGCCAGGGCTGAGGAGCAAGCTTGAATGCCTTCTTCCTGGGTGATGTTAGTGTATAGAGAGGAAACGTCAATGGTACCAATTATGGCAGTGGTTGAAATTTGATCCTTGACACTTTCCAACTTTCGCAGAAAGTCGGGAGTGTCATAGACGTAGGAGGGGATTTGGGGAACCAAGGGTCTGAGAAAAGAGTCAATGAAAAGAGATATGAGTTCCGTAGGTGAAACATTGCCAGAGATGATGGGTCTGCCTGGGTTGTTGAAATTCGTTGTTGTGAATTCATTCACCTATGGAACACATCTCTTTTCATTGACTATTTTCTCAGACCCTTGGTTCCCCAAATCCCCTCCTACGTCCATGACACTCCCGACTTTCTGCGAAAGTTGGAAAGTGTCAAGGATCAAATTCCGACCACCGCTATAATTGGTACTATTGACAATTCCTCTCTAAACACTAACATCCACCAGGAAGAAGGCATTCAAGCTTGCTCCTCAGCCCTGGCCAAAGGAAAACAGTCTTCTCCACCCATCTCTGACCTAACCACCCTCATGAGGCTCGTGCTGGCCAAGAACAATTTCTCCTTTCTTGGCAAGCACTATCTCCAGGTGCATGGCACTGCCATGGGCACACGCATGGCTCCTTCCTTTGCTTGCCTCTTCATGGGTGACCTTGAGGAACGCATGCTCAGTGAGGCTCCATGCCGTCCCTGGATTTGGTGGAGATACATAGATGACGTTTTCTTCATTTGGACTAGGGACGGTAGCAGCTTGAATGCCTTCTTTGACCACATCAATTCCTTCCACAGCACTATCAAATTCACATGGGAACACTCTCTCCAGCATACCCACTTTCTGGATGTCACCGTCCGGAAAGACCTTGACACACTTACTACTGACTTGTATTCTAAGCCCACCGACACTCATCAATATCTCCATACCTCCAGTTGTCACCCCAGACACTGTAAGACTGGTATAGCTTACAGCCAGGCCCTCAAATTGAGGTGCATATGTTCCAATCCAATGAGTCTGACTTTCGCCGCCATACACGTGTATTGGCCAGTAACTTGGTTGCTAGAGACTATAGTTCTCACAAAGTGAAAAACTCCATTGCTAAAGTCTATTCCATCCCCAGAAGTTCGGCACTCAAACAAAAGCCACCAGGTCCCAAGGACAATCCCAAGGTTCCCTTAGTTACTTCCTACCAGCACCCTTCTCTTCCTCCTCTCAGGAAGGTAACTAAGGAAAACCACCATATTCTCCACACTTCAGATCGTCTGGCTGAAGCCATTCCAAATTCGCCTGTTTTGGCTGTCAGGCGCCCCCGTAACCTGCGTGACTTAATTGTCCGAGCAGAGGTTCCCCCTTTGGACACTTCACCTCCCACTAAATTTGGTACATTTAAGTGTACCTCGAAATGCATTGTTTGCAAGACACATGTCAAGGAAATAGACTCTTTCAATGGACATTCTTCTGGAACTACCCACACGACCTATGGCTCTATCACGTGCACTACCTCAAACATCATATACCTCATCTCCTGTAGAGTTTGTAATGTTCAGTATGTTGGCGAGACCAAAAACACCCACAAAAAACGTATCTATGGCCATAGGTCTACAATCAAAACCGGTAAAATGGACACCCCTGTTGGTTATCACTTCAATCTCCCTGATCATTCGATATCAGATATGAGTGTACTGGGCATAAAATCCCTTGGTCACCGTAGTAATGCTGTCCGTCTAAGCCGTGAGAAAATGTGGATGAAGCGTCTTCGGACTATTCAACCACATGGTCTCAACATCCAGGAGGGTAATGACTAACACCATGCAGCTTTCTGATAATCCTTCTTTTGTGTTCACTTCTTCACACTTCTCTCTTCGATCTTTCCCCCTCTTCTCACTAATCCCTACCCTACTCCTTGCCCTTCCCTTTGATCTCATCCTACCAGCTTTACTCTTTGTCCTTTGTTTCTCATCTGTGTCCTATTCACTCTCTTCCCCCTTCCTCCTTGTACATGTATCCGTGTTGTCCTTGTCACTCTGCCTTTGAGAAAGGTCCTGCTAGGATCGAAAGGTCAGGCCCACTAAATTTTAAGATTTGCATTTTGGCAATTTTAGTCAGTAAGCAGTTTGCAACATTTTTGTATATCAAACTAAGATTCTGTAGGCTATTAGATAGAAGATGGTGAATATATGCCAATACAACGAACTAAATCTGACACACAACCTCGACCAGCTCAGTGGTCAAATTGTTAAAACATCTGCACTAGAAAGTAGGAGTCACGAGTTTGAATCCCACCCGGGCTGCCTGTATTTTTTCAGGTTAAAATTATCAGGTAAAGCACTGAGCACTCCGTGCTTAGAATAGAATAGAATAGAACAATTTATTGTCATACATGTATGTATTTAAAATACATTTAAATTCTTCCTGGCCTTGTGAGCAATCACACAAAAATCCACAACAATCAATAAAAAAAAGCATCCAAATCAACAATAACCTAGCACAACTTGCACAACTAGTACACTAACCTTACTTTAAAATACCACTTTAATGATTATACATGTACAAAACAAACTACATTAATACAGAAAGCTGAGGGAATGGTAAAAACAATAAGAACATTGCGTCAAGTAAGGCAAACCCTCATTGAATAACATTCTCCTTGACACAAACAAAGATCTTATTAAAACACAATTGCACGCTTAACATGTTGTTGACTGATGGTGAAGGTTTCTCAGTCTTGTAGATCCCGGGGATGTCTTCCATGTGGTGTGCTAGCCATCCTGTGTCCCAGCTTGTGCTCGGACAATCTTGCAGGCTCTCGGTTGGGTCTTCCAACAGTGTCCGTCGCTTGGCTGTTGCAAGATACCAATGCTTGCACAGCTTCCATTGGCATTAGACACAATGCACTAGGTATTAATCAAAGCACTGGGATTTGGCCATCCAGTCTTGGTAGTTTGCCCTGTCCATCTCCTCCTGTTTTGTAGTGACAACCAAAGATGGACTACTCCGAGCAAAAGGTGAAGTACGCACTGGACGCCATTTTAGTAAGCAACGGAATCTGTTGTCTGCTTTTGGTGCTCCGAAAATGAAGCGGGAATGTCACAAACAGTAACAAAGATACAACTTTGGATGCGTGAACAGAATGCGATAACTTTTGATGCGATGTGATCATGAAATGGAGAGAACGCGTGCGACTTTGCTTCCTAAAATGGCGCCCAGTGCGTACTTCATCCAGATGCGTGTGATTTTGCAAGAGTAGGCTATCTTGTGCGCTTCGCGCGCTGAAGGATCTTTGGTCACAACTTCCCTCAGGATCTTCTCTCAGACATCTAGCGAGAAATTCAAAGAAAGAAAGCACACCACCGACTGCGTTACGATGTCAAGGGAATTTCCATTGAAGATGCAAAATAACTCAGGGGTATGGATTTCAAAATGGCACACAAATCAAATGAGATCTGAAGGTTTGCATGGTAAGAAAAGCAGGATAATCAGGTGACTCCATGTAAAAAAAAAATTGTGAGTAAGTGTGGTTCTGAAAAGAACCAGAGGAACTCGATGTTTCAAATAGTGTACTTTGTTGTCTTCAGGAGTCTCCTGAAGACCAACAGAGTACACTGTTCGAAACGTCGAGTTCCTCCGGTTCTTTTCAGAACCACACTTACTCACAAAAGAGAATTTACATGGAGTCACCGCAAACCTGATTATCCAGCAGTCAAATCGTTGCAATCTGCTTACTGCGCTGATGGGACGCTTGTCAGTTGAGGAAGCCGGAGATTCACCTTCAGTCCTTCAGTTTACTCCTGCAAAAATGGTGAAAAGAAACAGGCAGGCAGCATCCTTCCGATTTGGAATAAAACTCCCTTTTACCTAACCTTGGAGACAATCAGAAATCTAAACCCAAGATTATCTAGGTCAGGAAACTGTATTTTATATTTCATTAGTTTATGTTTACTAAACCAATACTCACCGTAACATTTATTGGATCTGGGTCAGGTTGTGAGCTTGAAGAAATATGCATGTGCTCCTGTGACTTGTTCAAGGATCTACAACGATAACCAAAGAATGTAAAATTGAACAAAAAATCACACCGTACCGGTATAAAAAAAAATACAAGGAACGAACAAACTAGAACATATAACTGTAATCAAGAAAAACTAATGTAGTCATTATGATCAATTACAATTCTAGAATTAAATTACATAAAACACATTAACATCAAATATAAATTTTGGTCAATAACTCTACTGGCTGGAAAATTTCAAAATTTTTGGAAAAATAGCTATGAAAACGTTTACTGGACCGGGACTTGAACCAGAGACCTCTGGTTTTGAGTACCAGTGCTACTGCCATGTGAGCTATCCAGCCCCTAGATGGTGGCCTTCCCTAATAGTAATACTAGTAATAGGCAACTAGTCTTTGCCAGGGTGGGTTTGCCAGTTAGAAGCATCAAATAAATTCTGGTAATAATACACATGAAACATGTTTACTGAAACTCTCATAGGCCCTCCCAGTGACAACATTTATAGTGACCACTTTTTTTCCGCAATTTAATCCTGACCATAACTGAATGTTTTATTTAGTAAATATTTGGAGATGAACATAAACATGATGCAAACTGCTAGCTTAAAATACTAAAATAGATGTCCAAAAATATATAAATGTAAATAATTTAGCCCTCTAGGGCCAAATGAGTTGAATAAAATTTCAAATTTAATGAATATTCAAACACAAATGTTGCAAACTACTTACTGAGTGAATAGCCTTCATCATGTCATTGGCGGACGGCTTAAGATATCTGAATCTGGCCTTCAGAAATGCGGTGTGGCGCTTTGCGCAATACCATGGCGAGTGATATCCGACGTACAGCCCCATTCTCTGATCATAGCTTGCGCATGCCGTGCACTATCCCCCCCCCTTCTTCGCCTGTAGATCGCATGCGAAGGCTACAGGTTCATTCTGGGGCTGCCAGGAGAACTGCGTATGGACTCCTACACAATCCATGTACATGTACGCACACAGACTGTTGTGTGTGGGATGGCAGCGGCGTGCCGTGTACAGCTAGCACCTGTACTGGCATGGTAGTGCCGCTGTACTTTGTGCAGTGGTTTGTGTGCATTTATTACTCGCGAGTAATCAACTATTTCTTACAATACAGAAAGGTGCAAATACCGTGACATTTGTTTGCCTTTTTTTTTACTTTCTCAGATTATCATTTGAGCTAAAACCATCACAGGATTTCTTTTTTAGTATGTTTATTAAGGGTTTACCACACAAACTGTGGCAATCTTTTGACTTTTACCAATGTTTTATAGGGCCCTTCAGGCTTGAGAGTTGGGACAGACCCATGGGTGTGTAAATACAGCTTGTGCGTTTTTCTTTTTAAACTGGACGGCCAGATCACCGGACGAATTTCAACTGGCCCCTCAAATTTTGTCAACTGGCCCTGAATTGTAAAAGAAACACTGTTTGGGCACTAGTTACAGTGTAACCAACTGTCGGACTAAAATTGGTCAAACTATCCCTTATTATCACTTACCACCAAACTATCAATAGCAAACTCTAAACACGCTTTGTCAAAATTTTCCAAACAATTTTGATAAAAGTGGACTGAGCCTTAGGCAGACAAGTTTTCCCCAACACCTTTTCTTTACTGGTTTTTGTTTCTGGCCCAATGCTTTTTAAAGTGCTGCTGACTGGCATAGTATGGAGTGTAAAATACTGGACTGAGTTAAGTTGCAATGCCTTAAAATTAACCTTCCCAAATCCTCCAAAATCCTCCGGGTGGTATTGGATGATCTCGGAGGATTGAGGCTGGCAGTAACATGAATTATTGGAGGATTTTAGAGGATTGAAGGTGATTGAAGGTGATTTTGGAGGATTGAGGCTAAATGGTAATTTTTCAGAAAAGGATGTTGGAGGATTGAGGCTGATGGTTGGTGTTTGACTTGAAAAAGGATTTTGGAGGATTGATTGTCACAATTTTGGAATTGTGCTGAGTGTTTGTTTGGGGGCAATTATTATAACAGCTGATCACCAGTCAGCACTAAGTACTGGTCTAACCCTAACCCCCGAGGCCAAATTACTGTGGACCATCCCAAATCTTCCCACCCTTCCCCAACAGTGCCCTTTGGGGCATGCTTTTTAAATCAGAGGATTTCGGAGGATTGAGTCAGTGGGCACCACTCATTCCATGTCAAGTATAAAATATTGGAAGATTTTGGAGGGATATACAAACATGTTGCAAACTGCTTACTGACTAAAATTACCAAAATGCAAATCTTAACATTTAGAGGGCCTAACGTTTCAATCCTAGCAGGACCTTTCTCAAAGGCAGGCCTTTGAGAAAGGTCCTGCTAGGATCGAAATGTCAGGCCCACTAAATTTTAAGATTTTGGAGGATTGAGGCTGAATGCGATTTTCCATGTCTCAAGTTGGAGGAGTTTGGAGGATTGAGGCAGTGCGCACTACTCATTTCATGTCAAGTACAAAATATTGGAAGATTTTGAAGGATTGAAGTAGTGCGCACCACTCATTTCATGTCAAGTATAAAATATTTGAAGATTTTGGAGGATTGAGGCTAAATGCCATTTTCCATGTCACAAGTTGGAGGAGTTTGGAGGATTGAGGCAGTGGGCACCATTCATTTCATGTCAAGTACAAAATATTGGAAGATTTTGGAGGATTGAAGCAGTGCGCACCACTCATTTCATGTCAAGTATAAAATATTGGAAGATTTTGGAGGATTGAAGCAGTGCGCACCACTCATTTCATGTCAAGTATAAAATATTGGAAGATTTTGGAGGATTGAGGCAGTGCGCACCACTCATTTCATGTCAAGTACAAAATATTGGAAGATTTTGGAGGATTGAGGCAGTGCGCACCACTCATTTCATGTCAAGTACAAAATATTGGAAGATTTTGGAGGATTGAGGCAGTGCGCACCACTCATTTCATGTCAAGTATAAAATATTGGAAGATTTTGGAGGATTGAGGCAGTGCGCACCACTCATTTCATGTCAAGTACAAAATATTGGAAGATTTTGGAGGATTGAGGCAGTGCGCACCACTCATTTCATGTCAAGTATAAAATATTGGAAGATTTTGGAGGATTGAGGCAGTGCGCACCACTCATTTCATGTCAAGTATAAAATATTGGAAGATTTTGGAGGATTGAAGCAGTGCGCACCACTCATTTCATGTCAAGTATAAAATATTGGAAGATTTTGGAGGATTGAGGCAGTGCGCACCACTCATTTCATGTCAAGTACAAAATATTGGAAGATTTTGGAGGATTGAGGCAGTGCGCACCACTCATTTCATGTCAAGTATAAAATATTGGAAGATTTTGGAGGATTGAAGCAGTGCGCACCACTCATTTCATGTCAAGTACAAAATATTGGAAGATTTTGGAGGATTGAGGCAGTGCGCACCACTCATTTCATGTCAAGTATAAAATATTGGAAGATTTTGGAGGATTGAGGCAGTGCGCACCACTCATTTCATGTCAAGTATAAAATATTGGAAGATTTTGGAGGATTGAGGCTGAATGCCATATTCCATGTCACAAGTTGGAGGAGTTTGGAGGATTGAGGCAGTGGGCACCACTCATTTCATGTCAAGTACAAAATATTGGAAGATTTTGGAGGATTAATGCAGTGCGCACCACTCATTTCATGTCCAGTATAAAATATTGGAAGATTTTGGAGGATTGAGGCTGAATGCCATATTCCATGTCACAAGTTGGAGGAGTTTGGAGGATTGAGGCAGTGGGCACCACTCATTTCATGTCAAGTACAAAATATTAGAAGATTTTGGAGGATTGATGTAGTGCGCACCACTCATTTCATGTACAGTATAAAATATTGAGGCTGAATGCCATTTTCCATGTCACAAGTTGGAGGAGTTTGGAGGATTGAGGAAAGACCTCAGTAAAATGGCTTAGGGGGCTAGGGTTCATCTGCTCATCTGCCGGCCTCGCAACAATTTATCGCACCGTTCCAGAAAGTGATTCTTGTGTTGCCTTGTTCATTTGTTGTGAGTGGTTGGTAAATTGCCACGCATTGTGGTCACTGTTTCCAGAGCCCCATCCACTCCAGCCTGCTAGTTTTACATCCAGGCAACTGCATCTTATCAGGCACCTAATAGTTTGAACTCCAAAAATGTTCGATAGGATCATGGCTTAGGACTGCATTTCAGCTCTTAAGACAATTTCATCTCTTCAATCAGGATTTGAGATTGTTGGCATTGTCCGGGGCAAGTTGAAGGCATCCTGGCCAGTTGAGGGGAGAAAAAAACAGGCACTTCTGGAGTTGGCCCACTAAATTTTAAGATTTGCAGTTTGGTAATTTTAGTCAGTAAGCAGTTTGTGACGTTTTTGTATATCACTCTCGAGAAAATAGTGAAAAACCGCTTCATTTGTTTCGCAAAAATGCAGCATTTGACGAATGAATCCGAAATTTTTTTAGATCTAGGGGTGAGACGTAAACAATTTCTTTACTCCTTTCTCCAAAGATACAGCATTTTAGGCAGAAATATTTCAGTGAGAAGTTTCTAACATAACCATCTTTAAACTATAAAGTTTCATGCAATTATGTAACCATTTCAGTTTTTCAATCTTACCAATGTTGAAAAGGGGCCTTAATACCCTCACCGTAAAAGGGGGAAAAAGTTAATTCACAATAGACCACCTATTATTATGTCGAAAATATACATTGTCTGGCACAACTACTTGCCGAAAAAAACGGACATACAGTTTTCCCCACACTCTGATTTTGTGATGCATATCACAATATGATTTTGTGATGCATATCACAATATGATTTTGTGATGCATATCACAATATGATTTTGTGATGCATATCACAATATGATTTTGTGATGCATATCACAATATGATTTTGTGATGCATATCACAATATGATTTTGTGATGCATATCACAATATGATTTTGTGATGCATATCACAAATTTTGTGATGCATATCACAATATAATTTTGTGATGCATATCACAATCTGATTTTGTGATGCATATGTGTGGCGCGTATGCAGGGATGGTGAAGGGCATGTTTTGCACAGTGCCATGACACTGCTGACTGTTGTCCGGTTGGCAAATACGCATCACAGTCATCATTTGGGGGAATACTGCAAGTCCATTTTTTTGGCAAGCGATTGTACCAGACAGTGTCGATTCTCTACATAATAATTTTTTGCACCCTTATACAGTGAGGGTATTTTAAAACCAAAATCTTTCCGAGATAGTTGAAATTGTCTAAGGCCAGTTGAAGGCATCCTTGCCATGTCGCGGATAACAAAAAACACAGGCACTTCTGGATTTGGCACTTTCGGGTTTGGCATTTTCAGGAGTTGACATATTCACTCAAACCATGGATCACGACTTCAAATTTCAGTGTCAGTCTAGTGCAGTGTATGGCTGCAATGCACCAGATCCGCAGGCTTTTTCTTTTTTCACACATTTAAGAAGGATACTCAAATAGATTGCAGTTGATGTCTGATTCAAATTGCAAGCTTTAATTTCATTACTTTAATTATGGCATTGAACAACCATTTCCAGTTTAATGTTGTTCTGAAACAAAGCGAAGCATTGTGGGCATAACCTCATTCATAGATTTGGTTAATGCACATGCATGCATGCATGCATGCATACATAGGGTACATGTTTCTTCACAGCATGGGCAGCCATTTTGGAAACAAAACTTGGCAGAGATTGAGAGTTCCATATACAAAAGAATCAAGCATGCGTCCAAATTACAGCCTAAAACTCACTTTCCAGATAACCTCACGGAACAAAAAATCGCATTAACATTTTTTTCAGTATGCTCTACCCATTATAAAAACTGGCAAAAATGTTGTCCCAAAATGTTGCAAACATCTTTTCTGTTGCATGGCAACAATCGTCAGCTCGTTAAAATGCCAATGAGTGTGGAACTCCTGAACAAAAATTGAGGAATGATTCAGTTTGGACAAGGAATTGTGTTTATAGAGAGGAAAGCAAACATGTACCTTTTTGTCAGCAGTAGCCTGAGCTTTGGTATTCCAATAATAAATCCATGCTTGCTCCAATAATCTCAGAAGTTCCATCGTCTCCATATTGGTTTGGGGGCTTTTTGGTGTCCATGCCTAACTCTCACAGTCTTGGCCATGCATGGAGAAAACCACAACACAAGCCATGAGTTCCATGTTAGATTGTATGGCAGCCCAGGGCTTGAAAGAAAGAAAAGGCTTCAATCACTTTATTGTATCAAGCAGGCTTTGAATTGCATGGGGGTTGGATAGGCCAAAGATTCGAGGATTGCCATCACCTGTATTTTGATCAAGGGATGCTTCTGTACACAAGCTAAAGAAGTTCCCAGTTAGATTGTATGGCAGGCCAGGGCTTGGAAGAAAACAGTTGAATTGCCCTATTGTATCAAGTAGGGATAGCATTTGCATTCAGCTAAAGAAGCTTCTTCTATGTCTGTTTGCAACAGAGCATAGGACTTTTCCGCATATGCTTTTAAAACAAGATTTGTAGATGATTCAAGCTATTGTTTGCTTTTTCTTTCGGTGCCTGCTGACGACCCCCAGCAGAGTGCACACTTACATGTAATAACCCACAAATATTCGAGACGACTGACCAATGCCTTAGGTGTGTTGAAAAATCGCATACTTTGATGATGTCATGATGTCAAATACATGTAGTTTAAGCCAAAGTAATATTTCACAGGTCTGTTTAAATTAATAGTAGTGAAAAGAAAAATCATGGCACAAAAGTGTTACTCTCTTGGCTAAGTATGCTCACATGAATGTGAAATTCTGAGCATTTCAATTTCTCATTAATAACCATGAGATGACATCATCGTCCCATGATGGCAATTTTAGGATACCCCCGGTACACCTTTTCCCAACTTAAAGTGATATACAAAAATGTTGCAAACTGCTTACTGACTAAAATTACCAAAATGCAAATCTTAAAATATAGTGAGCCTGACGTTTCGATCCTAGCAGGACCTTTCTCAAAGGCAGAGTGACAAGGACAACACAGATACATGTACACGAAGGAAGGGGGAAGAGAGTGAATAGGACACGGATGAGAAACAAAGGACAAAGAGTAAAGCTGGTAGGGTGGGATCAAAGGGAAGGGCAAGGAGTAGGGTAGGGATTAGTGAGAAGAGGGGAAAGATCAGAGAGAGAAGTGTGAAGAAGTGAACACAAAAGAAGGATTATCATTCTTCTGGAACTACATTTGTACCCACAGGACCTAAGGCTCTATCACGTGCACTACCTCAAACATCATATACCGGGTACCTCATCTCATGTAGAGTTTGTAATGTTCAGTATGTTGGTGAGACCAAAAACATCCTCAAAAAACGTATCTATGGCCATAGGTCTACAATCAAAACCGGTAAAATGGACACCCCTGTTGGGTATCACTTCAATCTCCCTGATCATTCGATATCAGATATGAGTGTACTGGGCATAGAATCCCTTGGTCACCGTAGTAATGCTGTCCGTCTAAGCCGTGAGAAAATGTGGATAAGCGTCTTCGGACTATTCAACCACATGGTCTCAACATCCAGGAGGGTAATGACTAACACCATGCAGCTTTCTGATAATCCTTCTTTTGTGTTCACTTCTTCACACTTCTCTCTTTGATCTTTCCCCCTCTTCTCACTAATCCCTACCCTACTCCTTGCCCTTCCCTTTGATCTCACCCTACCAGCTTTACTCTTTGTCCTTTGTTTCTCATCCGTGTCCTATTCACTCTCTTCCCCCTTCCTTTGTGTACATGTATCTGTGTTGTCCTTGTCACTCTGCCTTTGAGAAAGGTCCTGCTAGGATCGAAACGTCAGGCCCACTAAATTTTTAATTAAAGTTGCGAAAAGAAAAATCATGGCACAAAAGTGTTACTCTCTTGGCTAAATATTCTCACATGAATGTGAAATTCTGAACATTTCAATTTCTCATTAATATTCATGAGATGACATCATCATTACATGATGGCAATTGTTTGATACACCTTTTCCCAATTTACCGTAAATGTACATGAAGATACATGCCAAATGTTGATACTGTAGGACCCAAGATTGTGTCATGATTGTACTTGTGTTTAGTGGATTGCCCCTTTAAAGGGCTGTCATGTGACCACGCAAAACAGGAAAAGCAGGGGAAAAAATGCCTAATTTTATCTAATACTGGGTGTAGACCCTCTTTGCATCATTTTGACCACTTTTAAAAATGAAAAAAAAGAAGAAGTAGAATTTGCATCTCTGTGATTCGAACCCGGCCCCGCCATCCATGCCTACCCGAAAACGCGCACATATTTTGTGCACAAAGTCTATGAGACTTGAAAATAATATTTAAAAATCATAATAATGATAAGCAACCTTCAATAGGTTTATAACTTCAGTTCATGTATGGGTCAATGACTAATTGCCCATTAAGTTTCAAGGTCATTGGCCAATGGCTTATATCCGTTTTGAAACCTCGCCTTTTGATGAAGTCAGACACCAACAATTCTTTAGCCATAAAGGGAGGTTATCAACCATGTACTGAATAGTTTCAAAAAGAAAAATCTGAAAAACATGTTTTGTTTGCTCAAGGATTCTACCATAACCATCTTCAAACTGCATAAGTTTCATGTAAATCTGTGAACATTTCTTTCTTTTTTATCTTACCAATGTCGTGTAGGGGCTTTAAGAACTCAAATATATTGAAGTTGATGTCCAATTAAAATTTAAAGCTTTAATTTCATTACTTTAATTATGATATTCAAAAACAATAGCCAGTTTAATGTTGTTCTGAAACAAAGCAAAGCATTGTGGCCATAACATCATTCATAGATTTGGTTAATACACATGCATGCATGCATGCATAGGGTACATGTTTCTTCACAGCATGGGCAGCCATTTTGGAAACAAAAATGGCAGGGATTGAGAGTTCCACATACAAAAGAATCAAGCATGTTTCCAAAAACCCTAACTTTCCCAAATCCTACAGAATCATATTGGCCTAGTGTAGGAATGTGTAGGATTGAGGGCATGTGGTAGTTGATACATTGTAGGAATTTGCAGGATTGAGGACATGTGGAGTTTTTGTCACTGTAGGAAAATGCAGGATACAGGTTACAAGGCCTAATGTGATGGAGGATGATTCTGTAGGATTGAGGGCATGTGAAGTTTTTTGTCACTTGAGGAAAATGTAGGATCCAGGTTACAAGGCCCAATGTGATGGAGGGCACTTGGTATTAAAATAATACATTATCACAAAAAGGAGTAGGTAGCAATGGTCCAGGGAGACACTGGTGGAATGTCAGGTTTGGGGCTTTTAACTGAAGGATTGTAGGATTGTGCAGGATTCAGAAACAAATGGTGGGTAGTTAGGGTGAAAATGCCAATGAGTGTGGAACTCCTTCAAAAAAATTAGGAATGATTCAGTTTGGACAAGGAATTGTGTTTATAAAGAGGAAAGCACACATGTACCTTTTTGTCAGCAGTAGCCTGAGCTTTGGTATTCCAATAATAAATCCATGCTTGCTCCAATAATCTCAGAAGTTTCATCAGCTCCATGTTGGTTTGGGGGCTTTTTGGTGTCCATGACTAAAACTCACAGTCCTGGCCATGCATGGAGAAAACCACACACAAGCCATGAGTTCCATGTTAGATTGTATGGCAGCACAGGGCTTGAAAGAAAGAAAAGGGTTCAATCACTTTATTGTATCAAGCAGGCTTTGAATTGCATGTGGGTTGGATAGGCCAAAGATTCAAGGATTACCATCACCTGTGTTGATCAAGGAATGCTTCTGTACTCCACACACGCTAAAGAAGTTCCCAGTTAGATTGTATGGCAGCCCAGGGCTTGGAAGAAAACAAGTTGAATTGCTCTATTGTATCAAGTAGGGATTTCATTTGCATTTAGAGGCATGCTTGCGGCATGGCCAAGGTTTTAACTCTTAATAGAGTCAGCTGGGAATACTACAAATACTTCTGTACCAGTATGCTGAATGGAGTTGTGGTGACAATAGGTATTGTGTGGTAGCTCTGACTGGTCTGGGAGACTCAATGTGTCTGCAAGATTCATGGGCTGCATCTTGGAAGGTGTGTGGGTGTGGGGGGGGGGGTGGGATGGGGGGGGGGGGGGGTAGCAGGGAGGAGTTGAGTGGGGAGGGATGGAAGGGAGGGGAAAGGCCAGGGAAAGGCCAGCAGTTCCATGCTCACAAATTCCTGTCTGGTAAAATAGGGAATGCGGTGGGTTTTTGTTTTGCATAATGTTTGTCCAAGTGTCTTCCTGTGGGACTATCCAATACAAGTCAAATGCTGTCTGATGTTGTACAGACACAAAAGTACTAGAATTAAACCCCTACAATAGTTACATAAGACCTGAAGGTTTGCATGGTGGAAATACTAAGTGGAAGGTTTTTTATTGACAAGAGGTTTAATTAACCAAATGTAATTGTAACTTACATTACAATAGATTATTGTACAATATTCTGCACCCTCCACACCCTCTCATTAATATTCATGAGGTGAGGAAATGAAACATGGTGAGGAAATTTTCACGATTTTCTCGAGACTCGGTTGGCGGATTGAGCTGAAATTTTCACAGGTGCGCTATTTCATGCATATGTTGGATAAGACAACGTACGTAGAAATCCACGAAGGAATAGCCTTGTCCAAGATACGGCTCCGGGCAAAGATCCAGGCCATACGCACACATACATGTACCACGGCACTATGCAGGATCCACTCTAGGCAACAAGGACAAGCCAATAGCGTGGGGAAAAACCCGTGAATCCATGATAAAAGACCACCTATTATGTTGTATATAAAAAAAGAAGACATTATCTAGCACGAGCAATTGCCAGAAAAAAAACATTAGAATTAGTTTTCCCGAAAATCATGATTTTGTGACGCGATGTAGGAATAATGAAGAGCATGTTTTGTACACAACCTGGTGCTGACGGTTGTTTGGTTCATCCATTTTGATTCATTATCCAATTATCCATCCAATCTGTTCACTCCATCCATCTTTTCATCCACCCATTCATTCATCCAATCGTCCATCTATTCACCCCTTTAACCAACCACACATCCTTTTCATTAATTCATCCATTCATCCAATAATCCATCCATTGTCAATCAACCATATCCCAACATCCATCCATTCATTCATCCAATCGTCCATCTATTCATCCCTTAAACCATCCACCAATCCTTTTCATTAATTCATCCAATTATCCATCCATTAGCATCCATCAATTCATCCCATCTACCATCCATTTATTCATCCCTTTAACCAATCACCCATCCTCTTCCATCAATTCATCCATTCATTCAATCATTCTTACTTCCTTGTTTCATTGAAAGTGGTTGGATAGAAAAGTTCAATCCAGAAATCAAAATGGCCAACATGAGAATAATTCGCTTGAAAATCCACTGCACTGTTTTATTCTCATATTTTGTCCCCCTCCTGAAAATTGAAATAAATGGAAATATTTACAATAGCGGCTGTACATACTGTCCACAACACAGTAAAGATTACAGAATTATTTCAATAAAAAAGAGAAGTCTTTGCATCATTGTACAAGTAAGGGCGTCAGTCAGAAGCCTTGCAACATTTAAAAGGCTGAAATGCATCCAAAAAGGTTAGTAAAGAGTAAAGACGAGTCAATTTGTTGAAGTCTTTCCTGCAAATAGGATTCCATTTTGTTGGTGTGCCCTTTTCCAAAACCTGGCTTAAGCTCAGGCTCTAGTTCTCCCATCCATTTTTATGTACAAGGCATGAAAATGGGAGGCCTCTGGCCTTTTTTTTGTTTTTTAATGTTAAACTGCGTTTTGAAAAAATAATTCACAGCTTCAACTTCAAAACAAAGAACTCCAACCTGGGTGTTCAGCTTTTGGATAACAAAGACGAAGCCAGAGCTGAAGCCTAAGCCGGTTTTTAGGAAAAAGGGCCCAGGGTCCCATTCCATGGAATCCGTCACCGTTAGTAAAAAAAACTTCGCTTACCGTAGCAGATATTCTTTGCTTATTGTTTTTGTATTTCAAGAGCCGAAAGTCTTGCTAACGGATTCCACGAAATAGATATACGCTAAACGCTGCCCCGTAAGCACAGAATTTGACCCAGGTCAACACGTTTTAAAAGGGCCGACAGATTCCACGCACTATGATTGTCCAACGTGTTGCAAACTCGTGAGGGCGCTCTATTGTGAATCGCCCGCATTCAGAGACATGGAATGGTTTATATACATACGCAATATACCGACATTCAGTGAATTCCACCCGTCAGACCAAGTACCGACCCACGGCAGTCTTATTATGACAAAGACAAACCTCGTGAGTTCAAAGATTCCCAGCCAATCAGCGGTCAAAAATTCACGAGCTGTTCGCTAGTCTCAGGGTTTGTGTCTGTCTCCTGGTGAAGCTGTTTGGTATTGCAGCTGGCATTTTACAAACTATTGCATAAAGAAGACAACAAGATTTTAAAAAGAAAACCTTTAAATTTAGCACCATAAGACACATAAAATGCACAAGACTTTGCAAGAACATGATTTCGAAACCAGTTCAAAAATATAAGTTGGCAGATTTAGACCAAACCTTCGATTCTCAGACAGTCAGTGGGTCTGATGTTTAGATCCAAGAAGGTACTTCAGGGGATAAGAAGTTCAGAATATCAGGCGGCTCAACTTTTTGAGATCAAAAAGATGCATAATCATTATAATGCATGCATTGTCCATCTGTCTAAGACAGGTTTTCAAGAACAAGTTTTCATGGTCTGATGCGACCACAACTTCCCTGGAGAAAATTTCAAGGAAGACAGCTTGCTCATTACATTTGACCCCTGTCTGGTAACCAGAATACATATAGTGCGACTGTTATGTGGACGGTGGAATTACCCTGACTAATAGTGCTTTTGCTAGTTAGGCCTTGTCTGGATAGATTGGCTGTGGCTGGAAGGTAGCACGCAACCCTATGGGAGCTGGCTCTAGCCGCTTGTTGACGACTTCCATAGACTTGTGTGTACTCTCAAGCCATAGCCTATGAATTCTGACGCAGCCTCAGTCTCAGTAGGTGGTCGCTGGCACAATGAGGTGCTCTTCCAAAGCCCGGCTTAGGCTCAGGCTCCGGCTTTGTCTCCATTTCTTTCGTCCATTTTTAAGTTCAAGGCATGAAAACGGGAGACCTTTGGCTTCGTTTTGTGAATGTCACACTGCATTTTGAACAAAAGAATCTAAAGCTTCAACTTCAAACAAAGAACTCCAACCTGTGTTTTCAGCTTTTGGATGACAGAGACAAATCCGAAACCAAAGCCTAAGCCGGGTTTTGAAAAAGCGCCCTGATTAACCAAACAGGCTTGCACTAGTTATAGTCTGGTACCCACGTGCTACCAATACCTATAGAAAACTGCATCCTTCCTGGACTCCTTCTTATTCCAGCATTCTGTGTGCAGATATCAGTCAGATAAATAATCCACGGCCAATGCTGAGGTACAATGAAACTGCTCATATCACACACCTTCCCAAATGGCTTCATAAGTACATGCACACAAAAAACCAAATGCTTAAGACGTCTGCACATGAAGGCAGGAGTTGCGGGTTCGAATCCTGCCCGAGCTGCCTAGATTTTTCTCAGCAGGCAATCGGCCAAAGCACTGAGTACTCAGTGCTAAATTAGGACAAACCCTTATTGAAAAATAAATGCTAAATTTGTAAAATAAAATAGATTCAAAAGTTAATCCCCCCTTCGAAGAAAGGCAAAAAAAAATTAAAAATAGGAAATTATTGCTTACCCTGAAATTTAAGACATCTCTTTCGAACAAGCTTACTTCCCCGAATTTGTTTTACACATAAAAAGTAATAGATCTGCACTTGAAATACACATTAAGACGACAGATCAAAATACCCAACCTTGTCAATGCCAACTGATTTCAAAATCTGAATTATTACTTATTTCTTTAAAATTCGAGCCTACTTTACACTTAAACTTTAAACTGAATGCATAGGTTATTACACGAATCTGTATTTACACGTTTTAAACTTTTTAAAAATAAACTGCATTTTTGTGCTCTTTTTTATTAATGTTAAATTTTATCAAATTTTTAAGTTTAGAATTTGAAATTTAAAGTTTGCACAGTGGGGGAACAAAGTGGAAGGTTTTTGGTGACACCATATGTAAATCATCTCTTGTGAGACGGAGTGTGGCTCTCAAAGAGAGCCGGTAACTCAGTGTTTCTTGCAGCGTGTTCTCTGCTCGACATCTGGAGACTGCTGGATTCCAACACTCACGGGAGCGTGAATGTGAAGAATGGTGGAAGTTCACCGGAGTGCGTCAGTTTTGAAATTTGGATGCCACTGCTAGAGGAGACCCAGGGTGCAGACAGTCACTGCGTTTACACTTGATCCCGCAATGGAGGATCAGATCCTGCGGTCGCGATCAGCGAGTGGGATCTGATCCCTGCCGCGTTTACACTTGATCCTGATCCCGCGTGGCATCGATGAAGCGCTGCAACCTTGGGGCAAAGGTTTATGTGCACAGTTCACTGATCATAGACACTGGAGCACAACGGCAGCCAATACGCGCGGAACTCAACTATGCATACTGTACTGATGTACTCTTGTTGTCAGTGTCAGACCATATGTGGTTAAGTCAGCTTCCGCGATCTGATCCGGATCTGATCCCGCGTTACGTTTAAACTTGCAAATTGCAGGATCTAAACCGGGTCTGATCCTTCCCAAGAGGAAGATCAGACCCCGGGATCAGGATCCGATCCTGAGTTGCGTTTACACACGGTTTTGAACTGGATCCAATCCTCCTTGAGGGATCTGATCCTCCTTGCGGGATCTGATCCTCCTTGCGGGATCTGATCCTCCTTGCGGGATCTGATCCTCCTTGCGGGATCTGATCCTCCTTGTGGGATCTGATCCTCCTTGCAGGATCTGATCCTCCTAGCGGGATCTGATCCTCCTTGCGGAATCTGATCCTCCTTGCGGGAACTGATCCTCCTTGCGGGATCTGATCCTCCTTGCGGGATCTGATCCTCCTTGCGGGATCCGATCCTCCTTGCAGGATCTGACCCTCCTTACTGTGTAAACGCAGTGAGAGTGACCGATGGAGAGGAGTTGTCTGTGGGTGTAGAAGACCCTTTGGGCAGGAGTAGTCGCCATGCGTTGCTAATGTGAACACCGACATCAGTGTTGTGTTCGTAGATCTCGATGGCCTTCCTATAAACCCGACAGGGGGGTGCCATTTCTGGTTTCTATGCAAAATTTCAACTTGTATCCACCTTTCATTTACACAACGAAGTACAGAAAGTAAAAAACCAAAACCATTTCACTTTCCCCAACTTTAACCATGTATCAATCCAATTAATGGAACCCTTAGGGCTGTCTGAAGTTGCGAGGAAAATTTCATGGTGCAACTCAACGTCAGGCCACTTCAAATTTGAGCTCGACCTCGGCCTCATTAAATGCTATGGCATGCCCCACCCGCTCCCTCCAGTCCAACAATAGCTGGCCTATCAGGAGTCGGTAATGCCTGTCACTCAAGAGTGGCGCCAAATTCAACGTGACCGCATGAACAGCAGAGCAAGGTACACCAACATGTACCTACCGGTACAACCATGGAGGAATAAGAACACAAGGACTTTGAACGGCCGGCCGATCCCCCACACGGTATTCACTGACCAATTAGGCGACTCTGGCTGACCAGTGGGAAAAGGCATTGAGGCCTCCCACTGCGTGACAGGTTTACAACCGCGATTAGATCACTGTAATTCCGACGCTTGGCAACGCTTGCACAATGGAGAAACAGACTACTTGTTCACTCAATATCTAAAGCCGCAACACACCATTTGCACAAATCCAAATTTCGCCCCGACAAATGTTGTTAAAAGTAACTTACTCAAGTGGAAGTAAATACCAGTATCAGACATGCCATGAACTTTTAGCGCTTTGAATGCTGCCATTTTCATGAAAAGTGGAATTTTGTACGTTTTCCAACGGTCGTTTTAAAATGACTTTTGGAAAAAAAGAGGGGGAAAAAATGCTTACCGCCCTCTATTGTCTGGATATAATTATCCTTTGTGGGGTTTAAATAGTGCTACATGGTCCATTCGCAATTACCGACAACTCTCAAGATTAAGTCATCGGAAATATGATTGCATATTTGTTATGATTTTTGAGGACTTTGGGCCAGTTTTGGCTGGTTGAAAATCAAACTGTTTCCTCGGTGTTAACCCATTTGTGTAATCGTTTATAAGGAGCAAAGTGGAGCATTCTTTTCACCAGGAGGGATAAAAAAAAAAAGGACTTTTCTCTGGGTTAAACTGGTGTATGACGTAATCGTTCCGAATGACCGGTCGCCTCTCTACACGCAATGAACTGCGAGACCGTTTTGCGGTCAGGAAATGCTTGCGGTATCAGCCATTTAGTTCTTTGATGCCCTGCTTGTTGTAACTCTGCTCGTTGCTTGCTCTTATTCCTCCATGGTTCTGTGCAACCACATGAAGAAACTGGCTCTCTCTCAACCTAGACTGGTCTGACCTGTCTCAAGGCAGCCATATCCATGTGCATATACAACCAAACTACATGTACAGGCATGTAGACCTAGTATAATCCAATTGTTAAACAATCATTTAAAGACCAAATGCACATAACACATATTGCAATATGAACATGTAAAATGGTTTGAAATCAGGTTTTGTACCGAGCAAGATGTGGACCTGAACCAGTCTGAACTAGTCTGAACCAGTATGAACAAGTGTGAACCACTCTGAACTAGTCTGAACCAGTATGAACAAGTCTGAACCAGTCTGAACCAGTCAGAAGCAATCTGAACCAGTCTGAACCAGTGTACCAGGTTAACGGAAAAAAACAACAACTTCATAACCAATCACAGGGAAACAGCTGGACTCCACATAGAGTAGAATGCGTACATGTACATTGCGACAGTCAATGCTGGGAACCAGCTAAAAGTCAATGCACCATTCCAGTCCATTAATATGGTACTGAATGGATCCGGATACAGTGAGTACCGGCTAGAGCCGGTTCAACCCGGTTCGAAGGTGTCCTTTCAGAGCCGTTGTGTATGCGTCCGCACAAGCCCATAGGGGAATATAAAAACCAGTGAATTGTTATTCCCCCATTCGTCCGACCCAGGCTATACATCCGCAATGGTGTCGTCGTCGAGGTGCGTTACCGGGCCGACCGTGGTCACGGTGGTGGAGGCGTTGCTTAGCAGCGTGGTGGTCATCTCAGGGGTGGACGACATAGGGGGCAGTATTGCAGGCTCGGGTGGCAAGTGGGTTATGGAGGCGATGCGTTGCATCTCGGGCGAGAGGTGGTTCTGTATACTCTGCAAGTAACTCTGAAACGCAACAGAAAGTGCTCATTTGAGTATAAGAAAGGCCAAGGGTATGTATACCAACAAAAAACATGTAACATACAAATTGTCTGCAGGAAAAGTGTGTACAAAAGCATTTTGAAACAAAAAATGGCAAAGACAACTTGGATTGAACTCGGTGGACTGGGACCTGAACCCAAGAGACCTGTGGCTGATTTCACCAAACCCACTGTACGTGTAAGCTAACAATCAATCGCAAGACTACAAGCGATGTACAAAAACTGTATGGACCATTTTAACTCACGATGGGTCATAAATTGTTACAATGTTACAATGCATCATAAGGTTTGGTGAAATCGCCATCTAGTCTTGAGTACCAGCACTCCTCCCATCTGAGCAACCCAGCCCTTAGATGGTGGCCTTCCCAATTTATCAACTAGTCTCTGCCGGGGCAGGGGCTCCAGTCAGAAGCATTCATTCAACCAGTTATTTCCTTCTTGATTGATACAGAAATTAAGCAATGCCACCATTTTGCTCACTTCTGAACGATTTCAGTGACCAGAATAATAATACAGAGTAAAGCCAATTTTGGAGGGGGCTACAGGGACCAAAATAATTGGCAAGCCAGGCACCAAATTAGAAAAAAGAAATAGGATAGAGAAGCTGTCATGGCTTGCTATGACCTCACAAAGTCACAACCCAAAGTTAATACAAAAGCTGTTGCAAACTGTTCACTGACTAAAATGACCTGCAATACATCAATCTTAAAAGTTAGAGGGCCTGACGTTTTGATCCTAGCAGGACCTTTCTCAAAGGCAAAGCAGTCACTTTGCCTTGGAGAAAGGTCCTGCTAGGATCGAAACATCAGGCCCTCTAACTTTTGAAAGTCACAACCCATTATTCCATTACCCTAATACTGTATCATCTCAAACATACATGTACCCGGTACCCCCATCACTCCAATATACCCAACCCTATCCAACTCCAGTTCACTCAACCCTATCCAACTCCAGTTCACTCCTATTCCAGGGAGAATGAACATGCTTAGGGAGAAATGGATGACAGTGTGGTTGTAGTTCAAGATGTACTTAATGGGAATGGATGGTAAAAATGTTTCTGCCATGCATGATTTGAATGTACACATGTGCGCAGACTTTTGAAAACCTTGTCTTTAAAGCCCCTACACAACATTACATTGGTCGAGGTCAAAGAAAAGTATCCGTACGTTGTCTGATCCAACATATGCATGAAATAGCACACCTGTGAACATTTCAGCTCAATCCGCCAACTGAGTCTCGAGAAAATCGTGAAAACCGCTTCATTTGTTTCGCAAAAATGCAGCATTCAACGCCGTACTGTTCTGAAAAATAGTTTAGATCTCAGTGAGACGTAAACGATTTCTTTCACTCTTTTCTCCTCAAATACAACATTTTAGGCAGAAATATTTCAGTGCGAGGTTTCTACTATAACCATCTTCAAACTGTATAAGTTTCATGTAAATCTGTGAACATTTCTGTTTTTCGATCTTACCAATGTTGTGTAGGGGCTTTAACGTACTGCGTACTTAAAGTGATATACAAAAATTACCAAAATGCAAATCTTAAAATTTAGTGGGCCTGACGTTTCGATCCTAGCAGGACCTTTCTCAAAGGCACTAAATTTTAAGTACTGCGTACTTGTCGATGTTTGATTTTTTCTTTGGATTGACTTTGAATTTTTTTAACAACTATGGGAAAACAAGCAACCATAGTTTTGATGCACACCGCTATCAACTACTACCATATTGGTTACATTGTCTCGCAATAAAAATCCAACCGACTTATTTTCATCGGTACACCATTTTTGAAACACCGGAATCGGTTCCCGATCACGACGGTCGGGAACTGGTGTGACCGACTGAACCGACCCAGCCTTAGGTTCTAGAGATGAATTTTATTATGTTCAAAAATAAAATAAAAATAAGAAGCACTGAAGGGTAATCTGGGTGGTTTTTTTTATGCAAAATCGCCCAAAACAAGGCTGAAAAGTCACTCAAAGTTAAGGGCTAGAGAAAGAAGAGGATAGAGAGGGACTCAGGAAGACTGGAGATAAGAATTGACATTCCTTTTAAGAAAGGGCAAGATCGTAGGCAGGGGGAAAGCAAGAACCAGGAAGGGAATTCCAGGTAGAGGCAGAACTAGGGAAGAAACCGTTCTGATACCTCTACGTTCTACACCTTGGGATAGATAGAGTGTATGGGTGAGAGGAGGCAAACAGCCTGGTTGCCCGCTTAAATGTGACCCGCTCTATGAAAAGGGGTATTATGTCGCGCTATGCTATAACGCACATGGAGCTGTTCAATTGCAGAGAAGGTGAAAAATCATCCCATGGGCAATTGTCTGTTTTCTTGTTTTTTGTGTCCTATGATATCTATAGTTTAATTAAAAGTTGACAGGAATGACAAAATTGATGAATACAGGTGAAACAAAATGTGTTTTTGTATCCTTGTTTGTGTCTTTTGTTTCACTGACACAATGTTTAACATACTTTATCTCTAAATGCACTTTCCGTAATTTGGAAAATATGAATATGCAAAAATCAATATACCGGTATCTCAAGAACGGAAAATGCTACAGGGGTAAAACAAACACCAAATGGAAGCTTATGAAAAGAAAAACCTAGCTATGTTTAAAACTTTTTTTCCACATCTGCAACATAATACTCCTTTTTACAGGAGCCGGTCACAAATGTCCTGACTGGGGGGACCAGGTCGGCAAGAGCCGAGGAACACCTTCCATAGAAATATCGGTAGAAGAGGCTCAGGGAGGCCACCGTCCTACGATGGGAGAGGGGAAAATAAGGTTTTCATCTGAATTAAAGAAAAAGACTTTAACATCTGAATGCAGACTGCCGGCCGGACGGACAGGCGGAAACCGGTATTACATAGGCTCGCACTGCTTCGCAGCTCGCCCAAAATGACTTCCTACACCAACGTGGGCTTGGTCTCCCCCAGGTCCCATCCACAGGGTGGCACTGGACAGGGGTGGAGGGGGGGGGGAGGGCAGCTGAAAATGCCCCGCTATGAGTCACGCTGTCTGGGGACGAGGGATCTTGGGAAGGAGGGGAAGAAGGGAGGAGGAGAGGGCATGGGAGGGGTAGAGCGAAGAATCAGAAATAAACCCAAGGAATCCCCAGGAAGCAAAGCAAAAAAAAAAAAAAAAAAAAAAATTACGAGAAACTAGGTCAGGGAATGACTTTCCCGCCCCACTCTTCAACAAAAAGCGCATCCTATGTCTGTCTGTGCGTTGTTCTCAAACAACCAATTGTAGTAAACCTGGCTACAGCTCAGGGATCACACAAAGTGGATGCAGCTTTTTCAAGTCTTACAAAGAAAAACTTACAGAACTTTTTGAACAAATTGAAGTTTATTTTTTAAATTGACGGCTGCCAACATTGACTCACAAAATTCAAGGTGAAACCCAGCCCCTCGCGCGAACTGCAAATTGGGGTCCCAAATTGCCAGCAGAAGACTGGTGCCCGTCTCCCCCGGGACTCCTATCAAGGTGAGCTGTGGCCGACCGCGCAGGAAACCAGACCAAGATGGCTGACAAACTGGCAAAAGGCCAACAGAGGTGACTCGTTGCCATTCAACATATCCGAGTCAATTGTTCGTTTCAGTTGATGGGGAGGTGTAACAGTAGGTAGTTTAAGGGGTAACATAAGAAAAACTATAATCATGATGTCTGTTTTCACAAACAATTTCGCACAAAGTTGGTGGCAAAGATATGTTCGTCTGTTGAAGTTTATGCATTTCATTCTTGCTGACGCATCATGTTTTCTCGGCATTACTCGCCGCTTTTTCGTCCATGCTCGGTAGAAGAAGCATTCGTGAGGCGCCATTTTGGAAGCGTTGGCAACATCGCCAACAAGTATCCTTGCGAATGTCGCACGGGTGCATTGACACGACCGATCTCGGTGGTTACTGCACGGATGTCGCATCGATATGGAATTTCTCCATCCCTGTCATGAATCACACCGAACCCATGCGATCTGCGATTCCTTCGCACGGGACCCTTATTTTCAGCTCTCTTGTCAAAGGGGCTGATGAGTGTTGTGTTGGTGAGGCGTAATATGCAAGTCATGGAGGGCTGGGTCCTTCCACAAGAGTTTGCCCAACTCGGCGGGTAAACACCTTGTTAAGGACAAGGGCAAATCACCGTGAAAGTATGCTGTCCTCGGCGCAAAATCCTATCGTAATAAAGGGGCTGGGTACCGCTACTCCTTTTCCATGAATATCTTTGTGCAGCAGGGTCCTGAGAGAAACCACAACCCCCCCCTCCCTCACAATTGATTCAACGGGACTGACGACGGGAATGACTGACAACGGGATGACCGAAGACAAGACAGTGTGACAGACCACCTGACGAAGGACAGACACCCCACCCTAAAAAAAAATTCCGCCCCAAAATTTCAGGCTGCTCTGTGACAGCAAGTTCACTCGGTGAAATGCTAATTTGTTATCGTGGTTTTTTTTCTGTTTTTCTGGGTACATGGGTGAAGAAATTTCTGCCACTGCAGATTACGATTGATTGATGGACAGGTGGATGGGGTGAGGGGACCCCCCCCCCTCCTCCCTTGTTTGTTTCTCCTTTACCAGAGATCCACAAGAAATTGACTAAATGGTGTCCAGGTGTGTAATGACCCCCAGAATCTGCTCAGGGTCTTCCGAGTCGAGAGCAACGCGGCCAGAATCTTTCAACTGTTTTGGATGACGGCGACCAAACTTTGGGTCGGGCCGCGACTCGATCTTGGGAACCTCTGGCTGAACGTACCGTCATTCTCACCACTTGAGCTATCCAGTCCGGGGGTCTCGGGTTCAAATCCCCCAAATGTTCTTGGGTATTTCTGACAAACTGTTTTGACAAGTTTAGTCTGTTTTTGATAACAAATGAATAAATGAATTTGACTGGTCCAGAACCCAGACCATCTGGTTAAAACATACCAGGGCTCTGCTTTTTTCTACACTGAGTCGGAGGACTGGTTTAAGTTCGGTGCTGGACTTCACAAAGCCTTACGATGCATCGTAACTCAACTTACGATGGATAACCCATCGTACAGTTGTGATAGGCCGTATGGTTTCTGAGCATCGCTCATTGACTTGCGATTGATCGTACAGTAAGTTACGGTGAGTTTGGTGAAATAGACCCCAGCACAGATCCTATTCCTGTCCTTTGATTTCCAATATCTGATAATCGAAAAACCAACACTGCTCACAAAGGTGAACAGAGGCTATGTAACCAATGCTTAATGCATGTACATGTTGCTAGTTCTAGCAGCTAGCCTCAACAATGTCAATTTGACATGCAATTTTAACCCACAGCGCACACCGGTGCACAGACTGGATGCCTGTGTGCACTTGGTATTGATAATTGTGATTAATGCGCCCCTGTTCTGCATGCACAAGTTTTGGGGGCTAACTTAGACGTTATATAATAGACGTTAATACAACAAAACTGTTGCAAACTGCTTACTGTTGCAAACTGCTTACTGGCTAAAATGACCTCCAATACATAAATCTCAAAAGTTAGAGGGTCTGAGCTTTTGATCCTAGCAGGACCTTTCCTCAAAGGCTTTGCGAGAAAGGTCCTGCCTTTGAGAAAGGTCCTGCTAGGATCGAAACGTCAGTCCCTTTTGAGATTTAGATTAGAAGAAGTCTTTTGGTTCGTCATGCAATGATTGACTCACTGCACCAAGGTAAAGCTATGGTGTCCTTGTTTGGCTGGGGAGGAAGGAGAGGGGGACAGAGAGGGCAGAGGGGGTGCGCACGTATTTGGTGACTGCGATCGATTCCCTTCCTTAGTCACACATCCTGCAGCAAAACCATCCGAGGGGTGGCGGGGAGGAGAGGGTGGGAGGGGGAGGGTCTACCCTGGTCCGAGGGGAGTCGGGGGACTAGACCTGAGCCAGGTGAGGGTCCAGGCTGCCAGGTGTGTTCCGTCGGCGAGGCCTGGGGCTCCTACGCATAGGTGTGGTCAGAGACCGAAGCACCAGGCTTAGTCAGGGGTCGAAATATCCGCTAGACCTTGGACTCAATCTATTCTAGCAATTTCAACATTGGTCTAGTGCAGTGTGTAACCACACTAGAGCCCTCTTATTTTTAAAGACACTAGTTCCCGACCGGTGCCCCGACGTGCATGCACATGTACATGTATATCGGGGCAATGGTTCCCGACCGGTGCCCCAATGTACAAGCACATGCACATCTGGGCACCGGTTCCCGACCGCAACAGTTCCTGGCCGGTGCGGCAAATGTGTCGGGACCCGGTTTTCAAAATCACTGAGATGACTCAGGCCCGGTCAGCATATTTCTAAGTCGACTTCGCCTCGCATACAAATTGTAAAGTACATATTACTGTCAAACGTGAAAGTGAAGAGTGAAATTTGCAAGGACTGCTCGTGTATTATGTGCATGCAAAAAAATGAGTAATGATTACATGTGAGCACAATACACACATGAGCATTACTTCATTAGCAATAGGCATACATGTAGCTTGAGCCTGAGCCAGAGCCACTGCATTAGAATCGCATTGCGTGCATTCACTGCAGAGCAATAGACATACATGTACATGTAGCCAGAGCCATATCTATAGCTACACTGTACAACCATAGCCAGAGACATAGCTACCGGTATACTAGCCTTTGATCAAGGCGCATGCTGCGAAATAGACAGCAGCGATTGCTCTGCAGGGCTCGACCTTAGCACTAGCCTGACAGTCATTGTCTAGTAAAAACAGCTGTGGGCTAGTAAAATTACCCTTTTAGCTAGCCCGGTGGACTAGTAAAAAGTCGGCAGCGGTGTGGCGGCAAAAAAACGATGAGGGCTGGGATGAGAAAGTAGAAACTAATCATTTGTTGACCAAATAACCTTGTGTTAAATTCAATATTAATTATACAGGGCTAGTAAAACTATCTGCAGGCTAGCAAAAACTCAATTTACTAGCCCGGCGGACTAGTAAAAATTTGGCAGCGGTGTGGCGGCAAAAAAAAGATGAGGGCGGGGATGAGAAAGAAGAAACTAATCATTTGTTGACCAAATAACCTTGTGTTAAATTCAATATTAATTATACAGGGCTAGTAAAACTATCTGCGGGCTAGCAAAAAATTAATTTACTAGCCCGGCGGACTAGTAAAAATTTGGCAGTGGTGTGGCGGCAAAAAAACGATGAGGGCTGGGATGAGAAAGTAGAAACTAATCATTTGTTGACCAAATAACCTTGTATCAAATTCAATATTAATTATACAGGGCTAGTAAAACTATCTGCGGGCTAGCAAAAACTCAATTTACTAGCCCGGAGGGCTAGTTAAAAAAAAAAAACTTAAGCGCGAGGCTTTCTCTGTGTAACCTGCATGCCAAGAGCGAGGAGAAGACCAGATGAACACCAATCCAACGCACAGAGAAAGACTACACCACAAACCGCAATGCGGGCCCCAGCCCGTGCTTGCAAACAATGTGGTAGCCGAGCTGCGTGTCGTGTACTGTGCGCGCCGCCGCTAGCATCTTTGGATCTCTGTTTTGATTGGTGAAGACTCTTGCATATGTGACCCGGCACAACGACATGATGAATATCCCACCAAAACACTATTTGAGTAAACAACGCCTGAAGTTAAAGTATCTTCACAATTCGATTACAAATCTTTTTCTTTTTTTTCCCGGAAATTTTAAGTATTAGAGGATATTATATTTTGATATCATTTGAAAGCTAATGGTAAAACTCTTTCACATCATTAGAAAACCTCAAAATCTCAAAAGTGGGGTTATTCCTCATTATGCAGTGCCGGGTCACATGTATGCATATCGTATCTGCTACCAAAACGGTAGCAAATGTTAACATAAGCTCTGTGGAGCAGAGTTTCAAAGGAGCTTGGGGTATGCGGGGCGATTTGTCGTGTAGTCTTTCTCCGTGCGTTGGTTTGGTGCAATCGCGACCATCATTTTTCACTGTGTGCGCCTCGATCAAAAGGCTACAGCTATACCTATAGCCAGAGCTGTAGGCATAAACCACAGCCATAGCAACAGAAACAGCTCAAGCCAACTAAGCCCAAACGTAATGAAGTGTCTTCTGATCCTTGGCAGTCTTTTAGTCGGTCGAAAAGGAATTCCCCTTCCTCACCACAGCGACGACGTCACCGTTGCAGCGTCGTACCCGGTACAGGTTCTGGTACTTCTGCAGGCGGACTTCATTGCCGTCCTTGGACTGCTGCCTCTTGAGTTTGTGCAGCTCCACATGCTGCGATTTGACCTTCTTCACACCTGAGAGCACACATAACAAAAAATAAGAGATATATGTCTGCTTGCAAAATCCTTTTCACGCATCCGTGTCCCAACTTTGATACAGTATTTTACAACCTTCCTCAATCCTCCACAATCCCCCAGTGTAAATTTTACAACTCTCAATCCTCCACAATCCTCCAGTATAAATTTTACAACCTTCCTCAAACCTCCACAATCCTCCGGAGGTTAATGGAGGATTGTGGAGGATTGAGTAGGGTTGTAAAATTTACACTGGGGGATTGTGGAGGATTGAGGAAGGTTGTAAAATTTACAGTTGAGGATTGTGGAGGATTGAGAAAGGTTGTACAAAATACACACTTGGGGATTGTGGAGGATTGAGGAAGGTTGTAAAATTTACAGTTGAGGATTGTGGAGGATTGAGGAAGGTTGTTAGATTTACACAGGAGGATTTTTGAGGATATGAAAAGCTGTGGAACTTTGAAAAAGGCACGTACCATGGAGCTACATGTATCTACTTATAGCTCCATGCATGTACTGTCTTGCTAATATGCACTTGTGGAGGATTGAGGCAGTGAGGATCTTGCACAAACTCACATTGGAGGATTGAGGAGGATTGAGGAGGGTTCCAGGCATGCAGCACTAGGGGATTAGGGTTATTGCATTTCAAATCAGTTTCCTTTGATCTGTTTCTGTAAAGGCAATTTATAAAGATCAGTTATTATCATACAATGTAGTTTCGCACAACACAATGAAAGATCTCACTTTCATTGGCGCGAGGATGGAAACAGCTACAGCACTCACCGTCTTTATGGTCGTAGCCCCTGGACGTGACTTTGAACTGGACGACGATCCCCACCAGGCCTATGAGCGGCCAGGCGCCGACGACCAGCCAGCTGTACCAGCACAGCCCCACTGATGCCCTGGCGCAGAACCGGTCGTAGACGTACTCCGCCATGCGGAAGAGCTCCAGGAAGTAGTCGGCGCAGACGGCCAGCACGGCCCCGCCCGTCACCGCCGTGGAGACCACCACCATCCGGCGCTGCCACTTGAGCGTCAGCAGCCCGCCCAGCACGCCCAGCCCAAAGGCCACGCCCAGCGGCAGCCAGACCAGGTCCGGGTGGTGGAACTGCTCCAGGACCAGCAGGGCGGCGGCCGACAGGACCACGCCCAGCTGGAAGCCGGCCGCAAACAGGCCGCAGAGGCGGAAGAGCATGGTGGCCAGGCCGCAGACCACGCCCACCCCCAGGGCCACGCCCACGCTCACGCCCGGCTCCAGGGTGCTCTCCTCAAGGCAGACCAGGACGACAATGACGGAGGCCAGCAGGAAGCCAACCAGGAACATGATGGCCTTGAAGCACCGGTACCCTGCAGCCGACAAAACGCAAAAAGAGAAACAAGACCACAGTCAATATTTAAACATTTCGTGCCAGGACCTCCAAAACCGGAATGCCGTTTGTTTTACTATGTAATATACAAAAATGTTGCAAACTGCTTACTGACTAAAATTACCAAAAAGTAAATCTAAAATTTAGTGGGCCTGACATTTCGATCCTAGCAGGACGTTTCGATCCTAGCAGGACCTTTCTCAAAGAGAGGTCTGCCTTTGAGAAAGGTCCTGCTAGGATCGAAACGTCAGGCCCACTAAATTTTGTTTTACTATGTGACGGGGCCCTCCGAATCCAGGCACCACTATTGTCCACATGTTAAACAAAGGCTCGTTTCAGCTTAGAACAAATCAATACGAATCATGATAAATACCCATCTTGACGCCAGTTTCCACATGAATTGCAGGATAAACGGCAACGCTTGCACTGTTGTGGGCCTTTTACTATGGATGATCGAGGGATAGTGAGCTGCCGCTGAGAGCACGCGGGAGACATTGTGTTGCCATGCCACACAGCCCAATGGTTACACGTGCTATCACATGACTTACAGTCATTTGGTGCAGAACAGGAGTGGAAATGAGCAAAGAAGACTATCATATTGTCCACATTCTTCTTTGTACATTTCCATCGCTGCTCTGTGCCACACGATACCCACTATAAGTCACGTGATGACATGTACCGGTACTGTAAACAGGGTCGCACAATCAGTCAATTGAACAATTAGCAAAGAAAACTTTGACTGGACCGGGACTTGAACCCAAGAACTCTGGACTAACGCATATTTCTGCCTTTGAGAAAGGTCCTGCAAGGATGGAAACGTCAGGCCCCATATACAGTAAATTTTGGACACAAAAATGCCGTCAGAAGTCACAGATCTTAAAATTTAGTGGGCCTGACGTTTCGATCCTAACAGGACCTTTCTCTGCCTTTGAGAAAGGTCCTGCTAGGATCGAAACGTCAGGCCCACTAAATTTTAAGATTTACATTTTGGTTTTTTAGTCAGTAAGCAGTTTGCAACATTTTTGTATATCACCAGAAGTCACAGATACATAAACTACGTAGTTCATAGTCCCATACACCCATAACATACATGTATACGTACGTGTACATGTACGTACCCATGTACTGTTAGAATTGCTTCAATAGCACGGGGAATTCAGAATGTCACATTTTAAATTGAATTGAGGGATCAAGCAGAGCAGAACAAATGACATTACCAAAGTGCATGTTTTTTCTGGTACATTAAACATGGACATACATGTAAAGTGCATGTGCACATGAACATGTACATGTACTGTATGCACTAGCACCCTGAACATGCACTGTATTGCATACATTGCCAGAATTTACCACAAACTGATAAATCCACCCACACAGTAGGAAAGATGCACGTTGATAATTGGCACTTTGAAAGTTAGTAACATTATTCTTGAATCTTGATTCACATTTCTGCTCGGCATTTAATAGGCAGTGTAAAAGTGTTCTTGCGATACGCTGATCTGTTAGGCTAACAACATGAATCCAATTTCATAGTGGGGTTTTAATCACTTTTGACGAAAATGATCCACCACTTTGAGGAAATGCCAACAACATCCCGTAATACGCCCATGAACATACTGTTTTATATGTACAGTGTACTGTTCATGTACACTGTACATGTACAGTAGTACTGTACATGTACACTGTACATGTACAGTAGTAGTACGTGTACGTCATGCGACACTATGTACATGCACATGCACATGTACATTGTACAGTACGGTGTACATTATCACTTAGCCGATGGAGTGTGGCTTTGAAAAGAGCTGGTAACGCAATGTTTCGGGCAGTGTGTACTGACCATAGTCCCCTGACATCTTGGTACATGTACATATACATTACATTGTACATGGACATGTGTATTTTCACCATGCAAACCTTCAAATCTGATCTACATGTACATACATGTAACACACCGTACTGTTATTGTTCACAGGAGTAATCATTCTTCATTTGATGCATTCATTTGATAAATCTAACGGGGAGACCTTTTTCTTTCCACACCACTGAAATGTCACACAGTGTGAACTGGAACAAATGGCACACACACTATGGAACAAAGTTTCACAGGTCTATGTTGCATGGCCATGAATATTTGAAGACATGTAACCTATAAATCGGCCTATTGGCTGACAGGCAACAACCCAGGTGACGCATGAAACAAGGCTGAGCTGTTCCATAATTTATCAGACAGGTTCAGGCCTGTCTGAAGGAATGTTCCATCTAAATGGTACACTTGAACATTACCACATGTACAGTACATGTACCGGTACATATACCGTACATGTATTCATGGCATTTTGACATGTACATGTACAAGTACAAGTACAGGTACATGTACATGTACATGTATTGCTATTGCTACAGTACATTTTAACCATTGCAAACAAACATGTATGAGTTGACTTGTGTTAATGCCAACATGTTCACGTACAAACAATGTACAGTATGTGTACATGCATGACTGCATGTACATGTACATGTTCGTACATGTTTACATGTGCACATTAATGACTTCATCATCATTCACTATCATCACCATCGACACCATCAGACACCACCACCATCACCGCCATTTTCACTACCATCACCATTATCATCATCACCACCACCATCACCACCATCTTCACTACCATCACCACTATCATCATCACCACTATCATCATCACCATCTTCACTACCATCACCACTATCATCATCACCACTATCATCATCACCATCTTCACTACCGTCACCACTATCATCATCACCACCACCACCACCACCATCTTCACTACCATCACCACTATCATCACCACCACCATCACCACCATCTTCACCACCATCACCACTATCATCATCACCACTATCATCATCACCATCTTCACTACCATCACCACTATCATCATCACCACTATCATCATCACCATCTTCACTACCGTCACCACTATCATCATCACCACCACCACCACCACCATCTTCACTACCATCACCACTATCATCACCACCACCATCACCACCATCTTCACCACCACCGTCACCACCATCTTCACTACCATCACCACTATCATCATCACCACTATCATCACCGCCATTTTCACTACCGTCACCATTATCATCATCACCACCACCACCACCACCATCTTCACTACCATCACCACCGTCTTCACCACCACCATCACCACCATCTTCACTACCATCACCACTATCATCATCACCACCACCATCTTCACTACCATCACCACCATCTTCACCACCACCATCACCACCATCTTCACTACCATCACCACTATCATCATCACCACCACCATCACCACCATCTTCACTACCATCACCACTATCATCATCACCACCACCATCACCACCATCTTCACTACCATCACCACTATCATCATCACCACCACCATCACCACCATCTTCACTACCATCACCACTATCATCATCACCACCACCATCACCACCACCATCACCACCATCTTCACTACCATCACCACCATCACCACCATCTTCACTACCATCACCACTATCATCATCACCACCACCATCACCACCATCTTCACTATTATCACCACCACCACCATCACCACCATCACCATGTTACCATCATCACCACCACCACCACCATCTTCACCACCACCATCACCACCATCTTCACTACCATCACCACTATCATCATCACCACCACCATTACCACCATCTTCACTACCATCACCACCATCTTCACCACCACCATCACCACCATCTTCACTACCATCACCACTATCATCATCACCACCACCATCACCACCATCTTCACATCCTTCACCACCATCCTCCTCACCATCATGTTTTCCTCATCGTAATCATCATCACCACCCTCACCACCCTCACCACAACCATCATCATCCTCACCACCTCACCACAACCACCACCACCCATGTCTTCTCACCACTGCTCTCTACTTTTGATCTGTTAGCAGTCAGACCAAAAATCAAAACATCTCCTCCATGCATCTCCTTTAGCACAAGTCAAACCATCTCTTCCTCGGTCGACCACTCCTCATTTCCCCCTTACCCTCTACATTGTACATGTATATGTCCATTATCCAGCACCTTCGTATACATTACAGGGTGTACTATTAGACACAGCCTCCAAGCCACGATGTAAACAGCCACAAGCAGAACTTGTCCCAAATTGATATAAATTTGTCCGATGCCAGAATCGGGACATAATTCTTTGGCCATGATTTCCCAACCCCCTGTCTTTCTCTGAGTGTGCGTACTGTACATGAATTGTAATGTATATGGATATATGTACATCGTCATAAAAAAGGGCTCTTGTTGTGGAAAAAAAAAAATTCATGCAATCTGATTTCTCGATCCTTCCCATGGACGCCATAGAAAACACCAAAATCTGGTCGCTGTACACAAGCCATAAATTCCTTATTTCCTCACCGCCTTCCTGTTTATAAAACTCCTCCTGGAATTCTGGATGGTCCCTGTTTATTGCCGCCATAACCTGGGGTCCAATTATCGGGGGGGGGGGGGGGGTCAAAAATAGCAACCACCGAATCCTGCCAATCTCCCATGGGTCACGGCAGAAGCTGAATAACGGTTTTTCGTTCCTTCATAAATAACCGTTTGCCGATGATTGATGTGTGCGACCACAAAATGTCTTGATGCGCAAGGCATTTTAAGCAGCCGGGGAGATCACATCAGACTTGCATCTGTCAGATACATACATGTCTGCCAGTCTATAAACATGCTAGTGTCTTCAAAAAGATAACGGATACTTGCAGCATGTGCTACGGCTAAGTAACTGGAAACTGGAGACTTGAGCTGAATGCTTTAATCTCAATTCTTGGACGTACATGTACCGGTACAACGTACAGTACCAAAGTATGCTACAAACTGTACTGTCTGACTTCAACGACAAAAATGCAAATCTTACAAGTTGAGAGATCCTTGGAGAGAGGTCCTGCTAGGGTCAATAGACTTATATCTAGGGCCTGTCTCTCGTGCAAGAGGAAACTCGGGAGTCAGACTTGTCTGAAATTGAATAACTGAGGTTTTACTTTTGAACTCATTGCTGCCTCTTCCTCTTCCTCCTCCACCTCTTCCTCCTTCTAATCCACTCCTGCTCCACCTCCTCTTCCTCCTCCTAATCAAGACTTTTTTTTCTCATCCATTCCTGCTCTACCTCCTCTTCTACCTCCTCCTCTTCTTCCTCTGCCTTCCCCTTCTCCTCTTCTTCCTCCTTCTCCACCTCCTTCTAATCCACTCCTCCTCTACCTCATCTGCCAGTGCAATCTCATTTTTTCCTCTGCCAGTGCCACCTCATTTTCTTCCTCTGCACCCCCTCCTCCATCACCTCCTCTTTTTTCTCCTCCTTCCAATCCACTCCTGCTCTACCACCTCCTCCTCCACCTCGTCTTCCTCTGCCTCCCCTCCACCTCCTCCTATTCTTCCTCTTTCTAACCCACTCCTGCTCTACCTCCTCCCCTCCACCTCCTCTTCATCCTCTGCCTCCCCTCCACCTTCCTTCTAATCCACTCCTCCTTCTCCCCCTCTTCTTCCTCCACCTCCTCCTGTTACTTACATGTAGCCTACACCTAATTTTTCCTCCTCCAATGAACATGCTAGACACACTCATTATCTTAAGAATTCTCGCCAATGTTTCCCACTACAAAAGGAAACAGCACTCATCGAATGTGTTCAACTAAGGTTTTGCCCTTTTCTCTTCATCTCCTCCTCTCCTGCCTCCGTTTTCATCTCACGCAAATACCCAGCCATGTAATCTGAAGTCCCCCACCCCCCTTTGAAAAAAACTTTGCTTTATTTCCCAGTGGTCGTAACCAACCGTCGTTGTTGAGGTTGCGTGCAGACTCTGCGCCAAGTACCGGGACTTAATAGACCGTGCCCCAATGGCCTATGCCTGCTTGCACGGGCAACCAGTGAAGGCGATGAGTAACTACCCCCGAGGTTTATGCTCAGGTGAAGCCAACCAGCCAACCTCCCCCCCCCACAACGGTGCATGCCTGTAACAGCAACCAACCAGCCTTCCACAGAGGAAAACAACACCGTAGATGCAGTGCACACCTCCTTAAAAATAGGCCACAATTCCCCAGCCATGCAGCAAACAGGTTTAGGCAATGGTTGAGCAAAACCCCTGTGACGATGAAAGGTGAGAAGGGAAAGGAGTTAGGGGAGAGAGTTAACCTATGAAGGCAGAAATTCTACCCCCACGGTTAAACTGTCTGGAAAGACAACTGGAACAAGTTTAAAGGAGGAAAACCTGCACAAAACTTTAAAGTAGACAGTGAAGTTTCACTGTGTATGGACTTCCCGTCCAGATTTGAAAGTAATCTGCCCTCGCTGTCAGCATAAGTAACTTCATTTCCCTTCCCTTCCCTTCTTGCTCTGCCTTGCCTTGCCCTGCCCTGCTCTGCCTTGCCTTGCCTCGCCTTGCCATCCTTGCCTTGCCTTACCTTGACTTGCCCTGCCCTGCCCTACCCTGCCCTGCCTTGCATTGCCCTCTCTTTACTTGCCCTGCCCTGCCCTGCCTTGCCTTGCCCTCTCTTTGCTTGCCCTGCCCTGCCTTGCCTTGCTCTCTCTTTGCTTGCCCTGCCCTGCCTTGCCTTGCCTTGCCTTGCATTGCCCTCTCTTTACTTGCCCTGCCCTGCCCTGCCTTGCCTTGCCTTGCATTGCCCTCTCTTTGCTTGCCCTGCCCTGCCCTGCCTTGCCTTGCCTGGCCTTGCCCTCTCTTTACTTGCCCTGCCCTGCCCTGCCCTGCCTTGCCTTGCATTGCCCTCTCTTTACTTGCCCTGCCCTGCCCTGCCTTGCCTTGCCTTGCCCTCTCTTTACTTGCCCTGCCCTGCCCTGCCTTGCCTTGCCTTGCCTTGCATTGCCTTGTCTTGCCTTGCCCTCTCTTTACTTGCCTTGCCCTGTCCTGCCCTGCCTTGCCTCGCCTCGCCCTGCCTTGCCTTGACCTCCCTTTACTTGCCCAGCCTTGACCTCCCTTTACTTGCCCTGCCCTGCCTTGCCCTCCATTTACTTGCCCTGCCCTGTACTGCCCTGCCCTGCCTTCCCTTGCCCTGCCCTGCCTACGATGCATTATTCATCGTAAGCTGAGTTACGATGCATTGTAAGGCTTTGAGAAATCCACCCCTGGTCAGTCTGTCTCCCAGAAAGACCCTTCTAAGTTCTAGTAATGTAAGCACACAGTAAAGCTCCTGTTTTCCCCTCTTTTGATCCTTTTCCTACTGCTTCAGGTTGCCTTTCCCTTTGATCTCCTCCCTTGTCGCCCACCCTTCCTCCTTTGTCAGTCCCCTGTAGTCTGTTCTCGCATTACTGCCCTCCCTTTCTACTCAAATCTATCTGTGTGGGCTCGTTGTGTCAGGCTGCCTTTCAGCATTTCCGTGCTCTATGCTTTCAGAAACATCCCACTAGGAGCATGCCATTGGCCCTAAAAAACCTGATTGGGAACACTTGGTTTCAGCAAACGTCTGATCATTAGTTACCCTCGGAGTCATGACGTATCCCCTCTATTTTCGACAATTCTGAGAAAGCATTTAATTGAGTTTGTAACTCACTACCTTTTTAAAACAATAACAATCAGTTTTGGCATCACGTGATCCACGCTCCCATAATTTTCTGAGAGGGAACGTATTTCGGTGACACATTTGTGGTAGAGTCAACTGCGACTGTTCTTCTACACCACCGCAAACATTTGCAAGAGTTGTCATCACCTCATTAGGCAGTGCTTAGTGTACACCATCCCATGGCTATGGGCAGACTGGGGAATGGGGGACACAAGTACCGGTACCTTCCTCTCCAAAAACACATGTGGTTTAGCGGGCTTCCTTGTTTTTTCCTACCCGTCCTTTCAAAGACATTGATCCTTTGGTTTCTGACAGTGTCTAGGACAAACACCCCACTCCCCCTCCTCCACCTCTCCCCCTAAAAACGTGTTATCTCGACAAGACTGAAGTAAATCATACACAAAACTGTTGCAAACTACTAACTGACTCAAATGACCTGCAATACATGAATTTTGCAAAAGTTAGAGGGCCTGACATTTCGATCCTACACATGTAGCTGGACCTTTCTCAAAGGTAAAGACTTTGCCTTTGAAAAAGGTCCTGCTACTGAGTGTAGGATCAAAACGTCAGGCCCTCTAACTTTTGGCTTACAGATTATGCAAAGTGAATGAAAGGGGGGGGACATGATCCCTGGAGATATATACGGAAGTTGAATGGTTTAATTGCTTCTCACAGGCGCCCACACCCTGGCAAAGACTACTGTAGTTGACTACTTGGGAAGGCTACCATCTAAGGGCGGGATATCTCAGATGGTAAGAGCACTAGAACGCAAAACCAGAGGTCTTGGGTTCAAGACCAAGTCCGGTCAACTTTTTTCTTTGCCATTTTTTTTTTTTAAATATGACAAAAACAAAAATTCCCAGTTCAATAAAGTTTTGGGTGACAGTACGTACCGTACATGTACATGTACGTACGGTCACCCAAAACTTTATTGTACACTGTACATGTACTGTACTGTACTGTACAGTGTACATGTACAGAATGTAACATACCTGTACATGTACACCATGTAGCAAACTATGTACATGTACATGTACTGTACCGGGTATGTGTACTAAACATTAACACGTACTGTACATGTACAGTACAGTACATGTACATGTACAGTACAGTACATGTACATGTACATGTACATACACGTTCGTGTACTGTATGTACAGTAGTCATGCACACTGTACAAGTGACAATAATGTCAGTGGAAACATTCAGGTACTGTAATTCAATTAGGGTTTGCCCTACTTGATGTGCATGTATCGTGATAAGCACATTATGATCAGTGCCTTGCACGATTGCCTGCTTGAAAATGAAACGGGCGGTGTCCATTTACAGTCATTCAAACCACAGACTCTTTAGCCTTTTAGTGCAGAATCTGACTTCCAATTTGCATAGAAGCGGGCGTGATGGTCACTCATAACCAACTACAATGTATGTTATGATGATGCGTGGGTGAGAATGCAATGAAGTGAGGGTTTGCCCCTACCAAGATGTGCACTTGGAACTGTATTTCTCTGTGCTTTGGCATAAAGCCTGCATGTTAGAAACAACACAGGCAGCTCAGGCTGTTGGCAAAAAATCTGATAATCTTTCCCCAGAGGGTTGGAAGGGAAAATCAGCCAAGGTTGAGAAGGGGAAGGGGGGGGGGTGACTTTGGCAATTGATACAGCCCAACTTAGAGTGAGGGGGTGAGGGGGTGAGGGAGGGAGAGAGGAGGAGGCTCAATTAGGCTCGAAGGGCTATCACTTTCTCTCAGCACCTCTATCGATACAACGCCTCATTAGAAGGGCTTAGGGTTCTCAAAGTACAGCCGCACCAGAGCAGTATCCCAGACCATATATAAATCTGCCGTCGTGAAAGGAATTCTCTGGCTTTTATCAATGCAATCCCCGCATTTCCTTGGATCACACACACACATAAAAAAGGAGATCTTATTGATATTTATCATTGACTATACATGAAGGGAATGAGGTGATTTTTTTCCCAGCTATTTCCAGGGCTGGTAGACTGGCTGGTCTGATTTAGGGAGATTTCCGGAAACATGTCCCAGGAATTGACGGCAAGTCCCTTTGGCTTAGGGCTAAAAGTGCAGATACAGAGTGGATTTGATACACAGCCCAAATTTCACTGCAGAGAGTTCATGCTATATGACAAACCTTGTTATGACATACTGCACGTGTCATTGTACCCTACAAAGCAACACTGTTTGCAATTGTGCGACTGAGAGGTACAGTGCACATGCACAACAACATTTAAAAAATGGGAAAGGTTTTCACAAATGTCAGTTAAGTACATGTACATTGTATATTAGGGTAATCCCATAAATCAGGAGACCAACTTGTGTCATTTTGATCTCCCCACTTGCAATTTAATTTCAAATGAAACCATTCAGCTTTCCTGCATGTAATTTTTGAACAATGTAATGAACCACTTTGTAGATTGAACAGTAGGGCCTATACCGTACATGAACAGTATACCGCAATAAACAGACAAATTGACAGAACGTTTCAAGTCCCTACACAACATTGGTAACATCGAAAAACAGAAATGTTCACAGATTTACACGAAACTTAAACAGTTTGAAGACGGTTATAGTAGAAACCTCAAACTGAAATATTTCTGCCTAAAATGCCTTATTTTTGGAGAAATGAGTAAAAGAAATAATTTACGTCTCATCCTGAGATCTAAACTATTTTTCGGGACAGTACGGCGTTGAATGCTGCATTTTTGCAAAACAAATGAAGCGGTTTTCACAATTTTCTCGAGACTCGGTTGGTGGATTGAGCTGAAATTTTCACAGGTGTGCTATTTCATGCATATGTTGGATCAGACAACGTATGGATGCTATTCTTTGACCTCGACCAATGTTGTGTCATCCCTTCAAAGTTGTCACAATATTTAGGAAAAGCTGATTGGTTTCATTCAGTATGTAAGCGGGGACACCAACAAATCCAAAATGTCATCAAAATGACAAAGTCCAGTGTGGATAGTGAATGCAGAGTGAGTCGGTAAAAGCGGCACATGGGAAAGTAGCACATGGGAAAGTGTACATCTGGCCCTGCATCTGGCTGTGGGAGCAAGATCATGCTGCACAGTGCACAGGCCATCATGTACAGTTTTGCACTGTCTTAGGACATTATACACTGTGCATGCAGTTATACTGTACATGTACATGTACATGTGTACATGTACTTCCAGCTTTGTTACATGTACCACGGTCTTGGTAAAAACAAAATCCTGTGTTGAAAGTCAAAGTGCGGACAGGGGTTACCGGTACCTACATTTGACTATACATGTATTTCATGTTACCATCGTCTCGGTAAAACCTTCCAAAACAAAAAAGTCCGGTGCGAACGCGGCTGTAGAATCCCGCCTGAGCAGCGACTAATGGCAAAACAATTCCGCTACACAGGACGTGGGAGATGGCAACAGCAGACAGGCACGACGTCCTGACGTCCTGACCTCACTCTCACCTCCCTCCTACTCACTGGGCGTGTGCACAGGAGCCGCATGCTGCGAGACGAGATCGGCCATCCCTACCCCCTGCCCTGCCCTGCCTCTCCCCCCTCCCTCTCCCTCTCCTCATACAACCTCCGTCGTTCTCCTCCAAGAAACAAAAAAAAAATATCACGTCCCAAAGACAGACCCTTGGACGATCGGATTCCAGCTCTGCCCTGACAGACTGGCCCACCAGCTGTCACCCGATTTGAGATCAGCGGGTGATTGAATACAATCTGAAGTCTTGGGGAGGGAGGGGGGTTGGGGGGGGGGCAACCCCCGACACAAGCCCAAACACTCGGATATGTCATGACTCCACCGACACGACTTGATCTGAGCTTGCCTGAGCCTTTAGAGCTGTCCTCAGCATGCCCTCTTGCACAAAATGCCTCTGTGTGAACAGTAGACAGGAGAAACTACTGCATGTTACATGTACATGTATACGTACATGTAGACCTATACAGTATACATATCTACTGTACATCATGTATGATGCAACGCATTACTTGAAGCTACTGTATACATTAATTGAAACTGCCAAACAACCTCTACCAGCTCGGTGGTCAAGTGGTTAAGAGCTGCGGGTTCGCATCCTGCAAGAGCTGCCTGATTTTTTCTCAGGAGGAGGAGGCGGAAGAGAAGGAAGAGGAGGAACAGGAGGAGGAGGAAGAGGAGGAGGAAGAGGAGGAGGAAGAGGAAGAAGACGAGGAAGAAAAGGAGGAGGAAGAAGAGGAGGGAGAAAATTAGGAGGAGGCAGAAGGGGAAGAGGAGGAAGAGGAGAAGGAGGAGGAGGAGGAAGGGGAAGAGGAAGAAGAGGAGGAAGAGGGGGAAGAGGAGGAAGAAGAGGAGTGGAAGGAGTAGGAGGAGGAAGAAGATGAGGAGGAAGTAGAGGAGGAAGGGAAAGAGGAGGTGGAAGAGGAGGTGGAAGAGGAGAAGGAAGAGGAGAAGGAAGAGGAGGAGAAGGAAGAGGAGGAGAAGGAAGAGGAGGAAGAGGAGGAGGAAGAGGAGGAGGAAGAGGAGGAAGAGGAAGAGGAGGAGGAGGATGAGGAGGAGGAGGAAGAGGAGGAGGAGGAGGAGGAGGAGGAAGAGGAGGAGGAAGAGGAGGAGGAAGAGGAGGAAGAGGAAGAGGAGGAGGAGGATGAGGAGGAGGAGGAAGAGGAGGAGGAGGAGGAGGAGGAGGAGGAAGAGGAGGAGGAAGAGGAGGAGGAGCCCAAAATGACTGCTGCACAGTCATCTGCCTGATACACAAGTTTAGAGAACCCTGAACCCGTGCAGTCCATCCAGTAGGCTGTACTGCTCTGTACATACCGGTAACCGTAAGTGCCAGGCTGCCATTTTCCATGTCTTGGCGGTGAACCCTCAGCCCCCTGCCCTGACTGGAATGCTCCCCTCTCATGCTCCCCTCCCTAACCTAGAGTCAAGACGCTAACAAGTATTCATTACCCACAACTCAGCCTCCTAATTCAGGTCTGTAATTGCCCAAACAAAACAGTCCGTACTGCACCTACATGTACACGTACTGTACAATGTACATACTACATACCTACAGTACGTGTACATGATGTACTATGTATAAGCCCTGCATGGGACTGCTACACACTGTACATGTACACATGGTCTTGGATCAAAAATCACACTCTTTGCATTATACAGTTCTGTATAATGCAAAGAGTGTGATTTTTGTAGACGTACTGTACAATGTACATACTACATACCTACAGTATGTGTACATGATGTACTATGTACGTGTACAAAATACACTTCTAAGTGCATTTTGGTATGTTACTGTAATGTACAGACTACAGAGGAGAGAAAGGTCCTGCTACATCGTAGGTTCAAAATGTCAGGCTCAGGAGGCTGATTCTTGATTCCAATTCTTGAGGAAAAGTATCTACTGTACCGCTACCGTATACATGTATAAAAAAATATTATTTCATTCACTTGTATAGGGCAAATGTCCATTACAAATGTCCATTACAAATGTTCAAATGTGAGTTACACTAAAATCGACAAACACGTAAAATATCCCTGGAGATATACTGTGTGGCAGTTAACGGTTGAATTGCTTCTGACTGGCGCCCCCACCCCGGCAAAGTCTGGTTGACTATTTGGGAGGCCACCATCTAAGGGCTGGATACAGTACAGTACATTGTAGCTCAAATGGAAGAGCACTGGTACGTTAGTCCAGAGGTCTCGGGTTCAAGTACCGGTCCAGTCAAAGTTTTCTTTGCCATTTTTTTTTTCAATTTGTTCCAAAGCTCCCAGTGAGTTTTTCCTTAGTTTGTTTACTTTGAACACTTAAATATAATTCAAAATATTTTATTTTTTAATATTTAATCTGATCCTAGCAGGACCTTTTTTCAAAGGCATTCTCATTTTGCGTTTGAGAGAGGTCCTGCTAGGAACGGATATTAAAAAAAGTATTCAGATGTTCATTCTCGTCACTTTTAGTCAGTGAGCAGTTTGCAACATTTCTACACTATTCTTAACAGTGCATTTGACAGTGCAGAGTTCAAGACTGGTACGACGAGTCCACCTGCTCAGTCAGTCCCAATAAAACAATAAAATTTGGTCAGCCAAAATTTTCAAAAAGGGACAGAGGTTGGTTGACTAATAACACCAGGCAACTGGAAACTGGCTGCTCGATAAAATACTGTACCTTTGAGGATCATATGATCATGACAAAGAACACTCTTGACTTTAAACGGTCCCAATCGTGATTCAAGAAATGCAACTCCACATGCATGCACTTTATTACCCACTGGAGAGATTTGATCTGGAGTCTGCATGATACATCCAAATATAATCCAATTTCTCAATGACGCCAGCCTTTATGCTGGCAATCAAATCAAGTCACCTTTGGTTCGGTGAAAAGAGAGAACAAATACAAGCATTCCAAGTGAAGAGGGCCATTGACTTCTATCTGGGGAAATCAAAATATCAAATTGATTTAGGAATAGTTGGCATGCTAGGCATGCACTTCTCTCCCTCCACCCTCTGTCTCTGTGTCTGTCTCTCCCACCCCTCTCTCTCTTCTCTCTCTCTTCTCTCTCACTCCCTTTCTCTCTCTTCTCTCCCCCTCTCTATCTTCTCTCTCGCTATCTCTCCCCAGTCTCTCTCTCTTCCCCTCTCTCTTACTCTCTCCCCAGTCTCTGTCTTCCCCCCTCTCTCTCTTCCCCCTCTCTCTCTTCTCTCTTACTCTCTCCCCAGTCTCTCTCTTCCCCCCTCTCTCTCTTCTCTCTCTTCCCCCTCTCTCTCTTCTCTCTTACTCTCTCCCCAGTCTCTCTCTTCCCCCCTCTCTCTCTCCTCTCTCTCGCTCTCTCTCCCTGTCTCTCTCTCTTCCCCCCCCCTCTCTCTTCCCCCTCTCTCTCTTCTCTCTCGCTCTCTCTCCCAGTCTCTCTCTTCCCCCCTCTCTCTCTCTCTCTATTCCCCTCTCTCTCTCCCTCCTCTCTCTCTCCCTTTCTCTCTCTTCCCCCCTCTCTCTCTCATCTCTCACTCTTTCTCCCCCCTCTCTCTCTCTCATCTCTCTTACTCTCTCCCCAGTCTCTCTCTTCCCCCCTCTCTCTCTTCCCCCTCTCTCTCTTCTCTCTTACTCTCTCCCCAGTCTCTCTCTCCCCCCTCTCTCTCTCTCTTCCCCCTCTCTTTCCCTCTCTCTATTCCCCTCTCTCTCCCTCATTTCTGTCCCTTTCTCTCTTCCCCCCTCTCTCTCCCTCTCTCCCTTCTCTCTCCTCCATCTCTCGCTCTTCCCTCTTTCTCTCTCTCTCTCTTCCCTCTCTCTCTTCCCTCTCTCACTCACTCCCCTTTCGCTGTCCCTCTCCCTCTTTCTCTCTTTCCCCCTCTCTCTCCCTCTGTCTGTCTGCCTCTCTCTCATATTAGATGGTAAATCTGGTAATACAATATCCTGCCATAGAAATTAGAATGTCCTCCCAGTCCCTACTGGCTTGAAATAAACCAGCAATTTTCAGCCCATTGAGGCTGGAATCCCTGCTATGCGCTGATCAAGAGAAGGGTGTTAGAGAGATCAAGAGAAGGGTAACAAAGAAGGAGGAGAACAAGGAGAAGAAAAGGAAGGAGGAGGATGAGGAGGTGAAAGAGAAGTGGATCAAGATTGAAACAAAAATTCTTTACGAACATTCACACAAAAATAGTGAAAAGTGAAGCGCAATTTTGTGTGTGACAGACTACATGTAGCATGTTCATGTGCCTGAATTTTCAGTGAATTGTGACCTAACCGGACTGTGCATGCCTTAAAGGGTACCTGAAATCAAAAGGAATATGATGTGTAATCAATCAGAGAGGGTATGAACTTCCATGTGTCAGTTTGTTTTTTAAATATAGTAATCATATTTTTGAGAAAACAGCAAGATTCTCGACAGAAAACTGCCCCTCCACTGTTCAACCCAAAAAATTGCTACGTGTGTGCCATGTTTTTTCCTGTGGACGCGCGTACGCGCGCGCGTATACTATACGTGTGTGTGTGTGCAGTCGATCATGCAACATTGCACTGCCGATGACGTCATTGTCTTCTCTTTGTCCCGCGCGCAAAAGAGGTTTTTTTTGTGGGCGGGGTGCGCTTAAGATTTTGTTTTCCTTTTACGGTCGCTATTTAGGGGGTAGACATTAAAAGTGCTGAGTTTGTGAACTGGTTTAGCCTTTATTAAGTTTTATAAATAGTTTTCTCGATATTAGAATTGTCTATTTCAGGTACCCTTTAAATGTGACCCAACCGGAGGAACTTTCTGAACTGCGCGCATTTGGTTTGGTCGTACAAATACATGTATATACATGTACAGTGTACGGTTCATGTGCAGCCGTGTTGAGATAAACAGCTAGTTGTGGTGATGCAGGATGTTTACATGTACACTGTACCTCCATGCACTGAATTGTGGGATGTAACTTTTCTTTTCGATAGCGTTCACACACAGCCCCTGGCAAATTCTCGTGCTGTTTCTGGAAAACGCACGAAGAACTGCGATTTGGTTCGTGATTCGAATCGCAATTTTGAGTGAGATGTTACCGTTCACACACACAAACACAAATCAATTGTTTGAATTGCGATCAAAAAGTGCAGGCTTGTGTGAATGCCCCTTCATGTACCATGCGTCTACAGTAGGCCTACCATTGAATTACATTCTCCTTGACGCAAAACATCATGTTATATCTATGATGTAACACGGTACCACCACTTTACATTATTTTAAATCTGCCACACGACCTCGGCCAGCTCAAAGGTCAAGTGGTTAAAGACGTCTGCACTAGAAAGCAGGAGTCGCGGGTTCGAATCCTGCCCGAGCTTCCTGATTTTTTTCCATCAGGCAATGAGCAAAGCACTGGGCATTCAGCGCTTATCCCGTCATGCAGTACACGTAAAATTGCAATTAACCAAGCAACAAGCAGCCACAGCACACCAGCTACTCCAAGCATAGAGGAAACCAGGCCATCTCAAGTTTCAACGTTCAAGCACTCTCTCTCTCTCTCTCTCTCTCTCTCTTGGCCTCTCCCAACCAAACCAAATAAAACACAGCCAAGCAGGGCCGAGTTGAAAAAGGTTGAGGGACTAAACTTACTGACATTAATTGAATGCCACTTAAAAAAAGAAAAAAAAAGGTTTCTGTGATAAAGTGCTCAGCATGGCTGAGTGTTCTGTTGGGCATGGAGTGTCCCTCTATTGCGCTATCCATGTACATGTACCTACAAGCGCATGGATAATGTACCGTGTACATCTCTGATGACATCATCTTGCCAACATGAGGGAATATGTACTTGCGTCAGACTGCGCGTGAAAGGATCTACAGTATTTCAGCGATTCAGCACAACGCAAGTTGCTGACACTGTGATTTGTTCTGCACATGATGTACATGTACTATACTTTCAAGCGACTGTTTTTAAGTACACGTCAAAACCGAAAGGGTAATGTCCGATTCAGGAATCACGTCTTCACGTTTTCCAATGCTACAGTGCCGTGGCTTCACATCAACGTTGTTTCATCTCGCCAATAATATTCAACAGGACAGTGCACAGTCACAGAGTCAACTGTACACATGTACTGTACATGTATGTGTACATATCGTTCAAATTAAGGCTTACTTTTTGAATTGCCCAAACTGCTACACAATTTTCGCAATTCCTAAATTTGGTATACATAGCAATTTTCATTCATCATTGATTGGCGATGAGCGCGCAAAACGTTGGTACGGCCGGTATTTATGCACGAGTCTGTGGTAGTGGCCACAGCCAATTCCTACAGACTCGTGCGTTAATTTCCCGTCCTAGCCAAGTGATCCTGACACTAAGCAGTTTGTAACGTTTTTTTACAAATCACTGAAATGAATTCCTTGTCGTTTATTTTCTACAGAGAGGACGAGAAACAGAGAATGCCCAAATCGACCACGTACAGTATGCCGATATAAGTTTCTTTCAATCAAATTCAGGCACTTTGAACCTTGAACATTTTTGGGGGGTTCGCTCATAAATTGATCCTGGTATGTACACATGTACATGTACAGCTTTGGTTTGAAAGTGAGAAGTGATACATCAAAGAAAATTGCCCCACCAGCCACCACGCATACCAAATATGGGTTAATTCGCTTCAAAACCCATGGACTCTGAAATCAATATCCTGGATTCTTTTAAGCCGTGTCCGCACTGGACTTATTTTTTACTGGGCCCGTGGGTAACATTCCAATTGGGTAAATCTTCCAGGCGTCCGCACTTGGACTATTTGACTCGGGTAAACTAACCGAGAAGATCGGTAAAACTAACCGACTGGCGCAAACAAACGCATGAGGGCGCGTTCGTGGTGACCTTTCACCGGATGTTGTACACAATCTACCGGCCATGTGTGTACATACATACACTGTACATGTGCATGTACTGTAGTCACGTTGCTACCCCACGCCCGCACGAGTCTTGTGTACAGGGACACATCACGTGGTATCGAGGCAATGCGGGGCGCCGGCGCCGGCCCGGATGTGTTTTTTTACCGAGTCGTTTACCGAGACGTCGTGTCCGGATTGGACTTTTCGGCTCGGTTAAACTGACCTGGTCAATTTAACCGGGCAGAAGTTGGTCGGTTAAACTACCCATTTGAGTCGGGTGAATTACCTGGGAGGATAACTTCCTGGGCTGTCTGCACTGGACTTAAAATGGTCAATTTACCCATTTGCTCGGTTAGTTTCCCCTTTTTAAGTCCAGTGCGGACGCGGCTTTAGAAACTGGTGACACTCGGTTCCCAGCTCAGTTTGATATGGTTTGATTGACAGACAGGGGGGACACACATCAACAATGCGGACAAGCCCACCAGTGGATCGCTTCCCAAACAGAATCTGGCAAATTTGATGGCAGGAAACTGCGGTTTAGGTCTTCATTAACCAGGGTCAGACCCTCCTTCTGGTAGTTCCAGGTTGGCTGTTGACTGAGGGCTGAGGAGAGGGGGGGGGGAGGATATGACCTTCCCTTATATGGCCCACTAATTGTCCGGCAGGAATGCCCAGGGAGGGAAAGGGAGTCCAGGTTAAATCTCAAAGAGTGATGACTGAAAACACCTGCAACTTGATGACCAAATGACCACTGGCCAAGTGACCACCAAGCCCCGAGGCTGGAGGACTGGATGGCCAGTGAATCGTCCCGCTGTGCTAACCCTGCTGCACTCAACAATATGCAGCAGCGGGTGCAATCTGTGGGGATTATGTGGACCCTAACTGCTACACTCTCAACAAGATGATGAGATGCAGCAGTGGGTGCATTCTGTGGGGATTCTGTGGACCCTAATCCCGCTTCACTCAACAAGACGCAGCAGTGAGTGCATTCTGTGGGGATTATGTGGACTCTAACCCTGCTGTACTCAACAAGATGCAGCAGTGGGTGCATTCTGTGGACCCTAACCCTGCTGCACTCTACAAGATGCAGCAGTGAGTGCATTCTGTGGGGATTATGTGGACTCTAACCCTGCTGCACTCAACAAGATGCAGCAGTGGGTGCATTCTGTGGGGATTATGTGGACTCTAACCCTGCTGCACTCAACAAGATGCAGCAGTGAGTGCATTCTGTGGGGATTCTGTGGACCCTAACCCTGCTACACTCAACAAGATGCAGCAGTGGGTGCATTGTGGGATTCTGTGGACCCTAACCCTGCTGCACTCAACAAGATGCAGCAGTGGGTGCATTGTGGGATTCTGTGGACCCTAACCCTGCTACACTCAACAAGATGCAGCAGTGGGTGCATTGTGGGATTCTGTGGACCCTAACCCTGCTACACTCAACAAGATGCAGCAGTGGGTGCATTGTGGGATTCTGTGGACCCTAACCCTGCTACACTCAACAAGATGCAGCAGTGGGTGCATTCCGGAACTAAGGAAAGCTGAAAATAGGATTTGACATTCCTCTTTAAAACTAAAAGGGCCAGATCATAAGAAGGTGGGAAACATGAATCAGGCAGGGAATTTCAGAGAGAGGCAGAACGTGGGAAGAAGCTGTTCTGATACCTCCTTGTTTTAAATGTACATCTTGTGTCTCTCTAAAGACTTTTTCACACTAGTAGACAAATCTCAGAGTTCAAGCGGGCTTGAAAATCGCCGACGATTCACACTTTTTAACCCTATGCCAACCCCGCGTCAGCCCCGAGATTGGCTTCAACCCGGGTTGAACTCAACCCTGCTCCAGACCAGGGTTGAAATCTTCGCCTTGGGTTCAAACTCTCAAATTCCCCCTCAGAAATTATCTCTCAAGCCTTTTTCAGCGTCGTCTGAAAGGGGCAGTAGGGCCATTTTCACTTCACGAAATAAACCCGATTATTTGGATTGCGATGCAAACTCCGCGATTTTTTGGCCTGTGTGGACACGACCCCCCAAAAACAATCCAAAAGTTTTTGAATCCCGATTCTATTCGTCGTGGGAACAGCCCTGGTACCTTTTTTTTTTTGCAGAGTGGGTTACATATCAAAAATTTCACTTCGCAAGGAGAGGGTACAGTAACTCACCGAAGAAGGTGAAGACGATACCAAAGACTAGCCCTACGGCGCAGACCACAGCCATGGGCACCTCGTAGTCGTACTGGATGGGGTCGCAGGGCAGCCGGGCCGGCGGCGTGGTGGGGGTCAGAGTCGGCGGGAGCTCCACGGTGGTCATGTTGAGCTCCGTCTGCAGGAGAAGGCTCAGCACCGAGGGAGTCTGGCCGTCCGCCGACATCGCTGGGGGCCCGGGGGGAAGGGAGCCCCAATTCTAAGCGGGAGAAGGCGAGAAGGGGGGGGGAGGGGAGACGGGGGAGGTCGGGTCCCCCCAAGGTACAGGGGAGCCGAGTAAAGGGAGGGGGGGGCTTGGGAGGGTCACTTGCGGAGCGCGTCCCGCGTTCTCTCAGACTGGCCCGATGGCATCGTGTCACTGCATTCAGTCATCAATTCTGAAGAAAAAAAAGAGGATTTTGTTTTTTAAGGAAAAAAACTGACTGGGAACTTTGGAACAAACTTGAAAAATTGGAGTCAAACAAAGGAACAACTTTTGAACAAATGGAGAAATGGCAACGAGAGCTTTTGACAGGACCAGGATTTGAGCCCGAGACCTCTGGTTTTACATGACAATTTTTCAAGAATTAAAAAAAGAAATCTGTACCAAAATGTCGCAAACTGCTTACGTGTATATGTAAGCAAAGAACAATGTAATGTAGGCCTACATGTACATGTACCTGTACACTACAGTACAGGTACATGTAAATGTACTGTACAGTACATTTACCATCAACTGTGTGTATTATTGTCATGGTCAAATATCTGCTTTGATACATCCAAATGCCTTTGTAAACAAAATATTTAGTATTGTACATGTAGACTTTATAAATCTCATAAGCACACGTACAGTATCAACACATGCTGGTATGGCATTAGGCAGGTATTGATTACATCATAATCATTCCATTAGCCCATTACATGATGATACCAGAGTACAATGCAGGCATACAGTGTACTGTACAGTGTAGACCTTGTATGGCTTCTACTGTGAATATCCTACATGTACATTCACAGTAGCTACCGTACGTACATGTACATGCACATGTACAACATGTATACAATATTGTACAGGTGTACATTGTACATGTACATGTACCGGTACGTACACCGTATGTGCTTGTACTAGTAAGTCAGTTTGGACATGTAACATGTACACTGTATGTACATGTACATGTACATGTAGTACATGCATGCCTACATGTACATGTACATGTACATGCACATCTACACATGTGAAACCCCACCAATGTGGTGAAATGAAAGTTACATGTACATGTACATGTGTAGGCCATACAGTACAACAGGTACAGGTACATGTACATGTACATGTGTGTACATTACAATACTCTACAACATGATGCCCATGAACATGTTCAATATAATTTGTACATGCTAAGGATAATGTACATGTACATGTACATATACATGTACTGAACCTCAGAGTCAGAACACTCTCAGAGCCGCACTCAAAGCTTGAAAGAGGCACTGCATATTGTGTCATCGCAAGCATTCCGCACTGCAAACCTACAAATACCGGTACCCTGTGCTAACCTTTAAATGCCATTTCCAGCCAACGTGAGCCAGCCAAGCACCACTCCCATTCCAAAATCTAAATCCACCCACCGTTAGTGTGAATGCCTTTGCCCAAATTCCCTCCTCCCTCCCCTGCCCCTGTAAATCAGTTCAAACACACCACTACGTGTCCATGCATACACCAAATATGCAGACTCAATCTGAGCTCTTAATTTCTGCTCAACATTGAAGGTCACTGGCCTCATATGCAAAAGTACATACCGGTACATTGAAAACTACAGTACTGTACATGTCAAGTCCCCTATTAGATGCATTACAAGGGTGAAGGGTGTGCAATCTACATGCACACATTGTACATAAAAATTCAGATGCTACAGCGTTTCAAAATCGCTAAAACTACTGTTTTAAAAATTAACCCGATCGGTTTTGAACACTTTTGAATTTAAAACCGATCCAATTTAACTTTCCGTTAAAAATGCAAATCTTAAACTGCTGGAGAGGAGGGTTTGGCGCTACAACCGATCTGGCTTAGCCGCTAAAATGCTGTTTGGACCCAATCGCCTTTCAACATCTGGTTTTAGGCAGCGATGTTAACCCGCCTGGCTGCACAGGTTGCGTAACAGTTAATAATGATGTGCGTGTGTAGCATGCACTTTATGCATCTAGGCGGAAGTCTGCACTGGATGTGGGGCAGAGCGCGTAACCTTTTAAAGCCGAAAAATAAAACCGAACCGGATGTATCTGCTTGCTGCTTGCTGTAGGACGCTGCTTGCTACATGATGTAGGATGCTGTATAAAGGCATTTTAACTCGATTTGGTTTTAACTAAAGCCACGTTTCCACTGGACTAAAATTTTACCGAGACGATGGTTAAATTCTAATGGTCAAATTTGACCGATGTTCCCATTTGGACTTTTTAGTTGGTCAATTTAACCGAGACGAAAGTTAAAGTAACCGAGCTGGCAATATAACGGCTCATGAGGGTCAAGTGTCAGCCGGATACACAATGAGCATGTACGTGTGTACTAATAGTACTGCGCAATACGAAGCAGATGCTTTTTTTTACCAAGTCGCGTTTAACAGAGTGGTGCGTTTCCATTGGACTAATCGGCTCGGTTAAACTTACCTGGTCACTTTTACTTGGCAGAGGTTGGCCGGTGAAAGTAACCACTCGGCTCGGTTAAATTTAACCGAGAGGAAATTCAACTGGGCCGTTTTCACTGGACTTAAAATGGGAAAAGTAACCATCGTCTAGGTTACTTTGACCGAAATAAAGTCCAGTGGAAATGCAGCTTAACACGCTGTCTGAACGTAGCCGTTGAAGACCCCTGACCGACTTGCGTCACAGATAAGATGGCACGTCATTACATGCACATTTCATGCCCCAGATTAAGTCTTGTCAATTAATAGGAGCTCTGTGAAATGGGACACCAGTTCCTCAATTGGTTGCCCATTCCACTAAACACAATTGAAATTCCACTCAAAAAAATTCCTCAGCACGCTGCCCATTTCCTCTCTGCATACCCCCCAAAAGTTTGCATCAACCACTCCAGGACATTTACATGGAAAAAAACACCACCTACTGTGTATGTAAAGATTAGCGGGAAAAACCAAACAATACAATACATAGGATGATGGGGAGGGGGGGGGTCGTGTTTAGTTTGGAAATGGAGTCCTTCACACTCACGTAGTCCTACCCTATCCCTCTGGCTAACTGCAAACAGACCTTGGCTGGCAGGGGGGGGGGGGGGAATCAGACAAGACTGAGGGTGGGGGTTGCCTTCTCAGAGCAATGTGGTTATGAGTCATCAAATTGCTTCTGGTGCATGTATGTCAAAGTCTCCCGCTGCTCCCACTCTCTTCTTCCTCTTTCCCTTTCCTTCTCTCTCTCCCGCTTCTCCCCTTTCCCCCTCTCTCTGCCTTTCATTCCTTCCCTCTTTTTTCCTCTCCCTCTCTGTCCTCCTCCCCCTCTCTCTCTTTCTTCCCTGTCTCTCTCTCCCTCCCTCTCCGTTCTCCCTCTTTCCACTCTCCCTCTCTACCCCTATCCTCTCCCTCTCTTTTCCCCCTCTCTCTTTCCCCTCCATCTCTCCCTGTTATATTCTCTCTCTCCCCCTCTCCCTCCCCTTTCTCTCTTTCCACTTTCTCTCTTTATTGTCTCCTCTTCTCTGCCCCTCTCCTCTCCCTCCCTCCCCTCTCTCTCTCGTTCCCCCTGCCTCTCTCTTCCCCACTTTCTCTCTCCCCCTTTCTCCCCTCTTTCTCCCCTCTCTCTCTTTCCCCTCACTCTATCTCTCTCTATCTCTCTCTCTCTCTCTACCCCCCTCTCTCTCTCTCCCTCTCCCTCTCTCTCTCTCTCTCTCTCTCTCTCTTTCTTTCCCCCTCTCCCCCCTCTCTCTCTTTCCCCCTCCCCTCTCTCTCCCCCTCTCTCTCCCCCCCTCTCTCTCTCTCTTTCTTTCCCCCTCTCTCCCCCTGTCTCCTATTCCTCTCTCCTCTCTCCATCTCTCTCTCTCTTTCCCCTCTCCCCCCTCTCTCTCTCTTTCTTTTCCCCTCTCTCCCTCTCACCCTCTGTCTCCTATTCCTCTCTCCTCTCTCCATCTCTTTCCTTCTTCTTTCATCTTCCTTCTTCGTTCTTCCCCTCTCCTTCAGCTCCTTAAACCCTCCCCTTCCCCTCCAAACTCTGATGACTCAGGTCTTAAATTGCAACTCCCCCCCTAAAAAAATTAAATAAATTAATTAAAATGTTCAGACCAGCAAGTTTACTTAAAGGACATGTCTGCTTTGGGCTTTTGGAACACATTGGGAGTTTTATAACACTGTTTAATTTCAATACATGTAAATGTGCATGGGTAGCAACTTAGCAACTTAGGATGTGCCGTGCAAAAAACAATTTCACGTTAAAGCCCCTACACAACATTGGTTAGATCAAAAAACGGAAGTGTTTACACTTACAGATAAACTGTACATGAAACTTATTGTAGAAACTTATGGTTATGGTAGAAACCTCGCACTGAAATATTTCTGCCTAAAAAAATGCTGCATTTTTGGAGAAAAGAGTAAAAGAAATTGTTTACGTCTCACCCCTAGATCTAAACGATATTTCGTAACAAAACGTTTAATGTTGCATTTTCGCAAAACACGGTTTCACTATTTTCTCGAGACTCAGTTGGCGGATTGAGCGAAAATTTTCACAGGTGTGCTATTTCATGCATATGTTGGATCAGACAACGTATGGATGCTATTCTTTGACCTCGACCAATGATGTGTTATCCCTTTAAATGATACTGTACATGTAGCTTTCAACGGTCTGATGTACAAAGCTCATCGTCGGTCAGCTGCAGAGCAGACAACTACTGTACAAGATCTCACCAACTACTGCAGTCTTGACTCTTGATCAAAGTTGACAATATCATTTGGTTGTAGCATCCCTTCATACATGTACATGTACATGTATACATATGCATTACATGTAATGATGTACATGTATGTACATGTATGTATACAAGTTCTTCATCCCTTCATATTGTACATACTGTACAATGTACTGTACACATGTACATGTACAGTGTACATGTACAACTGTACACAAAGTATTACAACGTACAGTGAACATACATGTACATGTACATACTACGTACTGTAGACCTTTTTCACGTGACATCATTTTTCATGCTGCACCACCTTACAATGGCAGCGCACAGTGTAACCATCGGTACTTTGTACCATATTGTTGTGCGTACATGTACACTTTCCGTAAAAAGCGGTCCAACATGGCGGCAGTGTTTTTGTTTTACAAGTTTGGGTCACGTGGGTGAAAAAGAACTATATACAGTGTCAATGTACATGTATGTGTACATGTACAATGTACACATGTACGTGTATTATCTGGGGCTTTAGAAGAATTAAGGAAATCCGTGGTTGTCAGTCCAGATGATTTGTTTGGCTGTTTTTCTTAACTTTGTTGGTGTGCATGCCCACTTGCTTGCGTGACAACAGCTGCACATCCCATCCCAGCCTCTGCCAGACCCTAAGGCAAGCTGACAAGGCAAGGCCTGCATAAGCCCATTGTTTTCACAGCCCCCGGCCCGCTGAACTGGTTTTTTTTTTTTTTTTGCCGGGGACCGTCTCGGTCCAACGCTCCCTTCCCATCAGACCTCAAATTGTCGCGGGAGAGTTGACGTTGCAGGCCTGCGCATGCAGCCAGTGCCTGCATGTGTCAGCGCTGCCTGCAAGTTACTCACAGTCACAACGATAACATGTTTGTCAGAGAGGAGGGGAGAGGAGAGATTTAGGGTGAGAAGGGGAACATTGGTGTGTCATTATTAATTCCTCTTCCCTTCCCTCCCCTCACCCTCCCCAAACCTTCCCTCCCCCTCCTCTCCTCTCTGCTTCCAGTCACATGGAAAAAAAGGTCCTGAAACCTTGGGTGCTATAAATATCACTGGAATGAAGTACATGTACGTGTGCAAGGGCTTGACACAGAGTGGTACAGCAGGATTGACTTCATAAGGCCAGTATGAAATCATACATGTACATGTACAGTACATGTACATGTAGTTTATTACTTGAGAACAGACATTTGTCAGCTGAATCATTTGTCATACATGTACAGTACATGCACACAAAAAAGGAAGAAAAAAGAAGAAGAAGAAAGTAGCCTATGGTACTTGTACATGTACATTGTAGGCCTACATGTACACCACATGTACATACAGTGTGTACTGTACATGTACATGTATACTGTAGAGTATGTACTGTACACTGTACATACATGTACACGTACAACCGTACATGTACCAGTACATGTACATGTACATGTACACATATGTACATGAATGTACATGTACACGTATAGTACATACGTGTACATGTACATGTACAGGTGTACATGTACATGTGTACATGTATGTAGTACATGTACATGTACATGTACATGTACACATTCTGTACATGTACATGTGCACATGTGTAGCAGGAAGAAGTTTCACTTCATTTTGTGGTAAAGCTGGTATTCAGGCGAAGAATGGAATCCATGGGGACTTGTGGTTTCAGGCCCAGCAGGGTCTTTCTCAGACTTGTCAGGGAGTACATGTAGTTACTGCAACATTGCTTTATTCAATTACATGTACCTGAAAAACAAAATGTGGTTCATAAAGTACTTTACCAGGAGGTAGATATTTTTATCCATCTTGCCAGTGGGACATCTGCAGAAACATGCGCAGACACCAACAGTGGACACATTTTGTTTTTCCACGAAAGTCAAATCGGGTTTCTCATTGTCATTCCAATATTACAGGTCTCAGGTACTGTACATGTACAAGGTACAGTACAAGAATTCCTTCTGGATCCCCTCCCAAACCCCATCCCCCTCCCTTGCACCATCCCCCTCCCTAACCCCATCCCCCTCCCTAGCCCCCATCCTCCTCCTCCCTAGCCCAACCCCCCTCCCAAGCCCCATCCCCGTCCCTAGCTTCATCCCCCTCCCTAGCCCCACCCCTCCCTAGCCCCATCCCCTCCCTTGCCCCAATCCCCCTCCCTAGCCCCACCCCTCCCAAGCCCCATCCCCTCCCTAGCCCCACCCCTTCCCTAGCCCCACCCCTCCCTAGCCCCACCCCTCCCTAGCCCCACCCCTCCCAAGCCCCATCCCTTCCCTAGCCGGCTAGCCCCATCCCCTCCCTAGCCCCACCCCTCCCAAGCCCCATCCCTTCCCTAGCCGGCTAGCCCCACCCCTCCCAAGCCCCATCCCTTCCCTAGCCGGCTAGCCCCATCCCCTCCCTAGCCCCATCCCCTCCCTAGCCCCATCCCCTCCCTAGCCCCATCCCCTCCCTAGCCCCATCCCCTCCCTAGCCCCATCCCCAGCCCCCTCCCCTCCCCAGCCCCATCCCCTTCCTAACCCCATCCCCCTCCCCAGCCTTATCCAAAAAATATAAGTGCTGGCAGTCTGTACACCAAAGAGGTGTGCACAGTGCCTACAATGTAGTAGTTGTACTAATGTACATGTACAGTACATGTATTAATGAAGAAAATAATGAACTAGGCAGAGAGCAAGAATAAGGATGCTGGTACCATGCTTGTAGCCACAGAGTTGTCACCACAGCACACTTGAGGCCTTTTCACACTGTGAGAAATCTGTGTGTTGGTCTGCCAGCCACAAGGCTCATGGTCTGGATACAAGTACATGCAACCTTGCCGGGGGGGGGGGGGGGGGGGGGGGGGGGGGGGGGGCAGTTTTTCTCAAACCATGCTCAAACACAACCCTCCCCTTCTATCTTGCCAAATATCCTGGTCAACCACAGCCCAATTAGACCTCAGACCAGCCTCTCACCCCCACCCCACCCCCTCATTAAGGGTGCCAGGTCCACCCTCCCTGTAACTTTTACTGCATCTTGGGGGAACCAAAACCCCAAAACCCAAGGGGGGGGGGTTGTAACAGTGGTGGGATTTCCTGCACATTTGGTGCCAAAGGAATCAGATCTCATGGCTGAATGATTGATTTACTGCCATGCCAAGCTAGGACTAGGAGCCAGGCTTTTGGACTAATTAACCACATAGGTAAACAAAATGGCTTCCCCGGAAAATCGCCCAAGCCCTTCAAATTAAGATCAGATGTGATGTGGTTGGGTGTTTTTGTTTTAACCCCAACCTCAAGCACTTTGGGATGGGTGTCCTACTAGTACTAGCCTGAACCATGGAGGTAGCCTCCATGCCTGAACCAAACAGATTTGGAAGTGGCTCAAAGGTCAACTTGAGGAGATGGCAATAGCATGCTAGCACTGCAGTACCAAACTCAAAAGCCATAGTGAGGAAGCTCAGAATCTTTCTGACCAACTCTGGCACTCCATGTACTACACTCTACATGTTGTACATGCACCGTACATGTACTAAAGGGAGTACACTGAATATTTCTTAACTTACCAGTACGGTACTGCACATACATGTACCTGTACCGGTACTGTACATGTACATGTACATGTATGTGTATGTATCTGATTGTATCAATCATGTACACGTACACGTGTACAACACACACACACTGTACATGTACAGTACAAGGAGCATTTCAACACTTTTGGGAACTTGTTTCAGCACTTTAGAAAACCATTTTCAAAATGGGATAAACCCTCCATGGATTATCAAAATGTACGGTTGCTACTTTACTTGTACACACCTGTACTTTCACATGCTTTCACACGTGCACAGTACAATGTATACCGAGTACCGTACTTGTGCAGTGTACTTTACATACATGTAGTGCATGAACACGTGTACAAGTAGTGCACATGAATATGTACAATGTACATTCACCGGTACATGTACATGTACATGTGTATGGTAACAGCAAACTTCATCCCATACTTTACCTGTGTAGCCTGGGAGGAGGAAAGGATTTAGAAAGGCCTGGCATTTCCAAGGACAACCTCTTGGCTTGCCCCCATCCCATCTCAGGAATTCTAGGAATCTGGCTAATACTGTGCCTCATGCCCAACCTTTTCAATTGACAGGTTTCTGTGAGAGACATCACACCTTGTAGTACCCTTTTACACCTGCACATGTACATGTACAGTACATTATGGATTACATGGGTACATTGTACACATGTACTGTATGTATGATGTACCAGTACATGTACATGTATGTATGATGTACATGTACATGTACATGTACATGTACCAGTACACTGTACATTGTAGACGTACAGTACATGTACATGTACTCGTATGTGCACTGTTTTCTTCCTCCATGATTATACTACAATCACCTGCAAAGCAAGTCCCAATCAGTCCACCTTCCCATGTGCAAATTACGGAATGCAAAAAAGCAATAGAAAAAGGTTTCAAACTGCTTACTTGAAAAACAGAAATGTTCACAGATTTACAGGAAACTTAATACTTATACACTTTGAAGATGGTTATGGTAGAAACCTCGCACTGAAATATTTATGTCTAAAATGTTGTATTTTGGGAGAAAAGAGTAAAAGAAATTGTTTACGTCTCACCGAGATCTAAACCATTCTCTGACCTCGAACAATGTTGTGTAGGGGACTTTAAATCAGCCATAACTGAAGGTAAATCTTCAACACTAGGACAATTTCCACTGTCCCAAATAAAGGTGATTATTTGGATAGCGATTTGAATCGCAATCCAAACTCCACTTTTTGTGTGTGTGGACTCAATAAAACACAACGGAATTGCGATTTGGACTCCTCTATGACTAGTGAGACTGTTTTTTTTAATAGAGGGCCTAATGTTTTGATCCTAGCAGTAGTAAGACCTTTCCCTGAGGCAAAATCAATAGGCCACTATGTTCCTGAATAACAGCCCAAACCCAAATGCAACTGTGCCTTTTAAATATAAAATTTGTTCAGACTTTCTACCTTATCTAGTGAGAAGTTTGCACCAATTTGTAATACATATACATGTACGCTCGTTTGTTATGGGCTGATATTCAGGAAAGTGAAAAATCCACTCGCAAGATCTTTCCCAAAAGCGCTGAAAGGTCCTGCTAGGATGGAAATGTCAGCCCCTTAAAATTTCTGAGTATAATTTGAAAAATCTGATTTTTTTTAAATTTTGAACAATTGGCAAAGAAAACCTTTACGGGACCGGGACTTGAACCCGAGACTAAGCTCTGGACTAACGTCCATCTGAGCTATCCAGCCCATAGATGGTGGCCTCTCAAATAGTCTACTACTAGTCTTTGCCTGGTTGGGACTTGGGGGCGCCAGTCAGAAGCAATTCAACCATTAACTGCGGTATATTTCTGAGGATAGATAGATAGATACATGTACATACATGTATAGATAAATGGTTTATCATATCAGCTTGCTGGCCACAAAAAGCGGAATTGTGTTAAGCAGGAACAATAAATAGAAGTTACACTACATGTACGTGTACATTAAAAAAAAATATACGGGTACAGTACCTGTACATGTACATAATAAAGATCTTGTCAGTACGGTACCATTATGCATCTAAAAGAAAATGCATTTACATTAAATTAGCACTAAATAAAAAATGCTGATAAAAAATATCATCTGTACAGAGCTCTGTATCAGTATATTTAACTAATTGAAATGCTTTAGGAATTAAGAGGTAAGTGAGGTAGGTTGGGTTGTGTTTGAGGTGGGTTGAAAAAAAAAGGATTACCACAGGACATGCAGCGCAGGCTGAAACTTGTGCACCTTCGGAGAATCCCAAATCAGATTAAGTGTCTGAGCCCCCAGACAGACACAGACGGATTAGGAGTTCCCCCTGGCTCCCAACCCCAACCCCCTGCAGTGGCAAATTTACAAGCGGATTATCCTCGCAGATGAGGATTATCTTCAGTTGGGGGTGGGGGTGGGGTCTGTGGTGGTTGGGCCCGGGTTAGGTTTGGGGGCGGGAAGGGAAAAAAAGATAGAACCCTCAAGAGTAGGAAGTGTTTACTTTATTCTGCAATTGACTGTGCTTGGGAATGCCTGCAAACTGGGCTGCGCTTTGTTTGGTGTTGAGTTTAAAAGCCACAACTGTTGACAACTTTGGAGATTGTACATTGTACATTTCAGAGATTTGCCCCCCCCCCCCTATGACCTATGTGGAGGGTTTGCAGTGACACTGTGTAGCACTTCTCTTCCGAGAAGAAGTGCGGCTCTGAGAAAGAGCCGGTAACTCAATGTTTCGGGCAGTGTGTATTCGTTAAGAGACTGCTGGATTACAGGTTTCCAACTACGTATCATCTGTGTTTATCAAAATATGCCTGATGTGATGAAAGCGCTGGGGCGTGGAGAATCTTTCCCACCCAGTGAAGCCACTGGAGCCCCTGTGACCTATATAGGTGCAGCTACGGGACTAGAGCCGCAAAAGGACCACTCCCCCTTGTGTCCAACACAATACATGCCAACAAATCGTGACACACAAAATCGCACGGCGATGTACGCGTCTGGTACGAGCAAACCAAGTGCACGCAGTCCAGAAAGTGCCTCTGACTGGGTCGTATTGCAGACATGCACAGTTTGTCCCACAAAAAAAAACAATTGAATTGTGATCTACTTTTCAATAAAATATTGTTACCATGTGTGCACGTGAAAACAATAAAATAAAATTTGAATCGTGATCCACTTTTTGATGATTTTCCAAGTAGGAAATGCAGAGATGTACCGGTAGAAAAGGCCTTTGTAAGTTACCAAACAGAAAAGGTCCAATAGGGAGTTTGGAAAATGGCTACAGATTAGATAGCGTACTGTAGATGTATGGAAAATGCTGAGTGCCATAGCAGTTTGTTCAAAACTTCCAAGGGCCATTCAGAGGCTCTGGCCTCTCGTCGTGATTTCTGAAAAAAAAATTACCTGTGATCAGCTGGCCCTTCGCTCCTTGGGGAAAAAAAAAGTGTCACCTTCCCGGACGTCACTTGAGACTTCTCTTACAGTACGATCCTGAATAAGTAGGGACAAAAAATTGGACGTTTTTATACATGGAAATCGCTCGTACATGTACAGTGGAAATCATTTCATTAAATGCCGTGGCTGTGGAGAATTGGAATGCAATTGAGCAGGCATTAGGTGCATTCCCTTACTGGGAAAATCATTGAAAAGTGGATCGCGATTCACAAAATCTGTTTTTGCGGGCCGGACCTGCACACCTGAAAAGAAAGCTTTTAAATTCCAGAGTAATTTTCACAAAGTTCTAGGGAGGTGCAGGCCATTGGAGAGAGTTTGAGCTTTTTTATAAAAGGGTAAGAACGGAGCACGGCCACTATACTACTACTACTACTACTACTAGTACTACTACTACAATACAAAGGAATGTCGCTATAACAAACGCCCATATACTGTACACACTGTACCAAACATTCGGCTACCATGTACATGTATAACGAACATGTCCTTTGGGCTTTGGCTACTGGTTTTTGTATACAAAATACTGTACATGTACATGTATGTGGCCGCAACTGTAACATACATGTACGTATACATGTACACTGTACTTGTACGTACATGTATGTACGTACATTTATGTAACGTTCCACTGTATTACTAAGTTACACCGGTAGTGTGGCTCTACATACATGTAAGCCCTGTCCGCATTGGACTTACATGTATTTGGGTAACTCTTAAGGAGACTCTTGTCAGTTTTACCAATTTAAGTCCAATGCGGACGGCCGGAAGACTTCTCACATTGTCAAGTGCCGGACGTCAATTGAAAGTTTTACCCTCCGCAGCGGTAAGTCTTACAGGGCCAACTGGGTAGCTGAAGAGTTACGTTGTTAGTTTTATGTCGCTGAAAAGTCCAGCGCGGACGAGTATTGTCAAGTAAAACTTACATACAGGGCAGGAAATTCACGACGGCAACGACGGCAATTGCCGTCGTGCCCTCACCAATTGCCGCGGTGCCCTTAAATTTGGAGGATTTTCACGGCAACAAATTGCCGTGCCCTTTTAGCACATTGCCGTCGTGCCTTTTGGCCGATGGGTAGTTGGGCAGATCGGACTGTCAGCCGCCGCACGGCCGTTAGCACAGCGCGCATGAAATATATTCCGACTGCTGTGCAGTGTGTGTGTGTGCGCACTGTCCGCTAAACATTGCGCATTCTGTGCACAACTGTACGGACTGTGTATGGGTGTACATGTACATGTACACATACACATACTGTACACGATCAATGTACGTACATGTACATGTACATACATGTGCAGTGCGTTCGATCGGGACAGTTTCATATCAACGAACTTTTAGTCTGCGGGTACCAGTGAATCTTGGACATCGCTGGCTGTACCAAACAACGGGTACCAACGGTAGTTGGGAGCGATTTGCGTTGCACGATAGATAGATTGCGCAGTATGCAGCACGTGGTTGGGTTGCGTGCGAAAGTAGAATCGTAGAGCTGTCAAAGGTTTGCGTGTTCGCGGGTGCCTTTTCAAAGTCGTAACCATGCCCCGAAAGGAGAAAGCTAAACAGCAAAACGAGCTACTACCTCACGATGCAGCACAAAAATGTCGCAAACTTTATTCCTTTTTACAGGTAGGCCTACGAACGTAGTCATTCTCAATTTTTTGGACGAGAACTGATGAGGTTTTGGAACACCGAACCCACATCACGATACGTTGACAGCATGGACTATTCTATTAGGAATGAGAGGGGTGCGACTTTATACAATAATAAGCTCCGATAATATGCTCGTTTAGGTTGGACCTAGCTGCTTAAAAATCCATCTTTACAAACATGTAGGCTATTTAGAATCCTTTTTATTTCGATTGTTTTGTGAGGATCTATTGTCAGATATTTTTGTCGTCCCGCTTACTATAGCAGTAGCACCCCGGCCACACCTGAATGGTACAGTTCATGTTCCGTGAGAATGCGTGTTGGTGGCTGACTGAAACTTATTTTAGACGTCATTTTTATGTTGGAAAATATTTTTTTTAGGCATTGTGGTCCCACAGAAACGATGATATATTAGTAGGAGACCTAAAACAAGGATTCGGTGCCTTCAGCGCCTATTTTCAAAGTTTGTTTAAGGTGCTTACGTCGTGTTTGCATCGGTACTAATAAAAAGTACTTAAATTGCCTTGATGCCCCGGATTTTTTTTTGCGATTGCCTTGATGCCCTTCAAAAATTGCAGAAATTGCCGTGATGCCCTTAATTTGCCGAAATTTCAAGGCAAAAATTGCCGTGCCCTTTTTAACCCGGAGTTCCTGCCCTGTACATAGTCACGTGACATCCGCCGTGTCAGATCCCAGTGACCTACATGTATGGTACTATTCGCGCACGTGAGTCGCAGCACACTCACAGCTACATTGTGTAGATGTCATCAACATCCGTTGTCGGGTTAAAAGGTCAACAATAGGGCGCCCTCATGAGACTACCAGTGCAGAGTTTATGACTTACCGTCAGCCAAAATTAATCCAGCGCGGACGCCCATAAGAGTTACCGCAATGGAATGTTAACAGTGTCTCGCGGAAACTTCTTACAAAATTAAGTCCAATGCGAACACGGCTTTACAGAGTTGGGGGGTTACAACATGTACAGTACATGTACATGTATGTACATGTACATGTACTGTAGCTAATCAGAATACATACATGTACATGTACATGTACATGTACATGTACATGTACATGCACCTGTACCCGGTACATTGTACATGTACATGTATGAACATGTATACGTACATGTACAGTGGTGTACATGTACACTAGACTAGATACATGTGCTGGTTGCGATTGTACAGTATTAGTGTATTGTTGTGCAAAAGCGTTCCAGTCACTGGTGCTTGATACAGACTAAATCACAATGCAAACCAAAAAAGAACCCCCCCCCAAATAAATAAAAAAATAAGTAATTTAAGAGCCCTGCCCCCCCCCCCCTGGCCCTACCCAGCCCAGTCAGAAAGTCAAATGCAACCACAACAAAGGAACAAGCCAGGCTGAGGAAAGGATGGGGAAGGGAGGGGTGGTGAGTGGAAGCCAGCACCATGAACAGATGTCCCCCCCCTAGTACCCACTAGTTACATGTACACTGTACAGTAACCAGATGAAAAGACCCACTGCAACTGATTCCAACTCATTCAATCAGAGGGATATCACTTCATAATCCATGGCAGATGCCATGGCTTGTTTGAGACCTATGATTTTTTTTCCATTTTCCCCCCAAAATTCTCATCAACAGCCCATTTACTGCAAATGGAAACTTGTACATGTACATGTATATGTACAGTACATGTAGCTGGTACACTTGTACGTAGTACAATCAATAGCTTACAGGAAGTATTTCAGGGCAAATTGCTTCCGTTGACCCTACAGTACCGGGTACATGTGTAACTCTGCCCGCACTGTCTATAATATCACAGCCAGATGTTTTGCAGACATTATTAATACTACTGATTGCTTATTAAATGTACATGTACGGTACATGTACAGTATGTAAATGCTGCATGTACATGTACTGTAAACGTTTTTTTCGCTGAACAATGGTGGATATTATTGTATTATTATTGTACATGTGTACATGTACATGTACATGACTACATGTACTACATGTACAGCACATGTGATGGACGTGCTCTACATGTACAGATATAGTGTACTGTGTACTGTGTACATGTACGGTACATGTACATGTACACGTGCCAATCTGTTTGTGCCAGAATTTTCACCAGACAACAAATCAGGTTCTCTTTTAACTTTTAACTTCCTTAAATCCATGTGTACTGGAACTGCAAATACCGGTACTAATGCAGTAGGACATAAATTATGTCAAAGTGTAATGTAAATGTACTTCAGTTCAGTCTGTAAATAAAAATGTCAAAAGCAAGGCGTTCCACTAGTCTTCAGCCATGCAGCATTCAGTAATGTGGGGCACAATCACATAAACGCTTCCCCTAATTTGCATTATCCCTAGACCAGAGAAGATTAAGCCCGCTGTTTGCCAATGAGTTTGAGTCATAAAAAAACGGGCCACTTAAAAAGACCCTGTAAGGAACCGTGAAATCGGTAAAGCTTAAAAAAAAAAGAAAAAAAAAGTGCGGCAATCTCATCATTGAGATGATCAGGACCTAATGCACTTTCCACCCCAACCATAAAAACTGGGATCCCCCCCCCCCCCGGCTATGGGACACATCCTCAAAATGCCGTCCTAATCTGATTTGGGAAGAGGTCTTTCTCTTCCCCCTTTTTATTTTTATTTTTCTTCTGCCTACAAACACAAGCTCCAAAGCTACTGCACGAGCCGGGACGTCCATGGAGCGAGTCCGCCGGGCCGTGAAACGATAAAAGAGGAAATCTCCCTTTTCACCCCTCATTAAACCCGTTTCAGAATTTGGGCAGTTGGCCTTGATTGAGAGCCTTGTTGTTGCAAGGCGAAGTGCTGGTTGCCCGTCACCCCCTTATGATATCAGATGTGAAAGGGTACCGGGTGGTGTGGAATTCTACTGCACCCCACAAGCAGCAACAGTGCAGTATGGACCCTAACCCTGCTGCATTCAAAATTAACTTGATGCAGCAGTGGGTGCATTCTGTGGGGATTCTATGGACCCTAGCCCTGCTGCGATCAACAAGATGCAGCAGTGGGTGCATTCTGTGGACCCTAACCCTGCTGCGATCAACAAGATGCAGCAGTGGGTGCATTCTGTGGACCCTAACCCTGCTGCACTCAACAAGATGCAGCAGTGGGTGCATTCTGTGGACCCTAACCCTGCTGCTCTCAACAAGATGCAGCAGTCAGCAGTGGGTGCATTCTGTGGACCCTAACCCTGCTGCTCTCAACAAGATGCAGCAGTGGGTGCATTCTGTGGGGATTCTGTGGACCCTAACCCTGCTGCACTCAACAGGATGCAGCAGTGGGTGCATTCTGTGGGATTCTGTGGACCCTAACCCTGCTGCACTCAACAAGATGCAGCAGTGTGTGCATTCTGTGGGATTCTGTGGACCCTAACCCTGCTGCACTCAACAAGATTCAGCAGTGGGTGCATTCTGTGGGGATTCTGTGGACCCTAACCCTGCTGCACTCAACAAGATGCAGCAGTGGGTGCATTCTGTGGGATTCTGTGGACCCTAACCCTGCTGCACTCAACAGGATGCAGCAGTGGGTGCATTCTGTGGGATTCTGTGGACCCTAACCCTGCTGCACTCAACAAGATGCAGCAGTGGGTGCATTCTGTGGGATTGTGTAGTCCCTAACCCTGCTGCACTCAACAAGATGCAGCAGTGGGTGCATTCTGTGGGATTCTGTGGACCCTAACCCTGCTGCACTCAACAAGATGCAGCAGTGGGTGCATTCTGTGCACCCTAACCCTGCTGCACTCAACAGGATGCAGCAGTGGGTGCATTCTGTGGGATTCTGTGGACCCTAACCCTGCTGCACTCAACAAGATTCAGCAGTGGGTGCATTATGTGGGATTCTGTGGACCCTAACCCTGCTGCACTCAACAAGATGCAGCAGTGTGTGCATTCTGTGGACCCTAACCCTGCTGCACTCAACAGGATGCAGCAGTGGGTGCATTCTGTGGGATTCTGTGGACCCTAACCCTGCTGCACTCAACAAGATTCAGCAGTGGGTGCATTATGTGGGATTCTGTGGACCCTAACCCTGCTGCACTCAACAAGATGCAGCAGTGTGTGCATTCTGTGGGATTCTGTGGACCCTAACCCTGCTGCACTCAACAGGATGCAGCAGTGGGTGTATTCTGTGGGATTCTGCGGACCCTAACCCTGCTGCACTCAACAAGATGCAGCAGTGTGTGCATTCTGTGGGATTCTGTGGACCCTAACCCTGCTGCACTCAACAGGATGCAGCAGTGGGTGTATTCTGTGGGATTCTGCGGACCCTAACCCTGCTGCACTCAACAAGATGCAGCAGTGTGTGCATTCTGTGGGATTCTGTGGACCCTAACCCTGCTGCACTCAACAGGATGCAGCAGTGGGTGTATTCTGTGGGATTCTGTGGACCCTAACCCTGCTGCACTCAACAAGATGCAGCAGTGTGTGCATTCTGTGGGATTCTGTGGACCCTAACCCTGCTGCACTCAACAGGATGCAGCAGTGGGTGTATTCTGTGGGATTCTGCGGACCCTAACCCTGCTGCACTCAACAGGATGCAGCAGTGGGTGCATTTTGGAACTCAGGAAAGCTGAGAATAGGATTTGACATTCCTCTTAAAAAGGGGCAGACCATAAGGTGGGAAACATGAACCAGGAAGGGAATTCCAGAGAGAGAGGCAGAACATGGGAAGGTGTTCTGATACCTCCTTGTACATGTACACATGTACATGTGCCTGGGAACTTGAATCTTTCATTTTAATACTGGGTACATTCTGGAAGTTGTTCTTACAGCTTGAGGAGCTTAACTGTGACATGGATTGTGACAAGCTTAACTGTACATGTACATGTGAGAAGCTTAAGTGTACTTACACTGTACATGTAAGCGAAGCAAACATCAACATCATGCACATGTAAAAAGTTGTACATGTTATTGTACAAATGGATACACATACTGTACATACATGTACGTACATGTACATGTACTATGTACCATGGTCCAGCTGTCGTGTCATTCAATGAGGCCACAGTTCACATTTCATGAGTCATGTCATCTCAGGAATCGAGTCCACAGGATAATCATGCTATCAGTGTGCACAACTACTGTACATACATACATGTACATGTTACATGTAGTGGAGTCCACATCCCGACCCAAACTTCACTAACAATTGCAAGCACTCTTCTACATAGACAAATCTCGGGGTTGACGCGGGGCTGATGCCAACGATTCACACTTGCCAATTTTCAACCCTGTGTCAACCCCGCGATTGGCTTTAACCAGGGTTGAACTCAACCCTGCTCCGGACCAGGGTTGAAATGTTCGCCCCGGGTTGAAACTCTCGTCCCGGGTTGAAAACGACAGTGTGAAAACTGAAAAGTACCGGGTTGAGTTCACGGTGAAATCTCGTGGTTGAAGTCACCCCGGGTTGAAAACTTGAAATAAGTTCGGTTTGCATGAATCAAGTGTGAAACGATACTGGGTTGAACATGGGGTTGAGAAATTCAAATTTCAACCCGGGGTAAGAATTTCTCAACCCGGGTTGAGAGGCTGTAGTGTGAAAAGGTATGTACATTGTACAGTACCATACACCCTAAAAAAGGAGAAATGAATTTGGATCATAATTTGAATCGCGATTCCATTACTGTGTGTGTCAGTGCAAATAGCCATTATACACACATTACGTTGCCAGTAATACACACTGTACATAGCAGGTCAAGTGAAAACACTCAGTAGATGTACGTCATCAATTCAATAGCCTTTTTAATTAAGATGAGAGCATTACACATTACACACAGGCCAGTTGCTGCCAATATTTTTTCGCCCTACTGTACATGCCTGGCCAGGTCTCCTAGTCCTTGAGGTGGCCAAGGTAAACAAGTCTTATTTTTCCAGAGAGCACTGCGATCCATTGACATGGGAAGGAAGTGGGGGGGGGGGGATGGAGGAACGGGGGTGTTATGAATCTGACGAGAACTACACCATGTACATGTACTGTACCAAGCACAAAAACCAAAGTACATTGTGTACATGTATATGCACATGTACATGTATACGTACATGTACATTATGTGTTCATGTACATTGTACATATGTACATGTACGTACATGTACATTGTACAGTAATGAGAAGTTCGGGTATTGAAGCCAGTCATTCTCAGTCTCATCATCTCATGTGGCCAAAATAATGAAGAATTGGGGAATGATACTGTGTTACAGTGTACATTGTGCAAGTGTACCGTATGTACAGAACTTTGCATTTCAGAGAGCATGGTACACTATGTACATGTACATGTACAATGTACATATACATGTAGACGATTTTTTACTAAAACTTGTACAGTACAGGTATGTTCAGTTCAAGTATCAAGTTAACATTTTACTTGTTATTCTGTTTCTTGTAGGGTAAAAGGTCACATACTTTACATGTATGATTGGTCAAGTGTGTGACATGGAAGCATGTTTTTACAAATTTATTTTCATCTTGCAAAGCCTGTGAATTCTACAGAGCTAGAATTTTCATTTCTTTAAAACACACTATGCATTATGTACCAGTACTTATATACCAGTACTGACTGACATTTGCGTGTACATGTACATTACAGTACACGTACATGTACATGAATGAAAACTGCAATGAATGAATAATATCTCACAGGTAGTTTTTGAAGTAAATATACAAAACTGTTGCAAATCGCTCACTGACTAAAATGACCTGCATCCTGCATTACATAAATCTTAAAAGTTAGAGGGCCTGACGTTTCGATCCTAGCAGGACCTTTCGCAAAGGCAAAGGTGTATAGTACTGTCTATATTTGATGACGCCCGGTCATGTGTGTGACATTTGGGCTTACCTTTCAAAGAATTCAATGAGGTTATGATGGCATGCTCTGCTCTACGTACTGTAATAAGCACAGAGCATTCAGTGCTTTGTCCAATGCCTGATTAACAAAAATTGGGCAGCTTGGGCGGGATTCGAACCCATGACTCTTGCTTTCTGTTCTAGTGCAGACGTTTCAACCACTTCACCAATGACCACCGAGCTGATCGAGGCCGTGTCGCGGATTCTTTTCAATGAATTGCCCAAATGATCACTGCAGATACTCAGGGTTCAAATCTTCGGTCCAGTCAAGTTTTTTGGCCATTTATGGAAAGAAAAAGAGAGAAAAACAAGGGAAATACAAAAACAAAGGAAACATTGCAAACTGCTCACTTTCTAAAAAGACCTGCCATACATAAATCTCAAAAGTTAGAGGGCCTGACGTTTTGATCCTAGCAGGACCATTCTCAAAGGCAAAGTGACAAGGACATACACAGACAGTCAGGGGAAGGAAAACCCTGACACACATGATAGAGGAAGGACAACAGGGAAGGGAGTGGGAGCAGGATGCAGATGTACACAGGAAGGGAGGGGAGCTCAAAGGGACAGGAGGGAGGTGGGAGATCAAAGGGACAGGAGGGAGGTGGGAGATCAAAGGGACAGGAGGGAGGTGGGAGATCAAAGGGACAGGAGGGAGGTGAGAGATCAAAAGGACAGGGAAGATGAAAGAAAAAGACTTAGAGGGATTAATAATGAAGTGAGGATTAGTAATTCCCTTCCTGGAATGGATGTTGGGTCCTGCTACATTGTAGGATCGAAACGTAAGGCCTTCTAACTTTTGAGGGAAAAAAAAAAGAAGAGAAATCTTCAGTTTCGCCACTGATGAGAAACTACAAATAAAGGCATGCCTGAAGTATCTTCCTCAACTCTCTCTTTTTCCCCCGGGCCATATCCACAGACAGGCCAATATTTACCACATTTCTTCACAGTCTTCCTTCTCCTGAGCGGCTGCAGTATTGAACTCATTTGGTTTTCGATCCCTGTGGGTTTCCCCGCCCCCCCCCCCATGCCAACCAGGGAGAGTGACTCATCGCTGTCTGGCGAGTCTCGAATATTCTTTCCCTTTTTTTTTGAGGGGGGGGGGCGGTCAATCTCCAAACATCTGTCAGGTTCCTTCTTTGTGCAATGTGCGCATAGTGTGACAACTCCAGGGTTTGGTTAAATAAAGAACTTGGAGTAACTTGAAAAGAGGAGGAGGATGATGAAGGCTTACTCAGCCATTCCGGCTTCGTTTTAGAGGGCGAAACCCACGCTCTTGGTGTGACGGATCAATTAACCCTGCCCCGGCATCAGGTCGTCAAACTTTCTTTTAACAGTGCTATACCATCGATGCTCCAGGTCACAGGCATACAGTTTTTGGTTCATTATTCCTCGACATAAACCGGTCCAAAAACAAACATGGTTGTGGAATTTTAAAGATCTATGACTGTGAAGAAACATACATGTAACTGCACTCGTGATTCAAAATGTATTTTGGGGTTTTTTATCTCGCGTCGACACATGCCAAGTAATTGCGACGCAAAAAATCTTGAGCCGATTTTTGGTTAGCAATTGTGGTCAAGGTACAGTAGGGCTGTTCCCACTATTTGGTTTGAATCAAGATTCAAACTTTTTCTGGGGTCGTTTCCGATTACGGTTGTTGTCAAATTGTACGTGTCCTTGAGGGTGCCCCATGCAGGGAGACAAATGCATGGCACTTCCTGTCAGTCAGAGCGCGAGCGGTGCATTGTGGTATTGAAAAAAAAAAAAAAACCAGTGCAACTCAGCGGAGCGTTCCCACACACACCGTGACAAATATAGGTGATTATTTAGAAAAGTCTCACTAATAATAGTGGAGTGCGAATCACGATTTGAATTCCACTAACAATCGCATTAATTGTGTCCACACAAAAAAGGTCCAAATAATAGTGTGTATATTTCTTTGGGGGGGGGACAGTACAAACAGCCCAGGTTATCATTTCATATCACTTTATTTTATTCACTGTATTCATTAATAAAAAAAACATGATGCTTCAATCAAGAGAAGAGTCCCAAATATACACTACACTGACTACAGTGCACCAGTTTCGCTCAAAACACTCGGTTATTTTTCAAATGTATACTGTACATAGACTGGACACGTACATGTACATGTATATGTACACATGTACTGTACATACTCCACACGTACATACATGTACATGATACATGTACATGTACTGTATGTAAGTCAAACAAATAAAGGAAAAACTGACTGGGAACTTTTGAACAAATAGAAAAAATGGCAAAGAAACCATTGACTAGGGGGGGGATATCAGATTAACTGATTATTATTCAGTTAACCTGAGCACTGTTTTATTTCCAACTACCCTATTCTGTATACATTTGTATAATTTACCCAGTAATGTACAGTAAATGTAGGTTAATTATTGGCAATGGCATACAATGACGGACAGATGCTGTATATACTATAATATAAATAATACACAAATATGTACACTGTAGACCTACACAGTACTGTGCATGCATTGCATCACAAACTTTCATTAATAGTCTCAAGACAAGAATTTTCCTGGAATTCAATATTTGGTCCAGGAACTGTAATCACTCCGACAGCGACCTGAAAATGGGGTCACGGGTAGTGCACCCCCTGCCCATCCTCAGCAGACAGACAGAGACAGGACAGTGAGGTCTGGTTGGTCCCCTGCCAACTTCTGGCTGAAGAGAGAAATTATTAAAGAGAGCTATCTCCCCTCCCGGCCTGTCCTCTGGTAACTCTGATACCATGGCCATTAGAATTGCTGCTCTATTATTAAAGTGGTGCAGTTTTGATAGCGCCCTGTGGGCGATAGTGGGACACTAGGGACACCACAGTGATCAGAGAGTGGGAATTTTCCCCCGCCGACTTTGCCCCAGAGGGTGATATGAAAATATGTCTGGCATCTTAGGCCTTCTTTTTAGGGGGGCGTTGGGGACCCTGATGGGTCATATGAATGACCAGAGATACTAGGAGTCAAAGATAACATCATACATACATACATGTACCGGTATATTGTTTATCAGTGTACATCCCAGGATCCATGAAAATTGTTTGGTATAGCAGTCGTTCATTATAGCAGTTGCGGCCGCTGGGCCATTAGGAGATGGCCTTCAACTGGCGACAGACAATATCAACTGTCATTTGTCCACGGGGCCACTACGTTGTAAATTCAAACTGTGCGCAGATTCATAACGGTACTGTATGGATCTAAACAAGTTGATTGTACAGTCGTTATCTTTGAACAGTGTTTCGCTCTGCTTTGCTACCATCAACCCTGTCCCTAATTCCCAGAATCTGAGAAGATTGTTTGTACGCTGCCAACTGAGCCTTGACATTTCATTTGAACATTACATAATCCCATGCAATACAACTGTGCCTGCACATCTGCACCGGGTACATTAATTACCGTTAATCAAGATTAGTCATGCATAAGTACAGTGTACATGTATACTGTAACAATAGGGCCGTTCCAAGTTCCACTACACCAAATAAACGTGATTATTTGGATCGCGATTTGAATTGCGATTCAAACTCCACTCTTTTTGCGTGTGGGGACACGATAAACACAATTATTAATGAGATTTGAATCGCGATTCGGACTCCACAAAAGCCGCGTCCGCACTGGACTTAAAATGGGTAAACTAACCAAAACAAATGGGTAAATTGACTATTTTAAGTCCAGTGCGGACAGCCCAGGAAGTTTTCCTCCCAGGTAACTTACCCGACTCCAGTGGGTAGTTTAACCGACCAACTTCTGCCCGGTTAAATTGACCAGGTCAGTTTAACCGAGTCGATAAGTCCAATCCGGACACGACGTCTCGGTAAACGACTCGGTAAAAAACCACATCCGGCGCCCCGCACGTTACGTTACTGTATGCAAGACTCGTGCGGGCGCAGGGTAACAACATGTTTGTGTACCTACAGTATATGTACATGCACATGTACATGAGTCGGTTAGTTTTACCCATCGTCTCGGTTAGTTTACCCAAGTCGAAAAGTCCAAGTGCGGACGCCGGGAAGATTTACCCATTGGAATGTTACCCACGGGCTCGGTAAAAAATAAGTCCAGTGCGGACACGGCTTAAGAGTGAAACTTTTTCAAATAATCACGTTTATTTGCGACGCGATGTGTGTGGGAACGCTCCCCTCAAATCGCACCTTTTTTTTAAGCCCACGATGCATTGCACAAGCATGGCATTTCCTGCCAGCAGCTTACTGCCAGGAAGTGCAGCACAGGGTTTGTTTACTTTCGTCAGCGAGTCCTGCCATTCCCGCTTGTGCAGCGCGACCACATGCTAACCACAATCGGCTCGCGTTTATTTGCGACGCGATTATTTGTCATGTGTGAACACGACCAATGCCTGATTTCAACTTACATACATGTACTTCCTTGCTTGGTATACATCAATAAGACACAATGCATTTTTCCATATGTTTTCCATTACAGGTCCCAAATGAATGCGATTATTTGGATCGCAATTCAAACTCAACTTTTTTTCTGTGTGGACGCAATAGATGCGATTATTCGTGGGATTTGAATCGTGATTCAGATTCCACTATTACTAGTGAGACTTTTCCAAATAATTGCGTTTTTTGTTGATTCGGTACGTGGGGGCATACTCTACGGAGTCGCACTGGGTTTGTTTTAATCCCACAATGCACTACTCACACTCTGATTGACAGGAAGTGCTCTGAAGTCTCCCTGCATGGGCTACCCTCAAGGACACACCCACCATTTGACCACAACTACTAAGCACTGACAGCTTGCGATTTTTCTTGACATAATTTTTTGGCCTTCAGGTGGTAATGCCAGCAAAAAACACAAGGTTTTTGAATCGTGATTCATGTACATGTATTTAGGTAGTGGAAACGAGTCAAATGACCCTACTGATACACACACGTAAGAATTATCATCTGCACTATATACTGTACGGATTGCAGAAAGTTAAATCTACACAAACTTGTGACGTGCACAGGCGTGCAAACTGTATGCACCTCTAACCTTCAACTGTGCCAGATGTTATTTACCTGTAGATACTAGAAGCTTACAAAACCTGCACGAAGCACGTGCATATACTGTATATTATCAGTACAATGAAGACATACCGGTAATAGAAAAAGAAAAAAAAATCGAAGAATTCAGTCAACATTGACAACAGCGTCTGTACATGTACCATGCAATGGCTTGAAGTTGAAGTGTACTATCAAAACACAGCTTGGATTGGCAACTCTGTACATTGAGTCGATACCAATATCAATGGGCGGGACAACTTGTGAAGGCCGACACAATGTCAACAGGCCCGGCTTTGGGGTGAAGAGGGGGGCGGGGAGGAGGGGCGAATTGAACCATAGAGCAACAGCCAATCCTCCGTGTAATCACACAAAGTCCAAGGGAGTGTAAAAGTTCAAGTGCACGTGCATGTAACGTGCTGTGCGTGCAGACACCCACTGTCACACATTGTCACACATTGAGACAGGTTTTGAGTTTTGACAGTGAAAAATGGGAGTGGCGCAGCGTTTACATGTACTTTACAGAAAGGAAACTCCAGTGTACAGTACTCTACTCAAGGTCGGGCGACACAACAATTGTCTGTCACTATTTTCTAAGAATGGCAATGTAACATCAATACTTTCCTGGTATCAACATTTTTGTTGCTTGACTGAGTAACAGACTGTACCGGTATGCTTGTATTCTGGCCCAACCCTAATCAATTTTAACAATCACGCTAACCCAACCTGGGGTGGATTTCACAAAGCCTAACGATGCATCGTAACTCTACTTACGATGGATAACCCATCGTAAGGTGGCGCACCGTATACGGTTTCTGCACATCGCCCACCATCTTGCGATTAGTCGTAAGTTACGTGTGTACGATGAGTTTGGTGAAATCGACGCCTGACCTAGTAGGCCCCCTATATCTTCTGCAGTGTACATGTACCAATCATGTTAAATTGTACCTTTTGCCTTAAGTTGAGAACTTAGGCCTACATTTACATGTACACGTACATGTAGGTCCTACTAGGATGAAAAGTCAGGCCCTCTAACTTTTGAGAGGACTTCATTTAACCTTTGAAGTGTAGCTTACTAGCTACCGGTAGTGTCCACTAGACATACATTATACATGCATATGTACGCTAGCTATGGTAACTGTAGTATAGCCCTTGTATTTGTTTTTTTTTCACAAAATTGTTAATAAAGTAGTATGGGCTATAGTGACTGTGGCTACACATACACCACTCTTAAAAATGTTTAGACAGGTCCTATGTATTTGAGTTGAGTATTTCTGTCATTGTCACCGAATCACAAACTGAGTTCTTTCCCCTTTATACTCATATCATAATCAGTCACCATTCTATTGATATCAATGCCATGTACACGTATTTCTATTTGGACTTCCAAAAAAATAAGTTTCAGATGAAAATTACGAGGGTCTGAAAAGGGACACTGTATATCAGTTATCACTGCTTCTACAGTGAATCAACCTAGCCAGATTTTGTGTACAATTTAAGTGGACAGTGTTGGCTCAACTTGGCTGGTCTGGGAAGAGTTCCATACCATAATACTGATAAGTGAAAAAACGTGACACAAAAGTCCTATGAGTCTGGCATGAAGAATTGTAAACTTCACTTTTCTGCCAATTCTGGCTATATTTACATGCATTAATTATGGTTCCCATTTTTATTCGGACACACAGCTGAAGTTAAGTTTTAGGGCCTTGCAGTTGTACAATGTACCAGTACAATGGTCAAATTAATATGAAACTCGTTTGAAGAAAAGGAGGAACACAAGGATGGCCTACCATGGAGCTATGGGCATACAATTACAGTGACTGTCGCTAGTTATGTACATAAATGTACATGTACAATGTAGTTATAGTTGCGGTAACCGTAACCCTCATCCTCCCAAAGGTCTCCATTACTGCAACTAATGTAGTTACAACTTACATACATGTACAATGTCACTGTTGTGTTATTGGAAAACAAACAAACAGTTATTGCGTAACTGTAAGCATGGTGGTGTAACTGTGACTAACTACTAACTAAGGTTAACTTTTTAACACACTTTATGGCTTTGTTTTGTGTTGGTCTTAAGTAGTACAAAAATCCTCCACGTTCTGCCCAAGTCTGCAATACAGCACAGTGGACTAGGTTGGACCATGGTTGGAGTTACCCCCAGAACTGTGCGGTTCTACGTCGTCCGCTGCTACGACGACGTAGAACCCCACAGTTCTGGGGGTAGGTTGGAGTTGGAGTTCATTCAATGATACGTGCACATTCCTAACAAGTCCAAAATACCTTCAACTTTTTAAGGCCTGCAATCTTTGCGTTCGGTGTGTCAACCCCCACCACTCCACATGGATTTTTGATGTACATGCCATGATGTGGCCTTGTACTCGTAGTTGTAGGCCTAGGCCTACCCAGGTCAAGCACAGGCAGAGAATTATTAACTTAAGTGGTATTGAAGCGCTATGGTACACTACATCATGCATGTAAAGTAATGATGTATCATCACTATGGTCTGTATGGATCAACCAAACGCCGTCACTTACAAAATTTTTATATTTATAATAAGACAGACAACAACTGGATGAAAACCACGCAAAGTACAAAATGCAGACAGCTTACCTCGTTCGTGTGACTTGAAAGTTGAGTGCTGCCGAAAAAACTTCAAAATCAGAGACACATGGTTGTCATACTCATAGTGGGAAACTTCATGCCTTGGTCTTCCTGCACGACTGAGCTAACTTGTCTGCCGTCCCTTACTGTACACAGTTGCGTGTGTACTTCAGTACACCAAGCTCGTACAACTGCCTTCGAACTGTGGATTCAATTTCAACAGAGGGCGCCATACACTTTTAATGGAACTCAAGGCATAGAAAGGTCCTGCTAGGATCGAAACGTCAGGCCCACTAAATTTTAGATTTACATTTTGGTAATTTTAGTCAGTAAGCAGTTTGCAACATTTTTGTATATCGCCTTTTGTAGAAATAATTTTTTTTTTTTACGTACATAATTTTGTATTAATCATGTACAATAAAAAAAAATAGTGGTAGCTAAGCTTCAGCCAATGTGCGATGAACTTAATTAGTTTTTCTCCAAATGGAAACATTTTGTATGCAACAATCTGCATAAATCACCCACTCTCAGGTAAAGCCAAAGAAAACGAAAGATATGGAAATCAAGGTCAAACGTATACGGCTCTATGTATCAGGTGATATACAAAAATGTTGCAAACTGCTTACTGACTAAAATTAACAAAATGTAACTCTTAAAATTTAGTTTCGATCCTAGCATGCTCAGGACCTTTTCTCAAAGACAGAGAGGCTCTATGTATCTATGTATCATTAAATAAAGGCCCAATACAACATAGGGAAGATCGGAAAACATCGATGTCTACAAATTTCCTTCTAATTTTACAGTTTGTAGACGGTCATGATAGAATCCTCATGTTGAAATCTTACGGTCTGGGATGCTGTATTTCTAGAGAAATCTTCACTCAAACATCTACAAACAGTATGCTCTGCTGGCCGTCATCAGGAGAACTGGCAAGTCGTCTGATGACGGTCAGAGCATACTGGTCGAAACGTCGAGTTACCACTCAGGTTCTTTTCAGAACCACACCTCTTCCTTTAAGAGACCTGATACATGGTGTCACCGCAAACCTTCCTATAATTATTGAGTTAAAGAATCCTTAAAATAATTAATAATTCATTCTGGCTGCCGAGGAGAGTTGTATAATGATCTGACCGAACAAATATTTAAGACCACTAGTATGATTATAAGAAATTAAACATCTGTACAATAGAGTCATCGATGATTGTGAAATAATTTCACCTTGAAAAACGTATTTCATTTTGTTTGTTTGTGAGAAAAAAAAGCGGAATTCCAGCCAGTTTTTACGTACAATTTGAGTAGGTAGTGTTGGCTGGTCTGGGAAGAGTTTCGTGAGAAAAAGTGACAAAAACGTCTTATGACTAGACTGACATGAAGAAATGCGAAGTAACTGAATCAATTTTTGACTTCCAAAATTAATCACTTTTCTATTATTCTAATTTACCCCCAAAGTGGAAATAGGGCCTAGGCCTTTTATAAGAAAATAAAATAAAATAATAATCAAAGATACGCGGAAACTGATAATTATTATAAAAACGTTGAGGATACAAGATCTGAAGAGCCCCCCCCCCCCAGAAAAAAAGACCGATACAGGCGCGCCCCGGTCCCAACTGCTCTTTCGTCTAAAATTCTGAGGTGATGAGGGATGCATACAGTTAATTATAAGTATCCCTCATCACTAGTATAGTTTTCGTTCTCGTCGTCCACCTTGCATGCTACATAGACAGCTCTTCTTGGCTTTTTGAATTAAAATTAATTTTGAAGGCAGGAATTGGAGTGGGGCACACTATTCTTGTACTGTTGCTGCCGCTGTTGCTGTTGCTGCTGCTGCTGTTGCTGCTGCTGCTGTTGCTGCTGCTGCTGTTGCTGCTGTTGCTGCTGCTGCTGCTGTTGCTGTTGCTGCTGTTGCTGCTGCTGCTGTTGCTGCTGCTGTTGCTGCTGTCGCTGTTGCTGCTGCTGCCGCTGTTGCTGCTGCTGTTGCTGCTTCTGCTGCTGTTGCTGCTGCTGTTGCTGCTGCTGCTGCTGTTGCTGCTGCTGTCGCTGCTGCTGCTGCTGCTGTTGCTGCTGTCGCTGTTGCTGCTGCTGCTGCTGTTGCTGCTGCTGCTGTTGCTGCTGCTGCTGTTGCTGTTTTTGCTTTTACTGCTGTTGCTGCTGCTGCTCAGTTGCCGTTTTTTTCGTCGCTAGTGCTATGCTGCTGCTGTTGCTGTCGTTGCTATTGCTGTTGCTGGGCCTGTTGTGAGTATTGCTATATTCGTTTCTGTTTTTGTCGCTAGTAATGCTGCTGATGTTGCTGTTCCTGTCAGTTATAATTGCTGCTGTTGCAGCCGTTGTTGCCATTTTTGTCGCTATTGCTGCTGCTGTTGCCGCTATTATATAATTGTTGCTATTGCTGTTGTTATTTTTATTGAAGCTGATGTTGCTGTTGCGGCCTGCGGTCACTCAGCCCGGCCGGAGTTCGCGAGCATTCAACTTGTTTCCCACTCCGCAATGCACTCACTATAGGACTACTTAGAAATGGCGTGCTTCTGTATTCCACACTGATATGAAATTCGAACGTTTTTGGCTGTTTTACTGGCTGTACATGTACTTTACTTTGACGCACACAGCTCACTAATCAATGCTGTACACTGAATATCCGCGCTTCATTGTAATACGGAATGCTCGTGCGACTTAAACCAGTCTAGTATTCAACGCAGCACGTGCCAATGAACTGTAGTCTTATTTCAAGAAAAGAGGTAGCGGTTCGATCTTTATTGTTTGCATAGGCCACGGGGAGCCTCGTATGGAATCAATTTAACGTCCCTATAATTTGGAATAACACGAGAAAGACCATAATTATTATGTACACCAGAATTCAAAAACCGAGTGACTTTTTCTCGCGACGAAGGATTGAGCGACTTGGAAATTGCCGACACTGCGGCTGATACGGAGACTATAGAAATCGATGGGTATTGACAAAAGCCGCCTAGAAACCGCGCGAAATTTGCCGGGCCCGGCGCGGGTTTCCACAACCCAGGCTATTTCGCAATGGGTGTACTGTGCGATGAATGGGTTGAACAATGATACTGTGCTGGGTGAACCATGCACATTATACGCCGCTGTAATTATCTCGTTTTAATATAAAAACCTACAAAACTTGTATAAAATGAAATAGATGTCACTTCCTTAACTTAGCAAGTTGCATGGACTTTAATCCGAAGGTAATTTAGGATCAAAATGTCAGGTCAAAATAGGTATATAAACTGTCTTCATTACACTAAATGTAACGAAGCCCGGTTAGCTCAGTCGGTAGAGCATGGGACTCTTAATCCCAGGGTCGTGGGTTCGAGCCCCACATTGGGCGCACTTCTTTTCCTTTTCTTTTTCTTCCTTCAAACCCAAAACATTATTCTGAAAACCGATGTTCTACTTAATATCAGTAAAATTCATTAACCTTTCAATGTTCATCTTTCAAGAAACAAAATCCAGTCCATGGTTTGATGATGGCCTTGTAACCTCAGGATTAAAACAATACATGTTACTTCATTTATTTCCAACAAAATAAATGACAAATAATCTAGGATCAAAGCTGTGGACTAATGAATTAGTCTGATGGACACTCTGCCTTTGAGAAAGGTCCTGCTAGGATCGAAACGTCAGGCCCACTAAATTTTAGAATTAGTCTGATATTAACATTTCAATTTAAGCATTCTGATAATTTATTTAAAAGTAAGCGTTCCAACTTAATGTGAACTAAATCAAGTGGCTTCCCCAAAATGCTGAATATCATCAAGGATACATTATATAGTTATAAAACGTCACATTTAAGTTCATTACGTCAATCATTAAAAATTATGCAACCATAGATGTCTTTAAAAAATAATTAAATGGTTTGTTTGTGTGACTATTCAGAAGCTTTGTCTAAGCAATTCGCTTTGGAACTCTTATGAGAATCTAAACTCATTGTCTATGCCATACAAAATGTATTCTTAATATTCTGTCCACTAGAAGTACTATAGAAGGGAAAGTTCATACAAAAACTGTTGCAAACTGCTCACTTACTAAAATGACCTGCAATACATAAATCTCAAAATTTCAATTTTAGAGGGCCTGACGTTTTGATCCTAGAAGGACCTAAATTTCTCTTTGCCTTTGAGAAAGGTCCTGCTAGGATCGAAACATCAGGACCTCTAATTTTTGCGATTTTGGGATGAATATTGAAGAAAAAAATCTACAAACGTTTCGCTTTTGTATTAATGATCGAATTTGATTTGATGATTTAACGATTTGTGAATTTTGCTCATTTTTTGTGTGTACCTCGACTTTTTCTAACAACTTTTCCATCATCAGTGTCATCATCATCGGCCCATCTCCGCCATCAGAATCATTTTGTACAGTAGGCCTACATCCTGCACTAGACATGATTTCACTGTACAGTACACATACAGGTACATGTACATGTACATGTGCATTGACAGTGTACATGTGCATTGACAGTGTACATGTACATTTACAGTAAATAGAGATTATAAATAATTTATTTATCAATAAATTATCTATAGTCTCTATGGTACAGTATTGTGCGTACGTACAAGTACATGTACTGTACATGTACATGTACATGTACATGTTGTACATGTATGTACATGTACATATGCAGTACGTGTGCAATACAAGTGCAGTACATATCCATGATCAGTTCTACACATGTACATGTACATTGGTTCATTGCATGGTACAATCATAGAGATTATAAATAAGACCTCTATGGGTACAATAATTATTTTGTCCATGTCCGGTCCATGTATCGATACATGTGCATTGTGCAACACAGTTATCTGATGTGCAGTGTACATGTACATGTACACATGTACATGAACATGTAGGCCTACATGTATAGTGTACAGCGCGTACAGTACTGTACAGTGTGTGCAAGTACATACAGTGTGAACATAATGGGGACCAGTGGCACTAATCGTAAACATTGTCCGTGAACGTTGAAGATCACACATAACAGGCTTCGTGTACAGTACAGTCAGTAGTTACACAAACAGAGCACAGCCTCAGGAAGTGGCAAATCCGTAGTACTACTACTACTGCAGCTACTACAGTATTCGTACATCACGGTACTTATTTTGGGGGGTAAAAGCAGTGTTTTGAGTAAACAAAGTAAGTGGAACATGAATATTTAGCTTTTGCCAAGAGAGAAGTGGCAGACATTCTGTGACAGGCCGCTGTTTACTCTAGCAAATCTGTTAGACTGTAGTTTACTACTGAGTACTGGTCCACTTGATCGCGGTTACGTATTTATGATGTACTGACTACTGCCTACTGGGTACGTACAACCGTGCATAATCCCAGCCCCTAGTCCTATATTCGCTTGAAACATATGGACCAGGTCACGGAGGGCTGAGGCCTCCGGACCATGGTTGAACTTGCTATGTTAGTATGTATGAAAACTATAATTACCGGAACTACCGTAGCTACATGATGTAGATTTGTTCAAGACCTGCTCAAAACTGAAGGACAGTCTGCAAACTCTGTAATGTTTGTGTAACTAGGCCTGCAGTACATGAACTGCACAAGTGCAATTGACTGACTAACTGATTGTACTGTAGTGTAAACAGGCTTTGCTACAGTACATGTATGAAGTTTATACCTACCCCCAGAACTGTGGGGTTCTACGTCGTCTGCTGCTCTCCCAACCGGAACAGGAGAGCAGCGGACAACGTAGAACCCCACAGTTCTGGGGGTAGTTTATACCATGGAGCTATAGCTACATGCTTATTAAATGCAATAATAATATTGATAACGCAGTGGCTATTTGTTAGTATTTGAAAGTACCGGTATTCGTCAGTATTGCAGGCTGGTTGAACCAGAGTAGTATTACTATTAGTTGAAAGTCTGGTTCCAAGAGCTAAACATCCTGACAAATATTGTTATTTGTTAAGTCAGGGAACCACATGGACGACTGCCGTAAACACAGCCACTGTGTAATACTAATAATACTAATATAATAAACTGTACTAATTAATAATCAAGTAATACTAATACTAGTAATATTAATACTAATAGAGCAAGGAATTAAATACTGCATACTGATGATTTTTATGGGGGGTTATCCATTATCCAATATCCACCGTAAGATGAGTTACGATGCATTGTACAGGCTTTGTGGAATCCACCCCGGCAGTCGATTTCACCAAACTCATTCGTAACTTACAATCAATCGCAAGACGATGAGCGATGTGCAGAAACCATACACGGTGTATCGCAACTAACGATGGGTTAACTTATCCATTGTAAATATAGGAAGGTTTGCGGTGAACACCATGTATCAGGTCTCTTAAAGGAAGAGGTTTGGTTCTGAAAAGAACCTGAGTGGTAACTCGACGTTTCGACCAGTATGCTCTGGCCGTCATCATTCTCCTGATGACGGCCAGAGCATACTGGTCGAAACGTCGAGTTACCACTCAGGTTCTTTTCAGAACCAAACCTCTTCCTTTAAGAGACCTGATACATGTTGTCACTGCAAACCTTCCTATATTGATTCACCCACCATGCAAAGCCTTAAGTCTTATTTATTCATTGTAAGTAGAGTGCTGATGCATTCGCAAGGCGCTTGGTAAAATTCAAATCCACTCCTGGCAAATAGTGAATAAATCCGGAAATTCTTTCCGTGTCTGTCAGTTTGCCCATTCTCTCACTTTCAAAAGTTGGGGTACCGGTATTTACTCTCAGGGCTATAGTAAGTGTAGCTATAAATAGGCCCGACACTGACCCAGATCTATGACTCTCAAAGTCACTTTTTTTTCTGTGGAATAAGGTCAGTGCTCCAATCGACTGAGTCCAGAGTTCAGAATTTGTTGCACCCCCAGAAAAGTATTTAGTGCGCAGCACTTGGCAGTCACGTGCGTATTTGTCAGTCAGATCCCTTCAGCTGACGAAGAGCTGCTAAACCATTTCAGTGATCATTGCATTGCCATACCATTACCAGATCACTCTGACTTAACAAGGTTTAAAAGTAACAAGGTTTAAAAGCCCCAACACAACATTGGAAAGATCTAAAAACATAAATGTTCACAGATTTACATGAAACTTACCGGGTGTACAGTTTGAAGATGGTTACAGTAGAAACCTCTCACTGAAATATTTCTCCCTAAAATGTTGTATTTTGGGAGAAATGATTAAAAGAATTAGTTTACGTCTTACCGAGATCTAAACTATTTTTCGGAACAGTACGGCGTTGAATGCTGCACTTTTGCGAAACAAATGAAGCAGTTTTCACAATTTTCTCGAGACTCGGTTGGCGGATTCAGCTGAAATTTTCACAGGTGTGCTATTTCATGCATATGTTGGATCAGACAACGTATGGATGCTATTCTTTGACCTCGACCAATGTTGTGTAGGGGCTTTAAAACTCCTTTTTTGGTGTTTTTTTTTAGGGCCTAGGAAATTTGGCCAGGCCAACATTTGAACCTACGCAGGTGTGTTATTTCATGTATGATACACATGCCAGGCTGTAGTGGATGCCAAGGCACCTTAAGAACATCCGATCTAGGTGCCCTTGTTAACAGCGTGTTGAGTGTGCCGCCATCTTGGATTTAATGATAAATGCCCCATTGAGTTTGTGCACACATTTTTGGGGGGGATGGTATTTATTATTTATTCCCACACAATACCATTTTTGGAAGAAAGGGTCAAATAGTAGTTCAAAATTGTGAGTGTACGAAAGCTCTGACAACAGGTGCGTGAAGACTTTTGCACGGTAGTGAACATTGCAGTTTACCAAAGTATGGAAGCGATTCTTTGACCTTCGCAAATGGTGTACCTTACCTTTGAAACGTATCAGCCATCAGGGATCGGGCAAAGCACTGGGCATTCAGTGCTTGTCACGTGGAAGCAGGGCAAGCCCTCGTTGAATGACATTCTCCTCGTCTTCTCCTCGTCTTCTCAGCCGTCGCCGGGATGCCGTCGATGTTGGTGCCGGCCGTCGTGCTGTCGGAGGCCGCTGGTCTGGCGACCGTTGGCCTGGTGGTGGCCTGGATGGCCAAGTACTATGACGGCTTTGCCCTGGACAGGTCCGGCAAGGAGTTCAACCTCCATCCCGTCTTCATGGTCTTGGGCATGCTCTTCTTCAATGCCAACGGTGAGAGGGGGTAGAAAGACCATCGTTTTGTTTGTTTTCCTTGTTGTTGCTTTTTTTTTTTTGAGGGGGAGGGTTATTTTAGTCAAAATGTACAATGCAACGATGTATCACAACGTACGATGGGTTATCCATCGTAAGTCGAGTTACGATGCATCATCCATCAAGGCTTTGTGAAATCCAGCCCAGAGCACATAAGATAATAAGTACTTACGATAATAAGTACTTTCTAATGCCCAGGCTGAGTTTTGCCTTGTGAGGAAGCGCATTGAAATATGTGGGCAGGTAGAGAAGGAGTTCAACCTCCATCCCGTCCTCATGGTCTTGGGCATGGTCTTCTTCAATGCCAACGGTGAGAGTCTGCGGCTGTTTTTACTAGACAATAACCGCCGGGCTAGTGCTAAGGTCGAGCCCTGCTTGTCCTTGGGATGTAAGACAGAGAGATGACAGTGTGCGATTGATCCGGCTGCCACTTTTGATCCGTCCTCACCCCCGCAGCCCTGATGACCTTCCGTATCCTGGGCAACGCCTTCAGCCGTCTTGTGGTCAAGCTCGTCCACTTTGTGTTCCAGCTGTTGGCGGTCAGCTGTGCCTCCTTCGGCCTCTCCTGCGTCTTCCACTTCCACAATGCGTCCGGCTTTGCTAACCTGTACACCCTGCACAGCTGGATAGGCCTGGCTGCCTTCTCCTTCTTCTGCCTGCAGGTAAAAAAAACCCCAAAACCCACCGACCAAATCAAAGAAAGCAATGCAAAGCACAATGTAAGAGTGCCCGATGTTTTCTCTAATAGCGAGCTGCGAAGCTAAATGAGCCTGTGTTATAGGATGTTTACGAAATGAAGGCTTAGGCTCGGGCTTAGGCTTCGGTCATATTGATCTCACTCGTTATAATATTACAGGCATCTAAAACCAAGCGTTTGACCACAGTTTCTTGGTAAATACCTTGTACCTATCAAGTCAACACACCTTCAAATTCGGAAACAAACCACAACCTGGATTTTCAGTTTTTTGTCGGTCAAATCAGTCAATTGTTTAGCGAGTGTTGAGTGGAAGGTTTGTTGTGACACCATGTAACATCTCTTTTGAGAAGGAGCGTGCGGCTCTGAGAAGAGCCAGTAACTGATGACGGGTTTCCTGACGAGGGGCAGAGTGACCGTCTCCTGAGGTACCTGTACCTAGCCTCCGGACGATGGGCAGAGTACACACTGCCCGAAACGTTGAGTTACCGGCTCTTTTCAGAGCCACACACTCTCCTTCTCTAAAGAGATTTGTCACACGGTGTCACCGCATACCTTCCACTGAGCATTTCACTTCTAGTCTCACGCGAGAGGCAAATCCTATCGATCTGTCTCGTGCATCAAAAATGAGGAGGGCCTGATGTTTCGATCCTAGAAGAATCATTTCTCAAAGGCAGAGAAACCCTCCTGCCTTTGAGAAAGGCCCCGCTAGGATGGAAAGGTCAGGCCCTTCTCATTTTTGACAATTTGCTTTTTGATCGTTTAAGCAGTTTGCATCATTTTTTGCACTTTACCGATTTGTCTCGTGTTGTAAATGTGCCCACGGAGAGTGCAGGGTGCCTTGATTTAGCCTTGCTCCTCCAGTTTGTACTGTTTTTCCCCACTTGTTTTGGGTTTTTTTCTTTCGTGCGTTTCTCGCAGCTGGTCCTTGGCTTTACGGCCTTTCTGGTGATGGCCATCTTTGCGCCGTCGTCTACGGCCACTTTTCGCAAGGTCTACCTGCAGCTGCACGTCTACGGAGGGGTGCTCATCTTCATCCTGTCCGCCGCTGCCGCGCTGCTGGGGACGGCCGAGGTCATCTCCTTCCACATGTAAGCCTCACGGAGGGAAAAAAAGAAAATAAGACGGACGGAAGAAATCCAAACATATGAGGGCCTCATGGGGCCTCATAGATATAACGTAATGGTTTGCGTCGAGGAGAATGTAGTTCAATGAGGGTTTAACAATTAACAATATAAGAGAGTTTGAAATGACACCACGTATAAGGTCTCTTAAAAGAAGAGGTATGCCTCTGATAAGAACCCGAGTGATAACTCGACGTTCTGGTCCTGATTACAGGCCAGAGCATACTTGCCGGAACATCGAGTTATCACTTTTCAGAACCATACTTCTTCTTTAATTCCCAGTGCTTTGCTCGATGCCCGATGAACAAAATTTGAGGCAGCTCGGGCGGGATTCAAATTATTTGCGATTTTGTTTTTTTGGCCTGTGTGGACACGAACCCCACCCCCCCCCTCCCCCCGGTTTTTGAATCGCGATTCAGATCGCGATTATTTTCGTAGTGGGAACGGCCGACCTAGCACTGTTTGCAAAATGTCCTCAAAATTGACAAGGAAGAGTCGCCGTGCAGCTCATCCTCAGAGATGATCCTGCAGTCCCAATAGTCTAGACAATGTTTTCATGCTGACTACAGCTATTCAGGTTTCCTGTAGTTTTTCACGTGATGACCCCCCCCCCCCTCCTCTCTCTCTCTCCGAACCCAGCCTGTTGATAAATATCATATCAAACATCATAAGGTACTTCAGTGAGTTCTTCAGTTTTTAGTTCGGTAAACACTAGTGAGATAACATCAAGCAAAGTTCAAGAGATCTCGTGCCGGTTTGTTGCCTTTCAGGCAGGCTAGTTTTTTTTTACGGTCAGATGTTCTGTGCTGTCGTGCTCTTTTTTTATTGGTAGCCAGATTTAATATGCAGTTATTTGGGTCTCTTGTCACTGTCTCTCTTGCCATCTGTGTCTGTCTCTCTATGTCTCTCTCTATCTATCTTTCTCTCGGTGTTTCTCGCCATTTGTCTGTCTCTCTATCTCTCTCTGTCTTGCCATCTGTGTCTGTCTCTATCTCTCTCTGTCTCTGTCTCTGTCTCTCTTGCCATCTGTGATTGTCTCTCTCTGTCTCTCTTTCCATCTGTGTCTGTCTGTCTCTATCTCTCTTTTTCTCTCTATCTCCCTCTGGCCGTCTCTCATTCTCTGTCTTTCTGTCTCTCTCTGTCTCTCTTTCTGTCTTTGTCTCTGCCTCTCTCTTTCTCTCACTCTCTCTGCCACTCTCTGGTTCTCACACAGCTCCGACTATTCAGAGTTGCCGACCCAAGCCATCCTGGCCAACATGGTGGGAGTGCTCATTGCCATCTTTGTGGCCCTGGTGGCGCACATCCTGTACAATGAGAAGTACAAGGCCTCACCGACTAACAGCACCAACCAGTACCAGGAGCACATCAACTCGGAAAAGGACTAGACACTGGGCAGGCCACCTTTTCAGACAAGAAAACCCTGCAAGTGATGGACACATCTGCTTATTGTCATGACCACAGTCTGCTCACCCCAAGTTGAGCTGGACCTTAGCCTCAGTGCTACGGCTTGCCCCTACTCCTCCTGTTGGCCACCCACAGCTGGCCTATCCAACTTGAGCTCGACCTTGACCTCATTCAGTGCTATGGCATGCCCCCCTCCTCCGGTCCACCCACAGCTGGTCTATCCAAGTTGAGCTCGACCTCGGCTTCATTCAATGCAACGGCATGCACCTACCTGTACTCCTCCAGTCCACCCACAGTTGGCCTATCCAAGTTGAGCTCAACCTTGGCCTCATTCAATGCAATGGTATGCCCCCCTCCTCCAGTCCACCCACAGCTGGCCTATCCAAGTTGAGCTCGACCTTGGCCTCATTCAATGCTATGGCATGCCCCTTCCTCCAGTCCACCCACTGCTGGCCTATCCAAGTTGAGCTTAACCTTGGCCTCATTCAATGCTATGGCATGCCCCTTCCTCCAGTCCACCCACTGCTGGCCTATCCAAGTTGAGCTCAACCTTGGCCTCATTCAATGCTATGGCATGCCCCTTCCTCCAGTCCACCCACTGCTGGCCTATCCAAGTTGAGCTCAACCTTGGCCTCATTCAATGCAATGGTATGCCCTCCTCCTCCAGTCCACTCACAGCTGGCCTATCCAAGTTGAGCTGGACAATAACAACCGTACACAGTCTAGACTGGTGGGATGAACATGCTCAAGCTATTCTGTCAGCAAGTGGACTGTATAGGAGCTGTATGTTGCAGACCGGGATGATTGATTACTGATTCTTTGAACTCAGACTTCATTATGGGTTCATACGGGGGTCATGGGTGTCAAAGTTGACTTTCGTCATCACTAAAAGGAAAAGAAACCTGTTGTCAATCCCTCACTGGCGTAAACGATCCCAATGATTTCTACAAATCTCAAAAATTGAACTGAATACGGAAGTTTGGACTGGAGCAGGACTTAACCCATTCCTCTGGTTTACAGGCCCAATACAACATTGGGAAGATCGGGAAACATCGATGTCCACAGATTTCCCTCTAGTCTTCACAGTTAGTAGATAGTCATGATAGAATCCTCATGTTGAAATCTTACGGTCTGGGATGCTGTTTTTCTTTAGAAATCTTCACTCAAACATTGACAAATAGTTTATTACTCGCTTGTAATAAACTACTTCTTACACTACAGAAAGGTGCGAAAACCGTGACTTTTTTGGCCTTTTTCTACTTTCTCAGATTACCAATTGAGCTAAAACCTTCGCAGTATTGCTTTTTTGGAATGTTGTATGGTTTAACTGTGGCAATCTTTTGACCTTTACCATTGTTGTATAGGGCATTTAATGTACCAGCATGCTGCCACCTGTTTTGCATTTTTTGTATACACTAATCTAGCATACTGACATGGTTTTTTTTCCTCTGAATTTTCAATTGGCCCTTGAATTCACAAAGCATTGTACAGAATAAAAAAACAAATAATGATAATACTAACTGGATATCCTAAGTTTTCTTAACACCGAACTTCATACCAGAATCATGCTTTTTTTTGCTGTGGAATTTTCTCTTCAGGCTCGTTATTCGATCATTCTGTTCCAGCTTTGGTTGGTTTGGGTGCTGTGTCTGTCCCAAAGCTTACCAAGTCCCAAAGCATGCAACTTTGTGCGAGCAGTTTTCCACCTGGATTAGATTTTGTTGTTGTGGTTAGATAAGACTTCAAGGTTTGCATGGTGGAAATACCAAGTGGAAGGTTTGTGGTGGTACCATGTAACACTTTTGAGAAGGAGTGTGGCTATTGGAAGAGCCGGTAATTCAACGTTTTGTGTAGTGTGTACTCTGTCTGTCGTCAGGGGACCGTTGGATTCCAACTTCCTCTGTGTTTATATGCCCGATGATAGTAGTACCCATTCTCACACACTCACACTCTTGTTTTTTATTTTTTTGGGGGGGGAGGCACACTTACCGATTGCCCAGCCAATCTTCATCGTTTTGAATCTGTTAAATTAATGTAAGTCAGAAAATAAACATTTAAAATGATACTTGGACAAGGAGTGCTTGCTATAAATTGCATCGTTATTGCTTCACACTACAGAGGAACATTACATTAACTAAATATATATAGACATATAATATTCATATACATATTTGAATTTATAATTAACCCAAGTTTCAGTAATTCCAGCTGTATGTTGTATGATTTTGCCAGTTGTGCCACAGATTTTGTGTCGGTTTCTTGATGTGAAAGTTGTGTTTCTTATTTTGTTTTTCTTATTTCCTGTTTTCTATACCCCACTCTCTTCATTGCACAAACTCTGCTCAGAACTAATTTAAATGGAGAAGTAATTAAATGACTTAAGCTATTAACTAATGAAAAAAAATAATTACCGATGATTCAATCATATTCAAGTGCAGTAGTGTATCATTCCTAGGCAATACCGTAGCTTAATATATTAGTTTAATAATTATTTTCTTACTGTCGATATCTGAATAAAGGTTATTTGCATTGGAATGATCGTTTGTTTGTGTGGTTTCCAATTTCCAGAATATATTCATCACTGGATTCACCCCGTGTAACTCTTTGGAACTTTAGGGTTTGACCAAGGAGAAAAAAACACAAACTGAATGGTGTCCAAACAGACATTTCACACAATTATTTCACTTTTAAAAATTGGCAAAGAAAACTATCTGAACCCAAGACCTCTGGATCAACACACCAGTGCTCTTCCATCTGAGCTATCCAGCCCTTAGATGGTGGCCTTCCCTAATAGTCAACTAGTCTTTGCTGGGGTGGGGGTGCCAGTCAGAAGCAATTCAACCATTAACTACTTTATATCTCCAGGGATCAAACCCCTGCTTTCATTCAGATGCAAACAACGAATTGTTGTAATCCTGGCTACCTTTGTTTGACAATTAAACATTCTATAAATCCACATTCTAAGATAATCTTCCCCGCTTACACTGTGAACATCTAAACCCTGAAAATCAGGTGAGAAATCCCATGTCTCGTGAAAATAAAATTCACTGCAGTATCACCACTTTTTCATGCGCGAATGCTCTTCAGCTTTTCACGGTGATTTCACCAGTGGTCTACTCTAGGCCACAATCTTGGTGGTAAATGGCTGCAATGCACAAGGTGTACAATTACGCCGACTAGACCACAACTGCCTGGCTGATGAGTTGGATGGTGATTTGGCTAGAGAGCAGGCCAGATGAGGTGAAATCTTTAAACTCACCGTCTTCAAAAGGGTCCACGAAATCACTATGAATTTGGTTTTTCAAGGCAACACGACATATTCACCCAATTTTCGCGGATAAGATTTTCATAGTGTTCTTATGATCCACTCCCTACGTATGGGTTCTTACCTTCCTCTTTGCTGGGTATTTTTCTGCTGCTGTGGGAGATGTTTTTATTTGATTTGTTTGTCATGGGGGGGGGGGGTGCGGAAGGAGTGAGGGGGAGATGGAGGTTAGCATAGGCATGAAAGTTTGATAAGATTTGAAGGTTTGCTTGGCGGGAGGACAACGTGCAAATTGACACCATGTAAGTCATTTCTTTTGAGATAGTGTTGCCGGCTCTTCTCAGAGCTATACTCGAATGAGTTGACTTATATGATGTCACCGCAAACTTTCGCCCGTTGTGATGGCCATTGATGGTGGTGGTCAGGTGGTGATGGTGGTGGTGGTGGTGGTGATGGTGGTGGTGATGGTGGTGGTGGTGGTGGTGGTGGTGGTGGTGGTGAAGTTGGTGATGGTGGTGATGGTTGTGATGGTTGTGATGGTGGTTGTGATGGTGGTAGTGAGAATGGTGATGTGACAGTGGTGAGCCTGATAGGTCACAGTGGTGGTAACAGCAGTGATTAGCAGTGGTTAGAATGATGATGATGTTGGTTGGGAGTATTGGAGGTGATGGAAGTGATGGCGATGGTGGTGGTGGTGATGGTGGTGGTGAGAATGACGATGCGGTGGTGGTGGTGGTGATGGTGGTGGTGAGAATGATGATGCGATGGTGGTGAGGCCGATAGGTCACAGTGGTGGTGGCAGTGGTGAGGGTGGTGAGAAAAGTGACGATGTTGGTTGGAGGTATTGGAGGTGATGATGGCAATGGTGGTGATGGAGGGGATGGTGGTGATGATGGCAATGGTGGTGATGGAGGGGATGGTGGTGATGATGGTGATGGTGGTGATGGTGGTGATGGTGGTAATGGAGGGGATGGTGGGGATGGTGATGATGATGGTGATGGTGGTGATGATGGCAATGGTGGTGATGGAGGGGATGGTGGTGATGATGGCAATGGTGGTGATGGTGGTGATGGAGGGGATGGTGGGGATGGTGGTGATGATGGCAATGGTGGTGATGGTGGTGATGGAGGGGATGGTGGGGATGGTGATGATGATGGTGATGGTGGTGATGATTGTGATGGAGGGGATGGAGGGGATGGTGATGATGATGGCAATGGTGGTGATGGAGGGGATGATGGCAATGGTGGTGATGGTGGTGATGGAGGGGATGGAGGGGATGGTGGTGATGATGGTGATGGTGGTGATGGAGGGGATGGTGGTGATGATGGTGATGGTGGTGATGATGGTGGTGGTGGTGATGGTGGTGATGGAGGGGATGGAGGGGATGGTGGTGATGATGGTGATGGTGGTGATGGAGGGGATGGTGGTGATGATGGTGATGGTGGTGATGATGGTGGTGGTGGTGATGGTGGTGATGGAGGGGATGGAGGGGATGGTGGTGATGATGGTGATGGTGGTGATGGAGGGGATGGTTGTGATGATGGTGATGGTGGTGATGATGGTGATGATGGTGATGATGGTGATGGAGGGGATGATGGTGATGGTGGTGATGGAGGGGATGATGGTGATGATGGAGGGGATGATGGTGATGGTGCTTTTTATTTCCGTGGTGGATCGTGATGATATCAATGGCGATGGTGATTGTAGAACTGATGGCAATGATAGTGGGGGAAGGATGACTACAGTTTGTTCACTCCAAGATGACCACGACCTTGGCCTCATTCAATGCTACGGCATGCCCCCTTCCTCCAGTCCACCCACAGCTGGCCTATCCATGTTGAGTCCGACCTTGGCCTCATTCAATGCTACGGCATGCCCCCTTCCTCCAGTCCACCCACAGCTGGCCTATCCAAGTTGAGCCCGACCTTGGCCTCATTCAATGCTATGGCATACCCCCTTCCTCCAGTCCACCCACATGTACAGCTGGCCTATCCAAGTTGAGCTCAACCTCAGCCTCATTCAATGCTACGGCACACCCCCCTCCTCCAGTCACCCCACAGCTGGCCTATCCAAGTTGAGCTCAACCTTGGCCTCATTCACTGCTATGGCATGCCCCCTTCCTCCAGTCCACCCACAGCTGGCCTATCCAAGTTGAGCTCGACCTTGGCCTCATTCAATGCTACGGCACACCCCCTTCCTCCAGTCCACCCACTGCTGGCCTATCCAAGTTGAGCTCAACCTCAGCCTCATTCAATGCTACGGCACACCCCCCTCCTCCAGTCAACCCACAGCTGGCCTATCCAAGTTGAGCTCAACCTTGGCCTCATTCAATGCTATGGCACACCCCCTTCCTCCAGTCCACCCACGGCTGGCCTATCAGGAGTCGTTATCGCCTATCAGTCTAAGAGTGGCGGCAAATTCCACATGAACAACAGCACACAGTCCATACTGGTCTTATGAACACGTTTCAGCTTTTCTTACAGTGAACAGGCTGTAATGGTCATTATAATGGTGATGATAATGCTGTAATTGAAGAGGTGATCATACCATATCCCATCTAAACACATTCAAGGGGAAGAAACAAACAAATGACAGTTATGCTGATGTGAAAATATGAAACCTGTGAAAACAGAACCACTGCACTCAAAATCTAATGGACCTGGGTGCGAATCCAAGTCATACACAACAGCTCCACTCTCATCCCAATTATGCGGAACATTATCATTTTATTCATATATAGTTTTTTACATGCAGTACATGAAATACACATGAAAGACCACAATACTTTACGCAGTACAATTCAACCATAGGTACATGTACATCTACACCGGTTCGGATAACACACATTAGAATTCACTCAAATGTCCTTGTGACCTTCCACCGCCTGTATTCATTCCTTTCGTCACGATCAGAAGGCATCCTAAAAAGATATCATTCCCCTCAACAAATTGACTTCCCCTATACTCTTCATCGATCGCCCCCCTTCTGTATTATGTACTTGGATAATCCTTTGGGTTTAAATCTCAATTTATATCTCCTTTCTGTTTACTGTCCTTTCTACAACTACAGTATCATTTTAATTTTTTTTTTAGATTTTTTCATTTAGCATAATACTCCTGATACGATCAAGTTTTCAAAATATGATAATTTTTTTTTTAGCACCAGTCTGAGTTCGGTATGGTGGGTTTCATCGGACTGAATTGAAAGTGGTCTAAAAGTGGAAAATGAAAATGTACTGTAGATTGTCGAGCTGTTGAACCACATGCTCCAAATGTCAAATCTAACTTGCTCAGTAAGGAAAGGGCAACAAAACTCAGTTTAAAAAAGTGGGGGAATGGGTCATTTTGTGGAATCGAGCACGAGGTGGCCTCAACAGTGGCTGAAACTGAAAGGGTCTCTGCAACAAAAATGGCATCACTTAAAAACCATGCTACAGAACTGTTTTGCACGTGTTGCTAGAAATCAAACTGCTTTAAACCATGCAGGTTCCTCCTCCATGTTTAGACACTTGTTACGCACTGTCCTCTTCTCTGTCGTTCTGAAACTGTCCAAACTGCAGGACGGACAGCAAGCTTCCCTTTGAGCGTGCTCACGCCGAAGGCCCCTTACAATTCTATGGATCAGGCTTGGGCTCAGGCTTCGTCTCCGTCTGACAAAACCCGACAATCCAGGTTGTGGTTTGTCGCCGAAATAAAAGGTTGGTTGGCTTGATAACTATACAGAGCATTCCCCAAGAAACTGGGGCCAAATGCTTGTTTCTAGATGCCTACGACATTTTAAGGGGTGAGAGCGAATGTGACCGAAGCCTAAGCCCGAGCCTAAGCCTTCATTTCGTAAATGGTCATAGTTTCAGTTGTGGGCATTTGGCTTTGCTGACTGAGCGAGGCGACCTTGTACAGGCTTCAATGCCCAAATTTGCTCAAAGAAAAAAAAGCAGTTACCATGGTTACCAAAGAGAAATAACGATATGAATTATGCAATATCCGTCTATGTAGCCAACCCGATACACCTCCGAACTATTAACATCAGGAGTTTATTTCTGTACTTGTTCTCATCGTCAATCCCCATCACCCGATATTCATGAATACGACCACAACCAAAGAGCTTTTAAAAGACGATGATTAGAATGCTACAGAACACAATACCGTACAAACTATTAACGTGACCTTAATTAACCCGACGACACGGTCGTTCAGCATATATGACATCACCAGGCTTCGTCCATTCAAATACATGTAAGGCAAATCAATATAGATTCATATATATATACTTCTCTTCTTTGTTTAAATATATCTTACACACTTTGGAATATTCATCAGTCGGTATTTCGTTGGGACCATAAAAGTGTTAAGGCAACATGACGCCCATGGGAATTGTTCCTTGTTTCATCAGCCACACCCAGAACGGTGTACCGCGTACAGCTTCATATCGGATGGTTCCTAGGCGGAGACCTCCCAGGCCACGCCCTAAAGTCCCGGCAACGCCCATGTCCCCAATGAAGTCTGTACGTCGCTTCCATGGCGACGCACAGATACCGATTGACCACAATTAAGACGCCCAAAATTAACGACGCACTTATGATTAGACGAGCCTATCAAAAACCACTGTTTTCTACACACACACACACACACAAACACACACCACTTTATAGAATCTAGACGTTATACGCTGTACTTAGTATGATGAGCAAGGCAAATTCGTATAGCTTCTCGCCAACTTGACAATAAGATACACACCAGCAGACACGATACGAGTCTAAGCCACTTATTATTCCGAATCAACTACATGACCAGCCCTGCTTGGACTAGTCTTGGTTCAAGGCCCTGTTTGCACTCAAAGCGCGCAGCTCTCGTATCGCTACTACTAATTACTATCCTAGCCTGCGATCTACTTACTACGTGGTCGTGCAGTGCGGAGACATGACAGCTGTAGTGATAGCCTTCATTGGCCGGCCCTTATTATCACAGCGACAGGCATCATGCATCAAGTCATTTTGCTTGCGTGGGGCAGGGGGGAGTGGAAATCCGTGGATAGGGAAAAAGCTGAGGAGACGGAGTCTAGCAGGAAGGAAAGTAGGGAGAAATTAAAGATGCAGGAAGTGACACGCCTGACCCAAATCACCACCCTTAGAATGCCATCCTGAAATCGTTCTCACTATGAAGCTCCTTCTCAGAAAGGCTGAGAGAGAGAGAGGTGGAAAGAGATGGATGGAGAGAGAATGAGATAGAGAGGTAGAGGGAGAGGGGTAGAGAGAGAGAGAGAAAGAGAGCGAGCGAGAGAGAGCGAGAGAGAGGTCGAGAAAGAGAGGGAGAAAGAGAGATAGAGAGATAGAGAGGTCGAGAAAGAGGTGGAAAGAGAGAGAGATACTGTAGAGATAGAGATGGAGAGAGATTGAGAGAGAGGTAGAAAGAGATAGAGAGGTAGAGAGAGAGGTGGAAAGCGAGAGATAGAAAGAGGTGGTGAGAGAGAGAGCTGAAGAGAGAAAGGGTGAGGTGGAGAGAGAGGTGGAGTGAGATAGCGAGAGAGGTAGAGAGAGGTGGAAAGAGAGAAACAGAGAGGGAGGGAGGGAGGGAGGAGAGGGGACAAAGGGAAGGAGAGAGAGGTAGAGAGGGAGAAACAGTGGTGCGAGAGAACTGAACTGAACTGAACTGAACTGAACTGAACTGAACTGAACTGAACTGAACTGAACTGAACTGAACTGAACTGAACTGAACTGAACTGAACTGAACTGAACTGAACTGAACTGAACTGAACTGAACTGAACTGAACTGAACTGAACTGAACTGAACTGAACTGAACTGAACTGAACTGAACTGAACTGAACTGAACTGAACTGATAGCGATGTGGATGCTTTGCTTCATGTGGTGGGGGCGTTGTGTTACCATCATGTGGGTTTTAAGGCCGCGATGTGAGTACGAGTATAGGCGTGGGGACCAGCGGCTTGAGGTGCTAGCTAGGACGTCGGAGCGGTTCTGAGCAGCTGTTCAATTGAGCGATGCTTACAGGTTGCAATGTATCGTGCCCGTGACTTTGGGCAAGGTGCGACAGTGCAGGTGCATAGGGGCCGCCTACTATTTGCTATTAAATGGTGCAGTCAGGTGCAATGGGTGCAACTGGGTGCAATAGGTGCAATCAGGTGCAATGGGTGCAGTCAGGTACAATGGGTGCAGTTTGGTGCAGTTTGGTGCAGTCGGTGCAATTGGGTGCAGTTGGGTGCAGTTGGGTGCAGTTGGGTGCAGTCGGTGCAGTCGGTGCAGTTGGGTGCAGTTGGGTGCAGTTGGGTGCAGTTGGGTGCAGTTGGGTGCAGTTGGTTGCAGTCGGTGCAGTCGGTGCAGTTGGGTGCAGTTGGGTGCAGTTGGGTGCAGTTGGGTGCAGTTGGGTGCAGTTGGGTGCAGTTGGGTGCAGTTGGGTGCATTTGGGTGCAGTCAGGTGCAGTCAGGTGCAATTGGGTGCAAAGGGTACAGTAAGGTACGTACAATGGGTGCATTCAGGTACATAGGTATACATAGGTGCATTCAGGTGCAATGGGTGCAAAAGGTGCAGTAGGTGCATTAAACAACACGTAATGAACACTGAGTGCTGTAAGGTGCATCGGGCGCTTCTGGGCACAGTAAATCACGCTGCACTCCATAATATGTATGCATAAACTGCATGCACTACCGGGTAGGCGCATTTGGGTACATATAAGGCGCACTGGGGTGTACTGGCTGCAACGGCGTACACTGGGCACAGTAAGGTACTTAACGCACGCAGTCACATATCCTTGATGCATCATTTTACGTGCACCCAGGCGCATCGAGGTGCAAGAGGCGTATCAAGGTGCACACAATATTTGACTGTACACAGGGTCCACTTAGGTACACTGGGCACATTAATTAGGTACACTAGGCATATTACAGTGCAATTAATACATGAATGTACACATAGTCCACCCATGTACACTGGGCTCATTAAGGTGCATTCGGCACCCTAAAGTGCTCTATAGGTGCATTGCTGTGCACTATAGGCGCATTTAGATGCACATACGGTAGGTGCATTAAGGTGCACTAGGCGCACTATCAGGTGAACTATAGGTAACTAGGCGCACTAAGGTGTGCTATACCGGTAGATGCACCAAGGTGCATTTAGGTGCACTATATAGGCACATTAAGGTGCACTATATAGGCGCACTAAGGTGCACTATAGGCGCCGTAGGCTATACTGAGTCTAGGCTACGCTGTGGTGTGGTGTGCAAGATGGAGCCCTGGTTTTTGGGCGATTACCCTAACACTGCTTGACTATAGTACTACACAGACTGGGTTTGGCTGCAAAGAGCATTTCCAAACAAATAAAACAGACGAGAGCCGGCTTCAATCAGGCTTTAGAATGGGAGAGGTACTGGTGATTCTGACACCTACACTGTGAAAAAAATCCCTTGGCCAAACAATTGCGCCAAACACATGATCTCCGGTCGATTTCATCCAACCCATCGCAACCTACAATCATCATGATCAATCGCAAGACCATGAGCGATGCGCAGAAACAATACGGTGTCTCGTAACTAACGATGAGTTATCCATCGTTAGTTGACTTACGATGCATCATAAGGCTTTGTGAAATCCAGCCCTGGGTGGCATTTGAACTGCCTTTGATCACAAATGCTGGGAGTTTATGATTGGTCAACTTACTCAACAATTAGGCTCATACGGACCAATGACGTCACCAGTTTAGATATTGACAAACAGTGGTGTATGTCATTGATGTTGGCCATCACAGTCTTTGACTGACCAGCATTGTTGCCAGATTATTGACTGATGATGACAGTGGTCAAGTTATTGCTCGATGTAAACCGAACGTTCTTTTTCACAGTGTAAATGCCCCTCTTTTCTTTTCTTTCTGTCCTAACTCACTGTGAACATCCCAACCCTGAAAATCGGGTGGGAAATGTCATGTTGCCGTGACAATAAGATTCCCTTCAGTTTCACCAATTTTCCATACTCAAATGCTCTTCACCGGCTTTTCACAGCAACTTTACCAGTGGTGTCACTGCAAACCTTCCACTTTAGTAACCTTCAAGTCTTATCTAACTATGAATTTTTTTATATTTTTCATCAGGGCAACATGGCATTATTAACCCAATTTCAGCCATGTCCGCACTGGACTTTGGGTAAACTAACTGTGCATATGGGTAACTTGACCATTTTAAGCCCAATGCGGACAGCCCAGGAAGTTTTTCTCCCAGGTAACTTTTTACCCGACTCGAATGGGTATAGTTTAACCGACTAACTTCTTCCCAGTAAAATCAACCAGGTTGAGTCGAAAAGTCCAATGCGGACATGACGTCGTGCGTTTGCCATGCGCCAGTCGGTTAAGTTTTTACCGGTCGTATTGGTTAATTTACCCACGTCGATAGTCCAAGTGGGGACGACGGGGAAGATTTACCCATTGGAATGTTACCCACAGTCTCGGTACAAAATAAGACCAGTGCGGACACGGCTTAAGATTGAGATTTTCTCGGTGCCTTCTAGACTCCTCTCTCCCCACTGCTTGACTGTTTGTCGGTCTACTTGGGCTGCTCTTCGCCGGCGGCCGGGTCGGTGGGGTCCATGGTCTTGAACTGGCGCATCTCGGCCGTGGCCAGCGGCAGCTTCTCCGGATTGGTCTCGCTCTCGTCCCGCCGGTACTCGTCGAAGCTGACCAGGAAGCCCACCAGCACCGCGTAGATGACGATGGCCAGCCCCAGGAAGTTGCCCACCAGGGCCTGGGCCGGTAGGTCCTTGTAGGCCGCCACCGGACTGTTGTTGCTGCACGGCGTGAAACGTGGAGGGGGAAGGGGGGAGGGAAAAGAAAGAGTGATGAGAGGTGATTGAGAGTTATATGCAGAGTAAAAGAGACAGAGAGAGGGTGGTGGAGAAGGGAGAGGGAAAGGGAGAGGGAAAGGGAGAGGAAAATGGACAGAGGAGGAGAGGGAGAGGAAGAGAGAGGGGGACAAAAAGATTGATAGAGAGATAGAGGGAGAGAGGGGGAGAAGGAGAGACAGGGGAAGAGGGAAGGGAGAGATAGAGAGTGACGCAGAGTATTAGATGAGAGACAGAGGGAAGGTGAGATAGATGATAGAGACATGGAGAGACACACAGAGCAAGAGAGGGGGACATGGAGAGACTAGAGAGGGAATAGGGAGAGGGAGAGACTAGAGAGGAGGAGAGAGAGGGAGAGGGAGAGGAAAAGGGAGAGGCAGAGGCAGAGGCAGAGGCAGAGGCAGAGGCAGAGGCAGAGGCGGAGGCGGAGGCAGAGGCAGAGGCGGAGGCGGAGGCGGAGGCGGAGGCAGAGGCAGAGGCAGAGGCAGAGGCAGAGGCAGAGGCAGAGGCAGAGGCAGAGGCAGAGGCAGAGGCAGAGGCAGAGGCAGAGGCAGAGGCAGAGGCAGAGGCGGAGGCGGAGGCGGAGGCGGAGGCGGAGGCAGAGGCAGAGGCAGAGGCAGAGGCAGAGGCAGAGGCAGAGGCAGAGGCAGAGGCAGAGGCAGAGGCAGAGGCAGAGGCAGAGGCAGAGGCGGAGGCGGAGGCGGAGGCGGAGGCGGAGGCGGAGGCGGAGGCAGAGGCAGAGGCAGAGGCAGAGGCAGAGGCAGAGGCAGAGGCAGAGGCAGAGGCAGAGGCAGAGGCAGAGGCAGAGGCAGAGGCAGAGGGAGCAGGAGAGGGAAAGCAAGAGGAGGAGAAACAGGGGAGATAGTGTGAGGGAGGAGGAGAGGTATGGCTCTTGTGTTACGAGGATTTGATTCATCAACACAGAGACCTCTGGGTGGGATCGGACAACTCATCAACGCTCCCCTCATCATCCCCCCGTACTCACGGCATGGCAAAGAACAGCTTGTTGTTGATGCCCGTCAGGCAGGCTACGCTGACCAGACCCAAGAAGGCCACGCCCATGAACTTGTGGTAAGGCAGAAAGGACGCTCGCCTAGTCTCGTTCAGCTTCGGGAAGAAGAAGGACGCGAAGCCGCCAACAAACTACACGAAAAAGGACGAAAGGAAAGAAACCAGTGCTCACAAATCTGATACACGGTTTTGTATCAGAAACATTCTGTTAGGATTGAGAAAGGTCCTGCCAGCTAGAAATGTCAGACCCTCCTCATTTATGACGATGCATAATATTCGGCCTCGACCAGCTCGGTGGTCAAGGGGTTTAGATGTCTGCACTAGAGTCCCGTGTTCGAATCCGCCCGAGCTGCCTGAATTTTTTTTCATCAAGCATTGGGCAAAGCACTGGGCATTCAGTCTTGATCACATCGAGCAGGGCAAACCCTCATTGAATTACAATCTCCTTGATGCAAACATCGTGTTATATCTATGATGCAATGCGGTACCCGCCGCTATACATTATTTGAATCCACCACTCGACCTCGACCAGCTCGGTGGTCCAGTGGTTAAAGACGTCTGCACTAGAAAGCAGGAGTCACGGGTTCGAATCCGCCCGAGCTGCCTGAGGAGTTTTCATCAGGCATCGGGCAAAGCAACTGGGCATTCAGTGCTTATCATGTCGAGCAGGGCAAACCCTCATTGAATTGCACGTTGGTCATTTTTGTCAGTAAGCAGTTTTGCAACACTTTTTGTAATATTACTGTAACGAAAAGGGCTTCTGTGTCCTTGTATACCTTCTGGTTGGTCTCCACCCTGCCCCTGCACCACTGTCAGTGTGGCTTCATTCTGTGGGTTTTATTTCCCCTCTTCTCCTGTATAATTTCTGTTGTATATATACGTGTATGTTTGCATCAAGTTAAAATCCATCAGGCATTGGGCAAAGCACTGGGCACTCAGTGCTTATCACGTTGACCAGGGCAATCCCTCATTGAATTACATTCTCTTTGACGCAAACATCATGTTATATCTATGAAGCAGTAACTTCATTACAAATAAGTGGTCTGTGTTTTGTCTAAAGATGATTAAGGCAGCTTGTTGCTTTGTACGTTTTTGTCTTTTTGTTTTGGTCAAATAAATAATAATAATAATAATAAAATAAATAACTTCGGGAGGAGCCCCCAATTAAAAACCATCTGATGAGTTTGCCTCATTGCTCAGTTGGTTTTCTGGTTTTTTTTGTGGGGTTATAGGTCCAAGGTTTAATGGTTGTGCATCAGCTCCACCCATATGGGTGTAGCTGAGCTCAGGGTGTAGGGACCCTGAGCTCCACCCGTAAGGGTGTTGCTGAGCTCAGGGTGTAGGGACCCTGAGCTCCACCCATATGGGTGAAGCTGAGCTCAGGGTGTAGGGACCCTGAGCTCCACCCATAAGGGTGTTGCTGAGCTCAGGGTGTAGGGACCCTGAGCTCCATCCACATGGGTGTAGCTGAGCTCAGGGTGTAGGGACCCTGAGCTCCACCCATATAGGTGTAGCAGAGCTCAGGGTGTAGGGACCCTGATGAGCTCCACCCATATGGGTGGAGCTGAGCTCAGGGTGTAGGGACCCTGAGCTCCACCCATATGGGTGTAGCTGAGCTCAGGGTGTAGGGACCCTGATGAGCTCCACCCATATGGGTGGAGCTGAGCTCAGGGTGTAGGGACCCTGAGCTCCACCCATATGGGTGTAGCAGAGCTCAGGGTGTAGGGACCCTGATGAGCTCCACCCATATGGGTGGAGCTGAGCTCAGGGTGTAGGAACCCTGAGCTCCACCCATATGGGTGTAGCAGAGCTCAGGGTGTAGGGACCCTGATGAGCTCCACCCATATGGGTGGAGCTGAGCTCAGGGTGTAGGGACCCTGAGCTCCACCCATATGGGTGTAGCAGAGCTCAGGGTGTAGGGACCCTGATGAGCTCCACCCATATGGGTGGAGCTGAGCTCAGGGTGTAGGAACCCTGAGCTCCACCCATATGGGTGTAGCTGAGCTCAGGGTGTAGGGACCCTGAGCTCCACCCATATGGGTGGAGCTGAGCTCAGGGTGTAGGGACCCTGAGCTCCACCCATAAGGGTGTACCTGAGCTCAGGGTGTAGGGACCCTGAGCTCCACCCACATGGGTGTAGCTGAGCTCAGGGTGTAGGGACCCTTAGCTCCACCCATATGGGTGTAGCTGAGCTCAGGGTGTAGGTTCCCTCAGCTCCACCCACATGGGTGTAGCTGAGCTCAGGGTGTAGGGACCCTATGAGCAGTGACACACACACATTTTACATAGGGCCCAAATAATCGCGAACCGATTGTGACTTGCGAGCCGACGCAAGAGTCAGGCAAAGTCACCCCATCCATGTGCCCTGCCATAGGTTCGTGCACTTTTCTATACCTGCACTAAGAAATGGGCCCTGCTATCTTGCTTTACACTCAACCTGGATGGGTTCCAGCTACCAAAATGTTACACAATTCAACAAGCTGCCTCATGCTTAGACAAAAACACGGACCACTTTGTAATGACGTTACTGCTTCATAGATGGCAAAAGATGTCAGCCCTCATCTGCGGCTCAGATTGCCCTGACGGCTACCCAGTCGAGGGAACGAATGAATGAACGAAAACGAAAGCTCGCTAACAATTACATGCAGGGGGACACCCTGATGACACACTGTACCTGCAGGCAGAAGAGGACGAAGGTGGGCAGGCCGATCCAGCTGTGCAGCGTGTACATGTTGGGAATGTTGGACTTGTTGTGGAAGCGGAAGACCGCCTTGAGGGCGATGACCCCGCAGACGATCCCGATGGCCTGCATCATCATATGGATCGTCTTCACCACCGTCTTGTTCTCCTTGCGGAAGATGCGGAACATCAGGATGGCTGTATAAGGGGAGGGGGGGGGCAGTGGATAGGTGGGAAAGGGTGAGTGGGGGAAGGATAGACAGGAGGTTATTGTACTGTATGTGGAGTCGTGTCTTCATGCTTTATGCGGAGGTCTCATCTCTCCCTCCTCTCTCTCCCTCCTCTCTCTCCCTCCTCTCTCTCCCTTCTCCTCTACCTCTCCACTCCCTCTCTCCCTCTCCCTCTCTCCTCCTCCTCTCCTTCACTCTCCCTCCTCCTCTACCTCTCTCTCCCTCCTCCTCTCCCTCTCTCTCTCCCTCCTCCTCTACCTCTCTCCTCCTCTCCCTTTCCTTCACTCTCCCTCCCTCCTCTGTCTTCTATCTCACCCTCTCTTGCTCCATCTCCATCACTCTCTCTCCCTCCTCCTCCCTCTTTCTCCCTCCTATCCCTCTCTTTCCCTCTCCTTCTCTCTCCCTCTCCTGTTCCATCTCCCTCTGAACCTCCTCCTCCTCTTCCTCTCTCTTCCTTTCTTGTTCCATCTCCATCTTCCTCTCCTTCTCCCTCTCCCTCACCAACTCCCTCTCTCTCTCCTTCCTCCCTCTCCCTCTTCCTCTCCCCCTCCCTTTCCCTCCACCCTCTCCCCTCCCCCCCTCCCTCTCCCTCTCCCTCTCTCTCCCTCTCTCTCCTCCCACTCCTCCTCCCTCTCCTCTCCCTCTCCCTCCCCTCTCCCTCCTCTCTCCTCTCCCTCTCCCCCTCCCTCTCCCTCTCTCTCCCTCTCCCCTCTCCATCTCCCTCCTTCTCCCCTCACCCTCACCCTCACCCTCACCTCACCTCACCCTCTCCCTCTCCCTCTCCCTCACCACCTCCCTCTCCCTCTCCTCTCCTCTCTTGCTCCATCCCCTCTCCTTCTTCCTCTCTTTCTCCCTCTCCCACTCCCTCTCTTGCTCCATCCCCTCTCCTTCTTCTCTCTTCCTCCCTTTCCCTCACCATCTCCATCTTCCTCCCCTCTCTCTCTCTCTTGCTCCATCTCCCTCTCCCTCTCCCACTCCCTCTCCCTCTCTTGCTCCCTCTCCCTCTCCCTCTTCCTCTTTTCCTCCCTCTCCCTCACCATCTCCATCTCCCTCCTCCCCCTCTCTCTCTCTTGCTCCATCTCCCTCTGCCTCTCCCTCTGCTCTCCCTCTGCCTCTCCTCTGCCTCTCCCTCTGCCTCTCCCTCTCTTACTCCATCTCCCTCTCCCTCTTCCTCTCTTTCTCCCTCTCCCTCACCATCTCCCTCTCCCTCCTCCCTAGCTCTCCCTCACCATCTCCGTAGAAGAAGACAAGTCCCAGCACCATGAGCAGCGGGTGCAGGTTGAACTCCTGGCCGAGCCGTCCCAGGCGAAGCCGCCCAGGTAGTGTCCGGTCCAGTAGCCGCACAGGATCAGGATCAGGACCACGGCCACCTGGGAGGCCAGGACGAGTGGGTAGAAGGCGCTCATGGTGACCTCTCTAAGGACGACCACACTGGGCAGAGACGGCTGGGGAAGGATTCTGTCGAAAGGGAAAACAAAGTCACCATTTAAATAGTCTGTTCACCCCAATAGCTAAACTTGACCCTGGCTTCTTTCGTTGCTATGCAAGGGGGGGGGATGGGCAGACATCCATTTGGGCTGGTACCCAGATTATTTACAGGATCACAATGTGACGCTGTTCAGATGGTAAACTGTCGTATTTGAGTCAGTGTTGTAGTCGAGTCCATATCCTCTGAGACAGAGGCCAAGACTGAGTCATAGCGCTGTTGCTATGGGGCCCGACATGCTGCACTAATGGTCGCTGCACGCGAGAGCAATTGGTATCTGCTGAGCAAAAAAAATGTCTCGAGGTCGTTAGCTCAGCATGTAGCTCACCGTGTGTGGTCAACTTCTGGTGAGATTTCTTTTCTGCCTCTCGACGCCATGAGACCAATATCTGTCCTGTTTTTTTTTTTTTTTTGCATCGCGTGGATAAAACTCTCACCGTGTGCAGCGACAACTGGCCAATGAAAGCGCACACTCTGTTCACGTGTTTCCAAAACCAACAGGGCCCAATTGCTTAAGCATGAAAATCTGCTAAGCAGAAAA
>OX465109.1:16356724-16407891 GCA_949987565.1 Luidia sarsii | reverse complement strand
AGGAGAGGGAGAGGGAGAGGGAGAGGGAGAGGGAGAGGGAGAGGGAGAGGAGAGGGAGAGGGAGAGGGAGAGGGAGAGGGAGAGGAGAGGAGAGGGAGAGGGAGAGGGAGAGGGAGAGGGAGAGGGAGAGGGAGAGGGAGAGGGAGAGGGAGAGGAGGAGGGAGAGGGAGAGGGAGAGGGAGAGGGAGAGGGAGAGGGAGATGGAGAGGGAGAGAGAGGGAGAGGAGAGGTAGAGGGAGAGGGAGAGGAGAGGGTAAAGGGAGAGGGAGAGGGAGAGAGAGAGAGAGAGAGAGGGAGAGAGAGAGAGAGAGAGAGAGAGGGAGAGAGAGAGAGAGAGAGAGAGAGGAGTAGAAGATGAGGTGAAGGAGGAGGATAGGGATTGGGATTTCTAAAAACCAATGTCACAACATATTTTGGAAAGTTTGCGGTGACACAATGCCAGCCATTTCTTTACAGACGAGCTGGCAACTCAACGTTTCGGGCAGTGTGCACACTGCCGGTCATCAGGAGACCGGAATATTGAGTTGTGGGCTCTTCGTACAGCCACACTCCATCTCAAAAGAGATGACTTGCATAGTATCAACGCCACCGTTTCTCGCATTGTGTTTCCACCGCGCAAACCGCAGCATAATTGCAGAATTGACCGGTCCCTCCTACTGATTGCATCCTGTGTAATAAACCCCTTTGGCCACAGGTGCGGTCCGCTTGATTGCAATGATTATTAATGGGCGTGAATCCAGCGGAGGGCCATTAGTTTTTCAAATTGGACATAATTGCATGGGTGATCGGCCACACGGCCGGTCTAATTGATGCGGTGCAGCCACACACTGACCGCTGTTCACAATGACAGTGTACTGGTAGACCGTGTTGTATCTGCGATGAACCAAATGCACCTATGACAGACTTTCAATTCTAGGGCCAACCGGCTTCTTAGGTCTTGGTTTCTTCTGTTACTTTTTTCTTTCATTCTCTGTCGTCCGATGTTTGTTTCTGTCTCGTCGACGCTCTAGGTGTAAAGGGGTTGCCCTTGGGCCAGCTCATAGTGTTCAACACTCTTCCAACATTACCATATTCGTCTCAATTAAAAAGAATAATAATTTCAGCATCCATAAACGCATATTTGTTCCACCATCACAGCGAAGCCATTTTGGCTGGTAACAGCATGAATTTGCAACAACAACCAAAATCACTGTGAGGAAATGTCACTGTCTCGACCATGGAGGAATAATTCTCGACTTACACACCATAAGAAATGCTTGGGGAGTGGTCTGGTTCCCTAGATGCCCAAATGAGTGGTGCATCTTAACGTGGTGACCGGACTAACTGCCCTCACAAAGACACAATGCGTGGGTCTATAAAACGATGCCAGCCTGGATTCATAGAAATAGACTGGCAGCGTGTTCAAAGGCTGTCTTCTCGATGTATCAAAAAATCTAGGGGGGCTAGACCGCTAGATGTTTTGATCCTAGCAGGACCTTTCGCAAAGGCAGAATGACAAGGACAAAAGTGAATAGGAAGGGGAGCTGAGAGCAATAGAGACATGATGACAAAGACAAAGAGGAATGCTGGTAGGGTGGGATTAAAGAGAAGGCATTAGGGGGATTATAGGGATTGGGATTGTAGAGGGGAAAGATTAAAGGGAAAGAGAGAAGTGGGGGATCGTATTTCCTTAGAACCAGGGGGGGGGGAGGGAGGTATTCTAGTCTGCCATTGAGAAAGGTACTCCTAGGATCCAAACATCAGGCCCTGCATAATTTCTGATACTTGCATTTTTGACATTTCAATCGGTGAGCATATTAAACCATATTTGCATATGACTCTAATCTTGATTCATCAATATCTCCGACATGTCTGGTGTGGCATAAAAGACCTCACCCATCTCCCTCAAGGCTCCACGCCTCGTCTAGCCCCCGCACCTCCCCTCCTTGTCCGACGCCTCCCACCTCTTCGCATCTCCTCCACCGGAATCTCACAGTCGGATATTATCTTTCACAGCGTGTGGGGTGTGCCCGGAGCCTTGCAGCAGAAGATATCGTCCCGACACAAAGAGAAAAGCGGGGGTTGTTGTTTCTTTCTTTCTCTCTCTCTCTACCCTTTGAATTACGGGGAGGAGAAGAAGAAGAGGGGTTGTGGCGAATTGAAATATCCTCGCTCTAATGTTGAGGTGTCGATGGTACGATGGTTCTGCGGTGGATGTAGTCGGAGGCGTACATGTAGGTGTGGGGACCGTGCCGTTGTCACGTTTTCCTCGACTCAGGCAATTAGGCCCGGAAGGGGGTTCTGGAGACCGTTTCGAGAGCTCTGCCAAGCATCGTACTAGCATGCGACAGTATAATAACCATGCTCAGTCCTCCCCTAAGGGGTCTGCCCGGCTTGAAGGCTGCATGCCAACACGAGAGAAGAGAGGAGAATTCATCCTCAGCGTGGTTTTTTTCCCCTCTCTTAGTTGTAGAGTTGCTAGAGTCGAGATGAACGGGCAGGCAGCACGCACATAATTCATCCGAAGTATTCGTTTTCGGCCGGTCGTGACCAAGAATTAGTTCCGCTACTTCTGTTTTGGCTTGCACGATACTGTGAACAAGCGGGCGCGCCGCCACGTCGCTGTAATCTCATGGCGCAATCGTCGGAAGAAAACAAACCAAATGCCCAGACTTAGGGCCCGAGTGGTTATTGGTTATTATCGGCAAAAACGGACAACGGCCGGAGCCATGAGTGTTATCGCTAACAGAAGCCGCCATTTTGGGAAACCACGGGCAAATCATGTCACGCCGAGTCTTGTGTATGGTCTGCACGCCTGCCACATCACAGCAGAATCAGCAAGTGATAAGTTTATCGGCTGGGATGCTCAGAGGGATGTAAAGGAGAGGGAAAGAAAGAAGGGGGAGGGGGATGGCCAGAGCAGGTGTGAAAGGTCACCAATGCTTGAGAGAGACAGGCAGGTGAATCCTTGAGAGATTTTGTCATAGGTACAGACCTCCGACAAAACTTGCTCTAGTGGAGGATTTCTCGCGGGACCCTTGACAATCGATCATGTGAAGGGAGAAACTGTTTATTGTACGACGTCCCATGCTTTACGCTAAGCGATGCGCATGCATGGAGACCCTAAAACATGACCATTGAGCGACACGTATGCTGGTACCCTGCAATGTGTAGTCTACCGTCATCCCATGAAGTAAGCATTTGCTTCTCACGGGAGGCCTGCGAAATGTTACACTGTGCAGTGCGAAAGGTTGGAAAAGCGTTCACGTTCAAGTTTTTTTTCAGCGCTGTCTGAAAATGGCTTTGTTGGTGGCCTATGTCCCCCTCCCCCCAAAAAGGACAGGAGATGATTGATCAAACAAATCTTTGGCTGCCATGTCGGACTCACAAACACCCACAAGGTACCCCTGGCACAAACGCCCTTGTTCCTTGCAGGAAACGACTTCAGTTACAGTGGAGGGGGGGGGGCGTTTGAATGACAGAGGGAGACAAGCAAGAGCCCAAGACTGTGGATCCGAAAAAGAAAGAAAGAGAGGAATCAATCGATTTGAAAAGGAGTATTTATGTCACTAAGGTTTACGTGTTATATTTGCAAAACCATTCTCTCCAATCTTCAGATTAAGCAACATATGTCCCTTCAAGCAATTTCCCCGCGGGCTGAATCTACCCACCTGCACGCTCGCGTCCAATTGAAACTATTGTGTGTGGTTCGGGTTTCGGGTAAAGCACGGTAGGAAAGCGAGGAAAAATATCGATGAGAAAAAAACACTAAAGAACAAAAAATGAAAATATCGCCAGAAAAAATAGTTTGGTTGGACACGGATCCCTCAGTCGTATCTGAACGATCAAACCCCTAGATGGCGGCCTTCACAAATAATCAAATATCTTTGGCGGTGCATAGAGATGGATCAGGCTGCATCTTCCCAAGAGACAGCATCACTGTGTGCGGACAAATCGGCCTTGGTATTGCCTCCTTGGTATTGCGATCTCACTGATCTGATACCAAGCCCGCGCTATACAACTAAACACGTACAGTGTGTACGCCCGGCACGCCAAAGATTGAAGCACGCCCGTTGCTCGGGCTCGGACAAAATCGCCATGCTCCCCCTTTTTTCAGGGGAAATGTTTTTCCGGGGAGTTGTGAGCGAAATGTTGTATGTGGTGGGCCTCTCTCGTCTCTTGTCTCGAGGCAAATATAGGCAAAGGTAGGCAAAGATAGGCAGAGATAGGCAGAGATAGGCAGAGATAGGCAGAGATAGGCAGAGATAGGCAGAGATAGGCAGAGATAGGCAGAGATAGGCAGAGATGGGGAGAGAGAGGCAGAGATAGGCAGAGATAGGCAGAGATAGGCAGAGATAGGCAGAGATAGGCAGAGATAGGCAGAGATAGGCAGAGAGGGGGAGAGAGAGGCAAAGATAGGCAGAGATAGGCAGAGATAGGCAGAGAGGGGGAGAGAGAGGCAGAGATAGGCAGAGAGAGGCAGAGAGAGGCAAAGATAGGCAGAGATAGGCAGAGATAGGCAGAGATAGGCAGAGATAGGCAGAGATAGGCAGAGATAGGCAGAGATAGGCAGAGATAGGCAAAGAGAGGCAGAGATAGGCAGAGATAGGCAGAGATAGGCAGAGATAGGCAAAGAGAGGCAGAGATAGGCAGAGATAGGCAGAGATAGGCAGAGATAGGCAAAGAGAGGCAGAGATAGGCAGAGATAGGCAGAGATAGGCAGAGATAGGCAAAGAGAGGCAGAGATAGGCAGAGATAGGCAGAGAGAGGCAGAGATAGGCAGAGATAGGCAGAGATAGGCAGAGATAGGCAAAGAGAGGCAGAGATAGCAGAGAGAGGCAGAGGTAGGCAGAGAGAGGCAGAGATAGGCAGAGATAGGCAGAGAGAGGCAGAGAGAGGCAGAGAGAGGCAAAGAGAGGCAGAGAGAGGCAGAGACAGGCAGAGAGAGGCAGAGATAGGCAGAGAGAGGCAGAGAGAGGCAACGATAGGCAGAGGGAGGCAGAGAGAGGCAACGATATGCAGAGAGAGGCAGAGAGAGGCAAAGAGAGGCAAAGAGAGGCAGAGAGAGGCAGAGAGAGGCAGAGAGAGGCAGAGATAGGCAGAGAGGGGCAGAGGGAGGCAGAGAGAGGCAGAGGGAGGCAGAGAGAGGCAGAGAGAGGCTGACAGAGGTAGAGAGAGGCAGATAAAATGGAAGCGAGTGAGGATAGGTGAGAGAGTTTCAGAGACCGGCAGGATTGCCGGCATCCCCCATTCCCATAATAGGCCTGCGTGGACTTAACGCCCGACCGCGAATTCAAAATCGGCCACCCACACAAAGCAAGCATCGTGTTATAAATATAGTTCCGCAAACAAAAAAATCCTCTCGCGTGCAGCCCACGCATCTTAGACAGCCGAATGCCGCCAGTGCACAATGAAGCCTGCATCAACTGCGTGGGCGACCCGGTAAGGCCCTCTCCCAAGTCCCTATAACCCTTCCAATCCATCCCATCAGCCCGCTAAGAAGCAGAGCGGCCTGGACCCGACAGCACCACGACCGCTCCTATCCTAAGGGCATTCCCAACGGAGCGACTGGTAACAATTGCGATGATCATTTTTTTCTGTTGGTTTGTTTCGTGCTTCTGTACCTCATTGGAGGAGCTCCCCCCTTCCCCCCGCCCATGCCAAAGGGCATTGGATCGAGTCTCGATCCCCCCCCCGCATCAAACCGTATAGGAGTGAACGTGCGTGCTGTACTCGCAGTAAACTAATTACACGCCGCGGCCTTGAGCGCTTCGCTTGACTCGTAACGCATTGACATTTTGGGCGCACATTGGGGGAGGCGGTGACGTCATCGAGGCGGTCGGTAATAGCCAGTGAGCCAGTGTGACGTCATTTTTGTATGGAAATTCACCAGCCACAACGCCACTTATGGTGATGGTGATGGCTAAGAAGGGGGAAAGGGGACAAACATGGAGGACATCAAAGGTTAGAAAGACATCTATTAATGCAACCACAAGGCGCCAAAAGGCCACTCAAGGTGATGGCTAAGAAGGTAGAAAGGGGAACAAACATGGAGGACATCAAAGGTTAGAAAGACATCTATTAATGCCTACCACAAGGCCCTAAAGGCCACTCAAGGTGATGGCTAAGAAGAGGGAAAGGGGAACAAACATGGAGGACATCAAAGGTTAGAAAGACATCTATTAATGACTACCACGAGGCTCCAAAAGGCCACTCAAGGTGATGGCTAAGAAGGGGGAAAGGGGAACAAACATGGAGGAGCTCAAAGGTTAGAAAGACATCTATTAATGCATACCACAAGGCCCAAAAGGCCACTCAAGGTGATGGCTAAGAAGGTGGAAAGGGGAACAAACATGGAGGACATCAAAGGTTAGAAAGACATCTATTAATGCAACCACAAGGCCCAAAAGGCCACTCAAGGTGATGGCTAAGAATGGGGGAAGGGAACTAACAAGGAGGAGATCAAATGTTAGAAAGAAAGACATCTATGAATGCCAACCACAAGGTGCCAGCCACTCTGATATTATAACGAGTAAGATAAATAATTTTGACCGAAGCGTAAGCACGAGCCTAAGTCTTCATTTCGTAAATGGCAATAGAGTGAATAGACAGCTAGGTGAATCGCGCTTTAAAGTAACCCGCTGTACTTTCAATACTCCAATGTGAGGTTGATTTAGGCCGAGGCAGAAGCTATTCCCTTCCTCATTAATGTGTCTACGCGCGATGTGTGCGCCTAATGTATCGTAAAGATGGGAGGGAGGGGGAGGGGGCGGGAGAGAGAGGATAAGGCGAGTCATCCACACGAGTAGCGTCCTTTATTCAAAGGATATATCATTGGGAATGACGTCATTCAGCGTGAACAATAAATAATACAGACCGAATGAGGCTCAAATTGAGAGGGGTTGAAATTTAAGCTTTCAGTGTAACATTAATGCTCTTAATATTCATGTGCTTTGAAATGCTTTCACAAACGTTTTTTTTTTCTCGGCGTACAATCCGGTATTAACGATATTTTTTCTCACAAGATACGACTAACCATTAAAAAGAGGCACTTTGACTATGGACCGTGATCCAGATTGGAGCCCCTTCGGATTAACGTATCGGCGCTCTGCCACGTGAAATAATAATTGCTCGTGCGGTGAGCTGAGGTGCTGGCTCGTCCAAAGCCCTTTTTCCAAAACCCGGCTTAGGCTCAGGCTCCGGCTTTGTCTCGAGTTCGTTCATCTAATTTCAAGTACAAGGCATGAAAACGGGAGGCCTTTGGCTTCGTTTTGTGAACGTCACACTGCCTTTTGAAAACAAGAATCCAAAGCTTCAACTTCAACAAAATAACTCCAACCTGTGATTTCAGGTTTTTGGATATAACAGAGACGAAGCCAGAGCCGAAGCCCAAGCCGGGTTTTAGAAAAAAAAAGGGTCAAGAAGAGACGGCCGGGCTTTGGATCTCTCGGATCGAACCCCGATCGATGAGCAAAGAATAGTCGTGGCAGTCTGGACTGATGAATATAAAAGTACTTCGGGATAACAGGTGGAGATTGGCCAGTCAGCAAGCGTGCATAAGGTCTATGCTCTCGTCGGCAACAAAGATTGATTCCTAAAGATGCAACGGAGGGGAATCATCTAAATACAACTTTCAGGAAAATGACACCCCTAATAAAATATCAGTCAAACCCATTTAATGGGTGGTGCATCAAATCTGATAGAGAGTCAATTTTGTAATTATGCAATTACATGCAATCACATGTCGAGATCGGCCAGTTACCAAGCCAATCTCCAGTTAGCAAGCGTGCATTTGAAACACCCCCGATCAAATATCAGTAAATGGGTGGTGCATCAAATCTGGTACAGTGATAGTGAGTCAATTTTGTGTCATACATTCTCATCGAGCAAAATCGTATTACATGTGCATCTATTTGCCGTATCTCGGGGTATCTTACGCAACATTTTGTTGCATAACTTACGCAACATTTTGTTTGTTGCGTAACTTACGCAATATTTTGTTGTTTAACTTACGCAACAATTTGTTGTGTAACTTACGCAACATTTTGTTGGGTAACTAACTAACGCAACATTTTGTTGGGAAACTAACTGACGCAACATTTTGTTGAGTAACGTACGCAACATTTTGTTGCGTAACTTACACAACATATATTTTATTGGGGGTGCGTAAGTTACGCAACAAAATGTTGCGTAACTTACTGCTGCCTTTGCAAAAAAAATTCTGAAAAGAGTGTATGTATGTGGCGCAAGACTTCGGCAACATTTGTATGTTACGTATGACTTACGCAACTTTTCTTGAAATCGGCTGCAGGTCCAGTCACATTTTCTGTACAAAATTTTCCCCAAATTATTCAGAATGATCCCGTTTGGTTTATTTGTCTTTGTTTATTCCAAGTTAGATCCAACTGACGGTTTTCCCCCAAGCCCTCGTAAAGGGCTGCTTTAAGGCATTGCAACCGGGCCGCCGCGCCGTGTAGAATATTGTGGATCGACTTTCGAGCTTTCGCATCGAATCCGCAGTACACTTTTGCCTCTGTTTTTCTTTTTCCTGTTTAAATTAATTTCCTGCGCGCCTACTAAGACCTCGATGTTTTGACAGTCGGGGCGGGGGGGGGGGGGGAGAGTGGAGGTGGAGGGCAGGGTGAGAAGGCAGGGAAGAGAAGCCGTTAGTCACCCGGGCAGTGCACAGCTAGACGGCGGGAGGCCCTCTCAATTGCCCGTCGACACCAAAAGTCAATTAAGAGCGCTCGGAAACGCGAGGCGGCAACAGCTTATTTCCTAAATAGTGAGGTGTGTCTTTTTTTTACGGGCCGGGCAGGGAGGGATGGAGGGGAGGAGGGGGAGAAGGGAAGGGAAGCCGGCCAAACTCTCAGGGCGCTTCCATCACGAAAACACACACGAGGGGAGAAATTAGGGAGCGCGGGTCAGCTGAAATAATGAAATGGGGGGAGACGATAAGCTGTTCTCTTTATCCCCGCTGCACGCCACTGGCTACACCGTCTTACTTGATAGCGCTGTCCCAATTCCTCCCCGCGCCAATGAAGCCCCGACTTCCGCTCGCCGACTATCTCCTGCCTTAGTAAAGGCTGCAGAGCGCCCCTTCAAGTATGTATCGCTTCTTTCCGAGTAAGGTTATCAGCGGTGTATCTCTTATTCGTCTTCTTCGTTTTTTGGGTTGGGGGGGGGGCAGAATTCTGAGAGCGAGCCGTGAAGAACCGAGGGGCCGTGGAGGGGAAAGGAAGAGGCGGGATCGCTTTGATCGGCCCGGGAAACTTGACAGGAACCGACGAAGAGACTCCAACCATCTTTAAAAGCTGAACTAAAATCTATACAGAGGATCTAGGACCGACGGCATCAACCGGTTGAGGTAAAGACACATATTGCACTAGGTGTACATCGTAATGCCATATTTAGAACGTTTTCAATTGCCAAACTGGAATTAGATTCCAGTACGCAAACCCTATAGCGCCTTCTTATAGATGTAACGCAACGATACAAGCACACTCTATTAATGCAGCAATGAGCTCACTTCTTTGGACGTCTTGGTGAGGGCGCTCTTCTCAAATGACGTCATACACATATGATTGCGATCGACTCTTATGGAACGAGTGGCTGAAACGTATAGGAACCGATGGGGTACAACCTCGTGTCACCAACATAAACCACCAAACAATGCAATGCAGCTTTACGCCAAGACTCCGTATGGCGCTATTCTACACCAGCCTAACCCCGGGTTCGTTATACCAAAAATTGCATTGCGCAGTTCCGGGGAAATCGACGAGTTATCGAGAGTGAGAAGGAACAATGTTTAGATTCATCCGGAGTTACCGGCTCTTTTCAGAGCCACACTCCTTCTCGAAAGGGAAGCGCTACATGGTGTCACCGCAAACCTTCCACGTATAGTATTTCCACCATGCAAGTCTCATCAGATATCGATAGTTTCACAACAATGTAATTGGGGAGACTGTTCAAGACAAGTGCGGTTGGATGGGTAGTGCGTTCGCTGGAACGGTAGAGCATTTTTAAAGGAGTCAGGTTTCTGGCATATCTTCGCTATGGGCAAACCTTTGGTTCCAGTAATGCTTGGGGCACGCACAATTACTGACGGCTGTTCCTCTGCTCTCTCCCCCGAAAATGGATTGAGTGCGACACGTTTTGACGTCTGCCGAGATTACGCCGGTCCGTTGCGCGGATGGCGGGTCCACGATATGCCGAATTTCTATAGGGTGCGAGTCTTGGGGGACGTGAAGTGGAGAGAGGTCGGTGGATGGACGGATGGATGACAGGCGGACGTGAGATGACGGTCGCCCGCAGCGGACCGTGTCTAATTCGAGAAGGGACAGCGGGCCCGCCGGGGTTCCCGCCGGGGTTCGCGGCGACGGAGAGAGAGGCGTCTACCGCCCGTCAAAGGCCGGCACGGGAGGTCACGTCACCATCAGGCACCGTACACCTCGCCAACCTTGTTTGCCGCATAATCACAAAAAAACCCTTGAGCTTCGGGTCTGATTACTTCCGCTACCACAAAAAAGGGCTGGGTATCCCCGGATGAAACCCCGACTAACTCCTCGTTCCAAAATCAACAGATTCGAAAAAGGTCGTGTGTGTGTGTGTGTGTGTGTGTGTGGGGGGGGGGGGGTATATTGGGACAACTGTGTAGCAATTCAGCTCTGCACGCCTCTGCACGCAATTCGCTCGGGTCGGAATTGGAAGGTATGTATACGGGGCAGCTCTGTCGGGTCTTCCTCCCCTGACAAATGTCGCACAATTGAGGCCGTCGGGGCCGAACGAGTCTCCTGCCTCAATTCTCTGCGCCGGAAAAAACTAGAGCACGTCGTATTGCTGGAAGCACGCTTATAGGACTTGGACTTGGATGGCTGGCTTCACCGTGCTTATTATTATTGGTCCACGACCGTTTGCGAACTGACAGATTGGGGCCGCTCCCCCAGGCTACGATTTTCGCTTCACTTCTCAAACCCACAATAATGTCACAGGCGTAAAAGAACGAGCATTTCGCGCAACGTTTTTTGTCTTTTCGGGCGAATATTCTACACTGCATAGCAGTGTTTCACCCGGAACGCTGTGAGTTTGAGCAAGAAGGTATTAGGCGAGCTAAAACCTCCTTGGTTTGAGGTGGTGACCGATAACTTGCTCAAAAGACGACTTTTGGTACTTTGTGGATGCGCTGAGTCGAGGTTTACATGGGTCACAGATTGGATAGGCAATGAGTCTAAAGCACTGTAATACAGTATGTGCCAGTGCATGAAGAAACATACAGTAATGTGCAAGGAAACGTGACTAACGCAGCCCTTTGCACATACCGTCAGAATGATGTTATTTTCATTGAAAAAAATGGCAAAGAAAACTTTGACTGGATTTCAACCCGAGACCTCTCTGGTTTTGCGTACCAGAGCGCTGGTTTTCTGTGAATTTTTTTGCCCAATTTGTTAAAAAGTTGCCAGTTACTTTTCCCATTGATTCGCAATTGACATACTATTTTGTATGCATTTTTGTTTAACCCCTGAGGTGGCAGGTTTTCGAGACAAATACCTGAGATGGCCCATCATAAGTGTAAGGTGTGGACCGCCTTACATCAATACATGTAATGCAAGGGAAAGCCTGCTGCACAGGACAGCAAGAGCCAGAACACAGTATGTTAGGGTTTTTGTGTGACGGTGACGATGACCCGTAAAAAAAAGAGTTGTTGCTGTTGGGTTCAGGAAGGGTGAAGGGGGAAGGGGTGGTTGATGGGGAGAGCAATCGACCCACATTCTACGGGGCTGGGTCCGCGGCAACTTGAACAGCTGCCGTTGGATCGCGATGAACGCAGAGGGAGCCGGGTTACCTCTCAAGGAGGCTCCAAGGGGGTTGTCGAAACCACTTCGCGCCTATAGCCTCGTCCAAGGCGGTATCTCCGGTACGGCACCGGGCAGAAATCCGGTGTCCTGCCAAAAAGTGTCCCTGCCAAATACTGTCCGCTCACTAGCATACTGATCGCCGATTGGTTAGCGTTAGGGATAGAGTTAGGGTTAGGGTTAGGATTAGGGTCGTTAGGGTTAGGGTTTGGATTAGGATTAGGATTGGGATTAGGATTAGGGTTAGGATTAGGGTTGTTTGGGTTAGGGTTGTTACGGTTACATTTAGGGTCAAACGGTACCAAAGTGCCCAACGTTGCGTGTGTTAGGCCAGCAAACCATACACAATGCGTCATACGTGTGAAGTGCGCAACCATACCCCAACCGCGGTGGTTGAATGTCATACGTATTGGACCAATCAGTGATCAGTATGCTAATGAGCGGACAATATTTGGCAGGAGACACTATTTGGCATGACACCGGGCAGACGTACTACCACGCCGGATCCAAGCTGTACACGGCACGCACGCAGACCGCGCCGCTGCCATCCCACACACATCAGTGTGCGTGCGTGATTGTGTATGGGCTTGTACGCAGTCGCCCTGGCAGCCCTCGAGTTTACGGACCAGGAAAAGGCCGCCGCACTCAACATGTACGCACCGGTACGTCTGCAAGGTACGGGCGGGGAATGGCGTGCGCAAGCTACGAGCGGAGAACGGGGCTGCATTTCACTCGCAACGCTATTGCGCAAAGCAACATACAGTATGCCTCTATTTCTGAAAGCCGGATTTAGAGTTCTATATCGTCAGCCAACGTCTTGGTCAAGGCTACTTCGCACCGGGACCTCGTACCTCCCAATTCGGAACGCCGGTGGTGTTGCTATATGCACCGGTGTGGCGGTACGGTCTCAGCCGTACCCAAACGGACATGTGAGCACGTATACCACTCACGCACTGAACAGTTCAGACCAGACGACATAGTATCAGCATGGACTTACTCCTCAATAGTATCAGTAGATGCACGTCTGATTGAAAGTTATTCAATGGCATAAGTGCATTGATCAGTGATGCAAAAAGTCCTCATCCTGCTGTAGCCTTCAAATTCAATCACTCATTCATCTCTTCGTATATCCCATTGGATTTTGCTGTAGCGGGGTTACGGGATGCCTTTTAGGAATTATATTGCCTTTATCAGTCACAATGAAAGCCCACAAGCGACAAACGCATTAGGCGAACGAACAAAACTTGCCAGACAGCTTTCACATTGAACACACCTAATGGACGCACAGCACAATGGCGTCGTCATACAGATGCATTCCATAAGGCCACACCGTTGGCCCATTAGCCGTTGTCGGTACATGTATATTACTGACGCATTCCCGCACCAGGCGTGCAATGTCATATGCCGTGCCAACATGCCACGTTGCCCGAGACCGTATACCAAGAGCGCCCACATGTAATCTCCCAAAAGCCTATTATCGCACACTCAGGCGGCCGTAATGCACGTCTTGAAATGTCTGGACGATAGCGGACCTCTTACTTAAAAGGCTCATGAATAATTTCGGACGTGCTTTTGACTTGGCCTATAGCGGTGATACAGCACATTCCGAATGGGATAGATACAACGCATTCCGTGTGGCGAGGTGATTTTGGGCGGTCATGACTAAACATTGCATTCGGCTGTTTTGGCTTGGTACTGCGGAAAAGGGGCCTACTTCATCACCGATTGCACCCCGAACCTTAACTAAAAATTGCCAGGGCCTTCTTGGCTGTGAGTGACCGCCAAACACGCACCCGTGGTAATGATAACGCAATGCATTCATCATTTAGAATCTATCACAAGTTGGCACCAGACGTAGTCAGTTCGATGTAAGGAACTAAGGTTAATTGATAAACAAAAGGGGTCTCAAAATAACGCGATGTGTGTGACCCGGCTACTGGAGATCCCCTTAATGCCCCTATAATACACAGCATTGGTCATGGTCAAAGAATAGCATCCATACGTTGTCTGATTCAACATATGCATGAAATAGCACACCTGTGAAAATTTCAGCTCAATCTGCCAACCGAGTCTCGAGAAATTCGTGAAAACCGCTTCATTTGTTTCGCGAAAATGCAGCATTCAACGCGGTACTGTTCCGAAATAGTTTAGATCTCGGTGAGACGTAAACTATTTCTTTAACTCTTTTCTCCCCCAAAACCCCCCAATTTTAGGAAGAAATATTTAAGTGCGAGGTTTCTACTATAATCATCTTCAAACTGTTTCATGTTAATATGTGAACATTTCTGTTTTTCGATCTTACCAATGTTGTGTAGGGGCTTTAAAGCTAAACACACCCGCCGTCTCAAGGCAATACATTACAAAAGTGCTGAATAAATTCGGGATGAGTGCCCCTTTAAGTCAGCCCCGGACCCTTGAAGCAAATGAAATTACGACGATGAACCGCCATCGTACCCGATTACCCTGTGTGGCCCAGCAGCTCATACAATTACGCCCAAGTATAGCCTCGGGTACCAGCCGTCTTAAAGTACTGACTCCAAAGAGCGGCGGGAGGGGTGGAGGTGGGGGGGGGGGGCTCTGGCGGGTGAATTCATAACCGCAGCCAAAAAAAGGGGGACTTGTTTCAAGACTAGCGGGCGGTTCGACGCGAATGAATCCTGAGACGTGATTTTTGGAGCGTGTCGTGTTACGCATCGTGCGGAGATCTGATAACAATATCATTAGCCTACATTTGAAATTCATAGAACAATATATGACCCCTTTATCAGGATAAAAATCAAATGTAAACGACCCATTCGGGATACATGTATTTGGAGGCCACGCAGTAGGCCTCATTGCCCTTACTCGCTCGCTTAAACGAAAAAAACAAAAACAACTGGAGGCTCTACAATTCCACGAAATTTCTCTCTTTATGAAAATCGTACGTGAGTGGCTCATGGATAATTGTAGAATTTTTTAACACCCGATGAGATAAGCCAACTTGGGGGTTGCATTCCCCTTTGAATTTACTGTTATACTTTCCGACTACAATTGCTATGAGTTCAGTTTTCTATTGAAATCTCAAGCACACGGACAACATGATTGTTTTGGGTAGGCCTACATTTTCAAAAGCGTCTTGTCTCAGTATCGCTTTAATCAGGAGCGAGACCAACAATATTTACACTAGGGTTTCAGATTTTTAAGTGGCTGCGCGCTTCCAGCCGAATGTGTACCCGGCGCGCGTAAATGATTAACCGCCGGCGGGACTGCCGGCGAGTCTAATTGCTTGGCGACGCAATTATTAGAATATCAAAGGGCAGGTGGCACCACACCCACAATAAATAGCACCTGATAGTCCTGTATTGGTTTTCAAAGGGACGTCTCCAAATGCCCCATTCTGTTCTCCATTTTCGGAACAGTTATCTTGGTATGGCAATAAAGTTACCGTTTTTAATGGGCAAGGCTACATGCAGAATAACCACTAGGGCGGTCGACACAATTGCAGCTATCTTCATACCAGGATATTGAATCCACCGGATTGTTTTCAATTACAGTAACGGGACCATGCTATCTATCAGTCCATTAATGCATACAGACCTTTTATTCTCTCAGCTTTTGAGAAAGTGATATACGCCCGCAAGATAGGAAATAGAAAGTCATCATTGCTATAGTATTACTCAGTGTGTTGTTTTGGGATTGCTAGATATGTAAATGGAGGGAGTCTGAATTTGTATAATTATACGTCGAACCCCGACCAGTGCCTCAACGTACACAGCCGCAAGATTGATTCTCACCTGTTGGGAGATGGAGAGATATTCCAGGCCTGAGCAGCGGTTAGAAAAAGAGTCTCATGTCGTACAGACGCGTAAGAGCGCGGGAAGATAAGGAGACAAGGACGAGAGGGGGAGGGAGTGGGAGAGAGGCGGAGGGGGAGGGAGAGAGCGAGGGAGGGAGGGAGGGAGGGGAAGGAGGAGAGAGAGAGGGAGGGAGCAAGGGAGGGAGGGGAAAGGGTGAGAGAGACAGACAGACAAAGGGAAGGAGTAATGGAGGGAGGGAGTAGGAGAGAGAGACAAACAGAGGGAAGGTGGGAGGTAGGGAGGGAGGGAGGGCGAAGAGTGAGAGAGACAGACAGACAAAGGGAAGGAGTAACGGAGGGAGGGAGTAGGAGAGAGAGACAAACAGAAGGAAGGTGGGAGGGAGGGAGGGAGGGAGGGAGGGGGAAGGGTGAGAGAGACAGACAGACAAAGGGAAGGAGTAATGGAGGGAGGGAGTAGGAGAGAGAGACAAACAGAGGGAAGGTGGGAGGAGGGAGGGAGGGAGAAAGACAGATACATAGACAGACAGAGGTAACGAGGAAGGGAGGGAGGGAGGGTAGGAGGAAGGAGATATATAGACAGATAGGCATACAGACATAGAGACAGAGGTAAGGAGGGGAGGGAAGAAGGGAGAGTGAGATAGATAGATAAATAGATAGTTAGACCATGGAGGAAGGACAATGGTTAGCCAGACAGACAGAGTTATAGGAGGAAGGGAGGGGTGGAGGGGGAGAGACAGACAGACAGACAGAGGGAATGAGGAAGGGATGGATGGAGGAAAGGGGGAGAGACAGACAGACAGTGGGAAGGAGGAAAAGAGGTAGTGAGGGAGAGGGAGAGAGATGGGGGAGAGAGAGAGAGAGAGAGAGAGGGAGAGAGAGAGAGAGGGAGAGAGAGAGGGAGGGAGAAGGAGAGAGAGAGGGAGGGAGAGAGGGAGAGAGAGAGGGAGGGAGAGAGAGAGGGAGGGAGAGAGAGGGGGGGGGAGGGAGAGAGAAATGGATAGAGGGAGGGAGAGAGAGAGGGAGAGGGGAAATATATAGTGAGGTAGATGGAGACAGACAGGGACCGACAGAAGATCAGCCGACGATCTAATCATAGCAAGGGGCTCCAGGGCTCGCCCCTGCGTCAACTCTTTGTCCACGGCTCTGTAGGGCGCCGATTGAATTTCCGTAAACACCTTGTCGAGTCTCGTGTCCGATAACGCAAAGCCCCGTTTGAATTAGCGTAAAAGGCGGCGCTGTTCCGACACAGCACAGACTATGGGACGCCCACGCTGAGCCCCAAAAACGGCCCCACCACCGGTATTTGGTTAGTGTACACTACAAAGAATCATTAATGTCATGTGCCGACCCGTGTCAATTAATTGTGAAGACTTATGCTAAAGAATCGACTTGATGCCCATCTGGTTCTGCTCAATCTTAAATAATGAATATTAATGCCACTGCACAACACAGAAGTAACAGACCACTGAATACCACATGAATATCTGCATTCCGTTAAGAAACAGGTGTTTTTACACCCTCCCTTGGTTCTTAAAGATACCATACCACTGATATGATAATCAGCGGTCGGCAAAGAAATTGCTAAAGAGCGGATCGGGGCATTTTCGCCGAGCGGAATGATCTCTCAATGAGGACGAGTGTGTGGTTTTGATGAACCCACGTTTACTGGAAGGGCACGTCAAACCAGACATGAACGCCAAGCCTTCGCCCGTACCCTGATGTCAGCTTCCCGCAAGACGCGAGCAATATACCGGACCGCAGTCTCCCTCGCACACCGTCTTCGTCAATTACTCTGATGTGTTGAACGTAATGATCAGTAAACTTGATAAGGAAAAGGGGGAGGGGAGGAGGGAGGAGAGGCATGAGAGGCAGGAGGAGAAGGAGGAGAAGAAGTGTGTTTTGCGACGCGACACGAATCCCGCAATACCGAGCCACAGTCTCCCTCACAAACCGTCTTCGTCAATTACTCTGATGTGTTGAACGCTATGATCAGTAAACTTGATAAGGAAAAGGGGGAGGGGAGGAGGGAGGAGAGGTAGGAGAGGCAGGAGGAGAAGGAGGAGAAGAAGTGTGTTTTGCGACGCGACACGAATCCCGCAATACCGAGCCACAGTCTCCCTCACAAACCGTCTTCGTCAATTACTCTGATGTGTTGAACGTAATGATCAGTAAACTCGATAAGAAGGAAAAGGGGAGGAGGAGCTAGGATGAGGAGGAGGAGGAGGACGAGGAGGAGGAGGATGAGGGGAGGAGGTGGAGGCGGAGGCGGATTAAGATCAGGAGGAGGAGTAAGATGAGGAGGAGGGGGAGAAGGAGTAAGATGAGGAGGATGGGGAGGAGGAAGGGGAGGAGGAAGAGGAGGAGGAGGGAGAGGAGGAAGAGGAGGAGGAGGAGGGGGAGAAGAAGAAGGGTGTCGTGCAACACGACGAGAAAACCACCATATGGCGCGCTCGCTATAGGAGCCGACCGTTCCAAGGAATGACCTTTTACCGCATACTATTGAGCGTGTCGTGTCGGCCTACGGTCACGTTCTGACAGTTCCCACATTCTCCTTACTCCCACTCTTGGTGCGAAGCCATTGCCTAAAGCTGAATAGGAAGTTCCGTTGAGAATTAATTATCCACGAATGGAAAAATAATTTCCCCTTCTAACTAACATAAAGTAACGCAAGGAATGTTGCAAACTTGTATTACAATTTCGCGTGTGAAACAACAAAGCGGATAATGATTAATTTTGAACAAGTGGAATGATATCCAGGCCGACTGGCATATTGTGTACTGCATGTTCATCGACAATTATTATGAGGTAATGGAACGAGGGTCGCAGCTAGATGAGTATGGATTGACTGAGGGGTGACCTACATTACATGAGGCAAAGAGATACTAATGAATACCAGTACGTCATGTATTACCCAATTCAAAACCGACAGTTGCCCTATGCCGTGTCTCTGCTTGCCGTAGGCATGTATTGCTTCCATCCATATGTTTTGAATGCACACGAAATCTTAGCGTTGTCGTCTGCTGTAATAATTGCCGCGGTTTTCTCAAATTCATTTCAGCAAAGGTAGCAAAGCAACATTGTTATGGGTTGAAAACTATACCTCGCCCAAACCTGCGTCGGTGAAAATATTTCTAGGGGGTTTGTGTCTGAAAGTGGCTGTTGTTACGGCAGTCGTCCGACTTGATTGTATTTCGTCAGCGTTGCAGGCTGGTTGAACCAGTCTATTAGCTGATAGTCTGGTTCCAAGAGCTAAACATCCTGACAAATAATGTGAAGTCAGGGAACCACACGGACGACTGCCGTAACAACAGCCACTGCGTTGAAATTTAGGTCGTCGAATTTTAACGAATGACCGTCACCCCCCCCCGTTGTTGCGTATTAAACAAAACTCGCCGTTAAGCGCAGAAATTCCACGCTAGCTCTTCAAGTGGCGAATCCTTGCACAGGCGATCCATGGAACGAGTTCTGCGCGCGCTTGCAGCGTCCCGTAAGCGCAGATTTCTGCGCTAAGCAGAGCACGACACTGGGCCATTGAAGTCACAGAGCCGCTTAGGCAAGAAAACCTGCCTAGCATGAAAATTTGCGAGCCATATTTGACTCGATGCTTGCTGCCCTCAATGTTGTATTCCATAACAGTCATGGGTGCTTTGCAGGAAATACAAGCAGAACTTTGGTTGGCAACCTGACTTTCTTTACCAAGCAACTGTTGGTGCTGAAGCGGCTCTATAATAATTTGCCCCTGATAAGTCTGTTCAAGTTAGTTGACAAGCAGGACGTGCATAAAAGATTGAAATGTCAGACCTTAGAATTTCCTTACATAAAGTCGTAAAAAAGGTGCAGGTTGTCATGAAACATATGTTTTTTCGTTTTTTTTTAGAGTTCCTCAGGTTCTTTTCAGAACCACACACTCACAAGAGAGAATTTACATGGTGTCACCGCAAACCTATTACTCCTGCTATTCTCACCATGAAATCCTTCAAATCTCATTCTCAATGTTTACTATCGGTATAACTTCAAGGAAACTAACTGCACTGTACGCACAAGGAATACTTTGGGATAAGGAAGAGAACATTTCTTTCCGGCATAATCGTCTCACCATCCCAAGGGAAATCTTAGAATGGAAGCTTCAGGAGCAGTTCCCTTCTGGGATTTGCAGTTTCACTTCCATTAGATTATACATATATAGCATCATAAATCACAATTTCTTGGCAATCAATTCACTTCGACACTTTGGGGACCAAAAACGATGCATGTTTGTGCTTTGCGTAAATTTCGAGAGAAACAAAGTTTAACCAAGATGAGGCACCCGGTCTTTCTATAAGAAAAACCGTTAAACTTGATTTCTTCCGTATCCAATCTTGTTATTCCACCCAGAAATAGTTACACAGAAATGTACTATGTGGATGCCACTCCAGTAGAAACTTGAAGGGCAGCTAATGTTAGTAGCAGTTACTGTTCGAGTACACACGAATGCTACGCCATCCACACACTATTTTTACGGGGTGCAGATAAGTGCATGTGTGAAATAATATACGGTTTTGATACGAACCAACATTTAAGGAAACGCACATTTCATTGGACGCAAGCCTGCCAACAAGCATCACAAAATATGGCAACAATACAGGGTCATCTCTTTAGCCTCAACGTGCACAAGGTTACACTAGCCAGCGAGTTCCTAACGTCTTTCATTTATGCCTCTCGGGAAAGGTCCTGCTAGGATCGAAACGTCAGGCCCTCCTCCCAGTTTGCATTCTGGTCATCTGCATGCACTGGTCAGTATTATAAAGTCAGTAAGCAGGTTACATATTACTCTATTTCACATTTCTTAAGAGGATGACAAATACAATACAAGTACATAACACAGGCAGAGCAAGGGATCGGGAACGTAGTCTGCAATAAGTGTCGTAAATGTGTTTTGGGTACCTCAGTTATGATGCGATTGGGGTACTTTATTTTGCATCATGACTTAAGCCATTGAACCGATTGGAATCGGAGAGACTTATACAGAGGTGCCCAGTTGGCTACCTTGTTATGGGTTACTTGCGTGAGTACTGGTGCTGACTGCACTCAATGGTATCTACAGCAAGACTGCTATACAAAACAGTGGGGGCACCTACGCCCAACACACAAGCAATGCAGCTAAGTGAGGAATGCAGAGGGACTATATAGCAACACAAACGGAAGCGAACAATATTCGCAGTGGCTGTTGTTACGGCAGTCGTCCGTGTGGTTCCCTGACTTCACAGTATTTGTCAGGATGTTTAGCTCTTGGAACCAGACTATCAGCTAATAGACTGGTTCAACCAGCCTGCAAGGCTCACTCAAGCACGGTGGGGTCCCACTCTGGACTAACCCAGTGCATGTCACTACATCTCCTTTTCCATAAAAAAACCCCAGAATTTAGAAGACGTCAATAATCCAAATTCAATTCTCCCAATGACACGACCAGTGCTTGTCCGTTACATGTGTTTTGCAAACAGCACAACAACAAAACCAGACAATACAATGTGCCCGTAACGGATAGCCAAGAACTCGATCACTATCGAGAGGATCCCATCAACACCAACGGGTACCCAGACATCCGTACACATGTATCGGAAGAGTAAACGGTTACCAGCTCTTCTCAGAGCGCACACTCCTTCTCAAAATGAGATCGTTACGCGGTGTCACCGCAAAACCTTCCACTCCGAGACATCCTTAGCGATCGACATAATACAGAGACAAGTGCCGTGCCAAATACAGTATTCCGGGAAAGAACAGACCGCTTCTCATGTCATCCGAAAAAAAAGAAGCCACCACCCACCCACCAACCACCAGCTGCAGTTTAAACACGGCCTAATCACGACTCACGAATCACGAATTAAAGTGATATACAAAAAGGTTGCAAACTGCTTAATGACTAAAATTACCAAAATGCAAATCTCAGAATTGAGTGGGCCTGACATTTCGATCCTAGCAGGACCTTTCTCAAAGGCAGAGTGACCATTCCCAAGGGCAGAACTGACTCCGTCTTTGAGAGAGGTCCTGCTAGGATCGAAACGTCAGGCCCACTAAATTTGGACACGACGAATTAATTTCATTTTATACGGAGCCCAACGATCGCGTCAACCTCGACCCCAACACGACGAGGCCTGTTCCTCACGCGTCATATCTGCATGCGAGCGCTCGCGCCATATGGTTCATCGTTATCGCCAGTTCGCCGCGCGTTCTCCCAGTATTTCACGGACTCGTAATCTTGCCAGTGTAGTCCTTGTAAAGAAGACAATGGGGCCAAAGATTGCACCAAACGGGCCACTCAAAGGGACGGAGAATATTGAAATGACAACATTCGCAGTTGCCAAAATTGGTCGACATATAAATAGCTGCAAGGCAATGCTCAATAAAAAGGATTCGGATAATAACATGGGGGACAATCTTGATTTTGGTTCTTATGATTTGACACATCTTTTCGAAACGAAATTCGAGGGCTTGTTTGGCATTTTGATCGTAGCCGGGTGACCATTCCCAAGGGCAGAATGGAAAAGAAAGGTAGCTCTTTTTTCATATGAAACTCATTGCAATATCAGATATACATGTATTTGATATTAGATATTTGGCATGGGTAATTGGGTGATTGATCTGCTGATCCGCATATTCACCCGGCAACTACATTCTTCCGCAACAGGCGCTATTCTGCCGGTCCCTTATTCTATTATTGACCAACTGTCATTGCATCATGCTTATGCATATTCACGTCAGCTCTACACTCTGTGACATTAGCCAATCAGAGTAAAGAGTATTCATGAATATGCATAGGATGTAACATCAGCAGGGTGAATGCCGTTGCCGGGTGAATATACACTTCTTATTTTGGCATGGACCATACATGTTGTGCATTGCTGTGGGTTATCCCTGTGCCTGTGTCGTTGATGGCAGTTCATTATCTGCACTCGTGTGTATATGTGAACCGGCACAAGGACATGAGGAATATCCCACCAAAACACTTTTTGAGTAAACAACGCCTGAAGTTAAAGTCTCTTCACAATTCGATTGCAAATCAATTTTCTTTTGTTTTATTTTCGGAAATTCTAAGTATTAGAGGATATTATATTTTGATATCCTTTGAAAGCTAATGGTATACTCTTTCACATCATTAGAAAACCTCAAAATCTCAAAAGTGGGGTTATCCCTCATTATGCTGTGCCGGGTCACATATTCATATACGGCCGAGGATGGCCGTTATACGTGCGTGCGGCACGAGCAAAGCGGAGCTGTCCATTAGCATTGCCATGCAATGTATCAAAGACGATCTCCCCCTCTTCCGCCCCACGCACTCCACTCCCCTGCCAACCGACTCAGGTGTTCTGCGTCCCTAATCTCCCTGGAATAATCTCTCCCGGTGATGACGGCGGGCGAAATGTTGCCATCGCGGCTGGGCTGGGCTGGGCTGCCTTGCTTCCGTGCGCGGCTTGGATACGGCACGGCGCGAGCGTTGTTGGCAACAATGGCCGCGGGCCGAGGGCCGTGGGATGTTTAGGGAGAGCCTTGCGGCCATGTGGCTGGTGCGAACACGGAGAGGCAGCGAGGCTCGGGCCTCCCGTCCGAGAATGGGAGAGAGGGGTAACCATGGAGACTATACATGCTATAGGGGACCCGCGATTAGGTCACATAGGCCTATAGGAAGAGATACAGAGGACAGGGGGAGGGAAAGAGAGAGAGTGGGGGAGAGGGAGTGGGAGAGAGAGGCAGGGGGAGAGAGGGGGAGGGGAGAGAGAGGGAGGGAGGGGAGAGAGAGGGAGGGAGAGAGAGAGAGAGAGAGAGGGAGAAAGAGAGAGAGAGAGGGAGAGAGAGAGGCAGAGAGAGAGAGCGGCAGAGAGATGGAGAATGAGAGGCAGAGGCAGAAGAAGAGAGAGAATGAGAGGCAGAGGCAGAGGCAGAGTAATACAGGGAAGGGAGAGGCAGAGGCAGAGGTAAAGGCAGAGGCAGAGGCAGAGGCAGAGGCAGAGGCAAAGGCAGAGGCAGAGACAGAGACAGAGGCAGAGGCAGAGGCAGAGGCAGAGACAGAGGCAGAGGCAGAGGCAGAGGTAGAGGCAGAGGCAGAGGCAGAGGCAGAGGCAGAGACAGAGGCAGAGGCAGAGGCAGAGGCAGAGGCAGAGGCAGAGGCAGAGACAGAGGCAGAGGCAGAGGCAGAGGCAGAGACAGAGGCAGAGGCAAGAGGCAAGAGGCAGAGGCAGAGGCAGAGGCAGAGGCAGAGGCAGAGGCAGAGGCAGAGACAGAGGCAGAGGCAGAGGCAGAGGCAGAGGCAGAGGCAGAGGCAGAGACAGAGACAGAGGCAGAGGCAGAGGCAGAGACAGAGACAGAGGCAGAGGCAGATACAGAGGCAGAGGCAGAGACAGAGACAGAGACAGAGGCAGAGGCAGAGGCAGAGGCAGAGGCAGAGGCAGAGGCAGAGGCAGAGGCAGAGGCAGAGGCAGATGCAGAGGCAGAGGCAGAGGCAGAGGCAGAGGCAGAGGCAGAGGCAGAGGCAGAGGCAGAGGCAGAGGCAGAGGCAGAGGCAGAGGCAGAGGCAGAGGCAGAGGCAGAGGCAGAGGCAGAGGCAGAGGCAGAGGCAGAGGCAGAGGCAGACTGATAGGGGAAGGGTAATGCGGAGGCAGAGAGGATAGAGACAAGCGAGATGGAATTAGGGATCGAGGGTGGAAGCCATGGGGAGAGGGACTGAAACGGGGAAAGGAGGGAGAAGAGAAAAGAAAAGGGAAACAGATATAGGGAGAGTGACAAAGAGACACAGAGCGAGACCGAGAGATAGAGAGGGATGGAGGATATTATGTACCAACCCCAATGCGTTACCGCTTCGCTAATTGCCTCGTCCATTGTCATATGGGTGTGTGATTTTAAGTTCAAGGAGGGGCCGACAAGACGTCGTCCCCCTTTTAACGCCTCGGAGTGACGGAGTCACAACGCGCCGTAATTGAAAAAAAGAGGTTGTCATCCGATCACATCGTACCGCCTTCTATCGACCTCCCCGTAGGCCCGTAGCAAAACAAGTTTCCAGGTAATTCCTCCCGATTTGCCGAGTTTCCACGGCAACCCTAATTGTATTCGGGGGGGCAGAGGAGCAGGGAGGGGGCACGGTGGGTGGCGGTGGGCGTCTTCGACCGTTGGTCGCCGCGTCGGAGCGTCATGATCAGCTGGCCCGCTGCACCGTCGATACATTATGCATCTTTCCTGCCCCATTGCTGTGTGTGTGAACATGGGTATGTGCACTGCGTGCAGGGACAATGCAACGCACGTACACACTATTCGAATACTGTCATTTTGTTATATATAAGGCACGCTGCAACGCTGAAATGTCGGGCAGGTTAGACTCTGTACTGTTAGACAATACGGGAGCTGCATGTAGCAACGGCCATATGTTTGTGTGTTCTGCCATCAACACAAACCTATACGAACAAAAAAATGCGCAGGCTCTCTGAACAAAAGTTGAAACACCCTTTCCGCTTGTGAAAGAATTGACCGATTGCGTGACCACTGTTCACATGTCATCACGTGACTTAGGCCTATAATAGTGGGCCTTTTTGCATCTCATTTGGCACGGAGCAGCGATGGAAATGTACAAAGAAGAATGTGGACAATATGACAGTCACCTTTGCTCATTTCCACTCCTGTTCTGCACCAAATGGGATGTAAAAATACCTACTCGCGCAATCGGTCTATTGACGGAAGATCGCTGCATGCAGTCAACACCACACTAAAGGGAATCTTCAGATACATGTACATTTTTCGCCCAAATGCCAACATTGTTACCAATATCTACTCTACCACGCGCTGCGCTGTATCGCGGTGGGGACCGCATTGCATGAACTAAATTTACGCGGAGAGAATTACATCGTCGCGTGACTCTTAAAATAATACGAGTAGAAAAACATCGCTTCCTCGAGAACAGGCAAGCAAAAATTATTTGAAAACTGACAAGAGTGATCGGTGAGTTGTTGGTGGGCAAGCACATTGATTTGGCAGCGTGTAATGATGCTATAAGTGGCCCTGGCCGTATATATACCCTTGATGGATGGTGACGTCGCACGCGGTGCCGACTGCCGGGCGAACGTCCTCGGCGTCAAACGCTCGCAATTGGGTGCACGCACTGCGCGCCCACGGTACACACCGGATGGACGACTCCAAGGCCGTATATCTGCCCGCGGTATTGCTTAGGGCCTTGGGGGGGGGGGGAAGATAAAGGTCATAGTCTTTGGCAGCTCTCTATCTTCTCTATCCATTCCTAAAACTGTCTTGACAAAACATATTCCCCCAATGCCATATCTACTCACCGACTACGTAAGAACGAATAATGTGACTCACTGTACAGAACAGAACGCTTTCAGTCCCATTCCCTATTTCATGAGTATTTCATGATCACATCAAGGGCAGCTTCGACACAAAGGGAAAGACACAAAGGGAAAGCCCCCTAATTATACACACCTCCCCTTCCACAGACATAACATGATTTTTTTTTTGCGTCGAGGAGAATGTAATTGGCGTAAGGTCTCTAAGGTCTCGAAGAGGTGCGGTTCTGAAAAGAACCTGAGTGGTAACTCGACGTTTCGACCAGTATGCTCTGGTCGTCATCTGGAGAATTGGCGTAATTACGAGTGCTCGGTGCTTTGCCCGATGCCTGATGAAAACATTTCAGGCAGCTCGGGCGGGATTCGAATCCGCCACACGACCTCGACCAGCTCGGTGGTCAAGTAGTGAAGACGGGTTCGTATCCCAACCGAGCTGCCTGAAATTGTTTTCATCAGGCATCGGGCAAAGCACTGGGCGCTTGGTGCTTACCACGTCGAGCAGGGCAAACCCTCGTCGAATTCCACTCCCAAGTAATGAGCTGTTGGGGCAGGGGCAATTTGAATGGTAGGCCCCACTGCATAGAAGCACAGGATGCATGCAGCTGATGTACCCAATCAGCATTAATTTGGACGCCGTGGTGGCTAGGGTCCCACGATGTTAACAACGGGACTCAAAATTAACTCTGAATGGTGAATAGTGGAATTCTCCGTCCCTGTGGTCTTTTTGTCTTTTCAATGTTCAATAACATTTCTCTAAGAGTCACGGCTCTCAACGCGTTGGGATATTGATCACACGTGGTGGGTCCTCAAAATGGTGACGTCATTTAAAGAAATCAAAATACAATTAAGCATGAGAGTACATTTTCTTCACGTGATACCACCCTTTAAATGAATGGACCAAATTGGACATACAGTATAATTAGGCTATGTCTTCAGGATTTTTTGTTTTTGAGAAAGGTCCTGCTAGGATCGAAACGTCAGGCCCTCTAACTTTTCAGATTTATGTATAATATTGCAGGTCATTTTAGTCAGTGAGCAGTTTGCAACCGTTTTTTGGTACGCTGTATTTACTTCAGGATTTTTGGTTAGGAACTTTTTCCCGCTTCTGGGAAAAAAATGACGCGGTAGTGACATTCTAGAGTATCTGGTGGGTTTGCCAGAAATGAGTCAAGACTATTCTCTCCCAGACAATATTGAATGTTTTCCTTTTAAGCTTTAAACTATCGTAAATAAGGTCCTGCTAGCATCGGAATTCCAGGCCCTATAAGTCGGGTTGTTTACATTTCTGATGGTTCACTCACTTCGTCCATCTTTGCATAAACTACATTAAAAAACACCCTGCGAATCTGAGCTGACGTATATGTAATAGCATTTGAACAGCCGCCCAAATTGTGTTATGTTTGGCACACACCACGCACAGAAAAAAAATCCTTTTAAAAGCGGTGATAACAGAGCGGCCGCATTACGCGCAACCCGCTCCGACACTGAACTTCTGGCGGGTAGATTGAACTCCGCACGCCGCGGCGTGCCACGCGGTGGTGACGCTTCCCACAAAGTCGGCCCCGAGACCCTCGGCCCGGCCGCGCCGGCACGCGTCGTTAATAAATGCCAATTACCGCATTCCGCTATAACCCCTCCTCTCCCTCTCATCTCCCTCTCCTCGCCTCGCTCTCTCGTCACCGCCTCTCCAGCCCGTATACCCGGTGATGCAATTAAAACGGGGATGGATGGAATTGGCGCGTCGGTTTGTCACGGCCCTGGGGAGGTAGAGTGGCGTGCATGGGGGGGGGGGGGGTAGTGGGGGTGGTGGGGTCTGTGCGAACTTTTGCAACCTAAAGGCGCCGTCACGTCTTATTCCGATTCTGCAGGCAACCAAGCCGAACCGAACGGAATGACGAGCGCCCAAAATGCCGTCCGAATATTTAGGCCGTTTTCGAAATGCAGGCTTAGGCTTAGGCTTCGGTCATATATTTCTCTTACTCGTTATCACGGGCATCCAGAAACAAGCGTTTGGCCCCAGTTTCTTGGGGGGGGGGGGAATACCCTGTACCTATCAAGTCAACAAACCTTCAAATTCGGAAACAAACCACAACTTGGATTTTCAGGTTCTTCCGAAGTCTGAGAGCGAGCTTGAGCCTTCATTTCGAAAACGGCCTTTAAATGCGCTTCGACCTTCATTCGAAAGGCTCGCGCCCGTTATTTTTTTCTGATGACGTATTAGCTCCCGAGTGCAGCTCGGATGTAGTTGTTACACAGCGGAAGGATTAAGATCACCGCTGAACTCACTCGAATATCGATACCTTATACCCCGTTCAAACTGCTTCCAAAGGGGTGTTTCACCGCGACGACCTTTCACACTGCGCTTCCAATTATGGACCACCGAATTTTACCCAGGAAGGTTGGAAGGTAAAAACAAATTCGAAAAAATCTACCGGTGATGTACCGGTAATCTATACGAATTTCCTGTCACAGGGATTCATCGGGTGCACGCGGTGACAATTTAGCTAGCGTGAAAGGGGTATTAGAATGCGCTTCGAACCCACCGCGAACGGCTATTTTCTGACAACGTATTAGCTCCTGGATGCAGCTCGCATATAGTTGTTACACAGTGGTATTAAGATCACCGCTGAACTGACTCGAGCACCGATACCGTAGGCCTATGCCTTTGGCCAAAAGAATCGCCGACTATTCAGTCGCCTGCCGATTGCGCGACCACTGTTTACATGCCATCACGAGCCAAATAGTAGGTACTTTTTTCATCTCATTTGGCACAGAGCAGTAATGGAAGCATACAAAGAAGAATGTGGACAATTATGATAGTCTTCTTTGCTCATTTCCACTCCTGTTCTGCACGAAATGAGATGCAAAAATACCCACTATAAGTCACATGATGGCATGAAAAACATCGGTCATGCAATCGGTCTATTAGGCCTAAACCGAGCTATTCAAAACGTCAACGATCATTCCTACTGCGTAAAATGGCCTTGGTTGGTGAAGTCCGCTTCTAATTAACGTATATAGGCCATTTCAGTTAATGCATGTAAATGAAACCAATAAACCTAAACTGAAAATATGGCTGGTAATGAAATTGGATCCTGGTTGTAAACCGATACTCCGTATGAAGGTATACACGATAATGAGCTTCCATTTTGCAGAAGTCAAACGCAACAATAAACATCGCATTGGTCATGCCCCTACTGGGATAGGTCTGCAGGGAAAACCAAACATTTTCAGAAACCTTTATATACAACCTGTTGCATGATCCTGTGATGACATCAAAAATTTCCTCATGAATATTGAAATTCTCATTAGCATAAAAACTGAAAACTTGCAAATACACCCACAGAACGAGTGTGATAAAAACAGTTTGATTGTAAGCAACATTGCAAAACAGTTCTGTAGCATGGGTGATAATATGTTTATTGCAGAGACCTTTTAAATTTAATTCCCAATTAATGTGACGAGGCCTTCGCGGGGATTCGTTCGAATAAGCAATAAGTCTAGTCACGATTAAAGGTAAGGGTTCACTGCACGCACGTAATTTTATTTGGCGTACCAATTTGGCCAATAATTAGTGTCCATTGTAGCGATCGCAGCCCGGGTCTCCACTGGGCTAATCTGAAAGGAGTGACTCTAATTAGATCCGATAAAATTCGGTTCGCCCCGTCGATTACTTTGGGACAAAATTACATGTTATCTTTTCTATAGTTTCAGTGAGCCTGTATACTGGACAAGGCATGCTTTTTAGATGCCCGCTCAATATCAGTAAGTACCACATCTTAATGTATGTACAGAAAGAGTCAAGTCAAGTCAGAGACTTACTCGTAAGAATTACGTCAGTATCTGGGAGATGAATGACATGAATTAAACAGCTGTATTACAATGACGTCGAGTAATTGGTCAAACTGTACATTTTTTTTAAAGAATGTACAGTTTACTGTCACTATTCGGGCGAGGTGTTGGGAAGTGTTGCGATGAAGAAAAGGGTCAAATCGCTGCATCAACTTTGAGCATGTTTTGACTAATAATTTTTGTTTGAGCGTGATCAATCCGGCTGGCAACACGTCTGCGCCATTTTCGGCCGAATCTGTTTTCGGCTGAATCGAATCAGGCATCGGGCAAAACACTGAGCACACAGTGTTTGTCACGTCGGACAGGACAAACCCTCATTGAATTACATATTCTCCTAGACGCAAACATCATGTTATATTTCTGATGAATCTGATTTCATTAGGCCTATACGATATGTTGCTGTGTTCTGCGCATGCCCGATGTGAAAGAATGGCAGTCACGTGCCGTCGAGTTCAGCACTGAAGACCAGACCAGTCTTCAGAACGAAGGATGGGGGTTATCACGCTCCGGTAGATCATGGAGCTAGTTTCATAGCTCCGTGGGTATAGATGTTCATGTACGTAATCCAGGGCCGGGTGAAGCGTATTGGTGGATTGTGAATCGTGAGTAACCCACTTCCTCGGACTGTCGAGCCGCTAATCTACACCGAACCAGTGTTGCACACTGGAGACTAGCCTATGAGTTGTCAGGTTTTCCCCAGGGCATTTAGTGCGCATGCGTGGTGGCAGAACCCCCTGAGAGGGATGGCAAGGGTGTCTGACCACAATCTCACAGAGGAAAGTGAAAGACGAAAACGTCACATGGAGCCACAGAGCTAGAAGCCATCTTACGGTCAACTGGACAATCAGAGCGGGGTTTAGGACGTCTGTCAGACTCCCATAAATCATTAAATGATTGATAAAAATGAATCAATCTCCAGACACCTGACTTCGTGTATGGTTGTGCCCGGTGGTTTCATGGCATTCCCGCACGGTTCACGCACTGAGTGATTCTGGCCCAATTTGAAGGTCGGGTGTCAAGCGTTAGACCGATAGCAAACGCGCGGCCGTTTAACGCCGAGAGCAAAGGCGCGGCGTATAACGTAACACCGCCAATACGTAATATAGGAGTGGGACCGTATAGCGGCGCAACCAACCACACCGCAGTGCCGTGTACGGATTGCCCGGGGGAATAATGATGATTAAAAACAGCAACGAACTCCCGCACACGACCTTTTGTTGGCGGTGAATCACCATGCAAAGCGTTAATGTGTCCATTGTGAGAGCAGACGGTAGTGGCATTGTCTAGGTAACGATTTTCCCCCACTAACGTCCGTGCGTGGAGGGGTTTACTGACGCAGTATTACGCCGGGTTCACATTCGTCTGTGATTCATTGCTGGGTACGCAAATTAACGCAATAGACCGATTGCGCGACCAATGTTTACATGCCACTTAAAGTGGACATCTTTGCATCTCATTTGGTGCAGAACAGGAATGGAAATGAGCAAAGAAGATTATCATGTTGTACACATTCTTCTCTGTATATTTCCATTACTGCTGTGTGCCAAATGAGATGAAAAAAAATACGTCCATTGAGTAGGCCTACGTATAGAGCACACACGCGAGATACCGCACAATGTACATGTTCATAATTATACATATGTAGTCTGCATGCTTGGTTTGCATGTCAGCGTAATCTGCCAATAATTTGCGCACAAATACGTCAAATGTGATGCAGCCCTCATGAATCTTTAAATATCACGCACAAGAACCTCAAATTCAGAGCAGCCTCGCGTACACAACTCAATTATCGGTTAGAAATCGTCTGGTTGTAAACAGCCTTATGTTTAAAGTGGCCTTGCCGCCTCGTACACGCTTTCCCTCATTATCGCAACAAAATAGACAGAGTGACTTGAAGCATCGTAAGCAAACCAATTAGCACCGTTTTAACACCAACGTGATGATATACAGAGATAATATAAAATAACCGGGTACATTGGGTTAATGGAAGGGTGATTCATTATGTAAGATCCAACACCATTAATTCACACATTAATCCCATTGCATGAATAGTGCTGGTACACCAGCAAGAAGAGAGTGCATCTGAAATGGATCGCGAAAGTGAGGTCGTGCCTATATCTCGTGAAGTTCCTCGTGTTTAGGAAGATGTGGAGCATGACCCTAAACTATACTATACTCATGCTGGTGAGAGCACAAAACAAAAGCAGAGATCTATGGAGACATTCCACCCGTTTCTTCTGTTGTGGCAAGTCGCAGGACACCTTTTGCTGGCCACTGTATTCGCGCCAAGGATCAAATCATATCTGATGTGATTTCATAGAGATCGTACTACCCTGCACAAACAGAGGAAGGCGACCTCTGAACTATATCGACTGCACTGCAAGAGATATTGGGCATGATATAGCAGACATGCAGACAATGATGTTGGACAGGGATATTTTGGCAAGGCATTGAGAACTCTATCTCGAATGCGTCGGCCAAGTAGTAGTACGCTATACAGGAGAGAAAGAAGGGTCGAACATGACGGGAGGCAGTCTTTCCCCTGCATATTAAACTATGACGCGGCTCACCTCACACTTTTGATGGGCCATCTTAGGCATGTACAGTATATATACTAGTGTCTCCCGCACTTGCCATCTCAGAGGCGCAAATCATTATTGAAAAAAAATTCACAAATGAAGTGCCAAAAAGTAGGTACTTTTTTCATCATTTTGGCACAGAGCAGTAAATTATTATTGAAAAATGTTCACAAATACAAAAGTAAGTTTTTCCAGTCGGTTGGAAATCCAATGGGACCTTAATATGTGAATAGGGCTATTTCCTTGCACATTACTGGACGCTGCACATCGCTTACTACAGTGATTTAGAATAATTCTCAATCCAATCTGTGACCCGTGGAACATTCACATAGCATATCCACAATGTACCCAAACTCATCTTACAGTGTCACCGTGTACACTGAGCATATCACTGCCGGTTGCCATCCCTGGCTCGCAATATTGTCCAGGGAAAACCCTGACAGGAGGGCAGGTCGAAGGGAAAAAAATGACGAGGGGACATCCGAAGAAGAAGAAGGAGAAGAAGAAGAAGAAGAAGAAGTAGAAGAAGAAAAAGGAGAAGAAGAAGAAGAAGAAGAAGAAGTGGGTGGACAACATCAGAGAGAGGACAGGGTTGAATATGGTACAAGCAAAACGCCATGCACGGGACAGAACAGCTAGGAAGGAGATGACCAAGGGATGAGATCTGAGGCTAGCCAAGCATTCAGCATTGACTGCGCTCGAGGAAGAAAAAGAATGAACCACTACAATATGCTGATTTATAGAGATAGACATGCCTCATAAATGAGTGACGAGAAGAATCCGTATGGTGCCCTACTTTCGCAAATAATTCTACGGTACGCCCCCAACACACACACACACCGACACGACAGTATGGATTATACACATAATAAATACCGAATTACACTCGGTCGTATGGTGTACAAGCGTGCGTGTTTTCATTGTGATGGAGGCCAACCAGGGCTATTAGACAGAATATGTCAGCGAATGGCTCTTACCACAGGTTGCTCGGACTGGACCACGGGCCGTGTGACTGATCCGGTCGGTGGGAGAGAACGGGGGGATCGGATGAGAAACCTCGGCCCGGTAGACACCCCGGACTAGAACTAGTCTGTCTGACAGCACCAGCGAGCCGACCAGATGTTGCGCGCACGACAGCAGGCGGTGATGATGATGTTGTCTAATGTATGAGGGATGCAGCGGTGCTAGCTAGGCGCCCTCTTGCCGTCTCACAGTGCACTGTATAGAACCCGTAATGTGGAGGGGACTTCAGGCTGGGCAGGGAGGTCTGGTTTAGCTCCGGGGAAGGGGGGGGGTGGTACAGAACGATCCGATTCGAGCCGAGCTGGGTTGAGTTCGGAGCGTATACCGAGACGACCGTGCAGGCACCTCGTGCAGTGGCCACAGAACCGTGCACTTCGCGCGTTGTGTGCCGTCAATCGTTAAAAAAAAGCCCCTCCACGCGAGCACTCACGTACTACACACGACGTACTGTCAGCGTACGAACAGCAGCGCGGCCGGTATGAAGACACGCGCCACGCACGACAACACAGCCGACACTTTTGTTCGGCTGACCTCCTCGTGCGCTGCGGGATAATGTATGCGATTTCAACGTCGGTAGAGCGGAACTGCGCCTAGCCTTGATTCGAGTCGCTGTCCGCAGTGACTGTCTTTCCTTGCCTCGATCATCAGGAATACTGCACAAGATGCTCTCAACGAGGCGCAAAACCCGCGGCAATGAAAACAATTTAATTATAAGACACGACTGACGAGAGACAAAATTTAACGAATACTCAATGCACAATTTCAGTTTGAATATACTGAATTTACAGACACATTATGTTCGTATTGAAAAATTGGCAAAGTAAATTTTGACTGGGACTTGAACCTGAGACCTCTTGATTAATGTACCAGTGCTCTTCCATGTGAGCTATCCAGCCCTTAGATGGTGGCCTCCCTAATAGTCAATTTAAAATAGCCTTTGTGTGTTTGCTTGCCATTCTGTTCGTCTCTAATGTGAATGTCAATTTACAAGGTCCGTTTTGTCCCCTTTATGACTCAGTCTATCCATGAAGGATCCCCCGTGGTCTATCCATTGCAAGTCGGTGTGAAATGAGTGGATGCCAGAAACACCACATGGTTCCAACCGCAGGGAAAGACGGGTCGCTTAAACCACGCCATGCTCACCACAAAAACGCGACTGGAACTAAGCCTAGGCGTGCGGCAGACTCGAGACTCAAGGGGTCGGGGCACCGGGGTCGAACTTTACTCAACGAATCTATCCCCTGACGAGGAATGGAAATAATTTGGGGCTTTAATCTGTTTTTGTCCGAAGACGGGACTTAATATTCTACCTCCATGATATACGGAGAGCCATTTTAAACATTTATTACTATTGTGACGATCTACATCATTCAGAGATATCTTTAATTGATTTGCACTTTTTTGGCGGATACCTCTGAATGATTTAGAGATATCTCTAAATCAAACAATTGAAGGAAAAAACTGATTGGGAACTTTTTCAAAACAATTATATCTCTTTACTCATGATATCACATTACATCTCTACATTATAATATCTCTACATCATTTAGAGATAAGAGTTTAATGGGGCAGGGGAAGGGGAAGGGCGGCAGGGGCAGGGGCAGGGGCAGGGGCAGGGGCAGGGGCAGGGGCAGGGGCAGGGGCAGGGGCAGGTGCAGGTGCAGGGGCAGGGGCAGGGGCAGGGGCAGGGGCAGGGGCAGGGGCAGGGGCAGGGGCAGGTGCAGGTGCAGGGGCAGGGGCAGGGGCAGGTGCAGGGGCAGGGGCAGGGGCAGGGGCAGGGGCAGGGGCAGGGGCAGGGTCAGGGTCAGGGTCAGGGGGCAGGGGCAGGGGCAGGGGCAGGGTCAGGGTCAGGGTCAGGGGGCAGGGGCAGGGTCAGGGTCAGGGTCAGGGGGCAGGGGCAGGGGCAGGGGCAGGGGCAGGGGCAGGGGCAGGGGCAGGTGCAGGGGCAGGGGCAGGGGCAGGGGCAGGGGCAGGGGCAGGGGCAGGGGCAGGGGCAGGGGCAGGGGCAGGGGCAGGGGCAGGGGCAGTGGCAGGGGCAGGGGCAGGGGCATGGGCATGGGCATGGGCAGGGGCAGGGGGAGGGGCAGGGGCAGTGGCAGGGGCAGGGGCAGGGGCAGGGGCAGGGGCAGAGGCAGGGGCAGGGGCAGTGGCAGGGGCAGGGGCAGGGGCAGGGGCAGTGGCAGGGGCAGGGGCAGGGACAGGGGCAGGGGCAGGGGCAGGGGCAGGGGCAGGGGCAGGGGCAGGGGCAGGGGCAGGGGCAGGGGCAGGGGCAGGGGCAGGGGCAGGGGCAGGGGCAGGGGCAGGGGCAGGGGCAGGGGCAAGGGCAATCGGAATCAAAAGCTCTCTTCACGCCTGGGAGATAAAAAATAAGTGTGAGCGTTAAAACCAGGCGGCGACTTGTTTGCTTTGATCAGTCACTTGGAAAGACCGCTCCGTCGCCGTCCGGTCCGACTGAATAGCGAGCTAACTCATCACATGAGGAAGACCATTCTTCCTTTGAGAAAGGTCCTGTTAGGTTTCGACACTTGTGGGCCCTCTCCCAAAGACAGGACTCGTGCTTCTACACATTTGAACATTTTTGGGATAAATTTATGAAATGGGCAAAGAACATGAGACTGGTCAGTGACCTTAGCTTTATGTACAAGCACTTAAAAAAATGGAAGACATTCTGGCCATTTTTCTGGGAGTGATTACTTATGATCAGCACAATACCCCGGTTGGGCTGTAACTGATTAATCGTGCTACTGAATTATATATTGAGAGACTGTGGTCAGAATGTTAGCTTAGATTGGCCGGCATGTTTACAGTGTGGTCGCTTCTTCCCTGGATAATCTAAGCACTGGGTCTGACTAGCGCATTACCCAACGGGCGTCGTTATCATTATCGGATGAGATAGGTTGATGTGAATCAGGGTGTGTAACGCAGCGTAGGTAATGAGCGTATTGACGATGGGAAATTGAGCAATGCTCCATATCCCTCTGTCTCTGTCTGCCTCCCAGTCTGCCTCTCAGTCTGCCTATCTTTATACTTTTATGTCTCACTCTTCCCCACTCTCTATCGCTCTCCCCTCCCTCCCTCCCCTCTCTCTCCCTCTCCCTCCCTCAACCCCTCTTTCTATCTCTCCCTCAACCCTTCTCTCCCTCTCCCTCCCTCAACCCTCCTCTCTCTCCCCCCATCCTTCTCTCCCTCTCCCTCCCTCAACCTCTCTTTCTCTCTCCCCCTCGCTCCCACCACCTCTCTCTGCCTCAACCCCTCTCTCCCTCTCTCCACATCTTTCCATCCCTCTCTCTTCTTCTCCCTCCCTCCACCTCTCCCTCCCCACCTCTCTCTTTCCCACCTCTCTCTCTCTACCTCTCTCTCCCTCCATCCCATTCTCCATCTTTCTCCCTCCTTTTTAATCTTCTCCATTATGCATTCCGATGCCCGGAGAGACTCATCATTTCTTAATGACCGTGGCTGCCTACATTAACTCTCGATCGGCCAGGATGTTTCTCGGGGGGACTGGGGTGGGGTGGGGAGGGTGGAGGGTTAGAGATGGGGTCGTGGGAGGAAGGATTCATTCGAGCACGGCCCAAATCCAAAATGGTTCGGTTAACCATCACCCCCATCCCCTCCTAGCCCGCTAGGTGCATGCAAGCGTCGCAGTAATGGTTAATGATTCAGCTCCCCGTAAAAAAAGAAAAGACAAAAAGGTCGAGTCTATAACGGCGGTTCTATAATGTAACGAGAGCATCACTTTAGGCTATCAGGTTGGCATGAGTATGTTTCATGGAGAGGGGGGGGGTAGGTGGTTTGTGTTTGTTGACACAGGCTTAATGGGCCGGTTGCAAAATGAAAAGTGCAAAATGGAAAAGATAAACTCTCTGCGGTGGGCTGATGGTGATTTACGGCGTAATGGTTTCACGATGCATCACGGTTGGCCTGCCCGCCTTCAAGCCCGTATCTGAGCATCTTGCGCTGACTTGCTCGAGTGAGAGGAGTGCAAATGCCGAGCTCCGTTCGTATTCAGCGATGATCGGCCCATTGATCACGATCAAGTAGCGCGGACTGAACCCGAAATATATCCAATGACACTACAAGAGAAGCTGCCGTGGCTCGCTATACGGCCTCACAACCCATTATTCCATCGCCCTAATACTGTATCATCCCAAGCATCGGTATTACATAGGCTCGCACTGCTTCGAAGCTTGCCAAAAATTGGATGTTTTGAACCTAAGAAACTACCTGTCCTTCTGGCTTCTAGACGTACGACCCCCGGTACCCATTCCTCCAGCTCTAAAGACAGCCATGTACCCATTCCCCATGCAGCTCTAAAGAGAGCCAGGTACCCATTCCTCCAGCTCTAAAGACAGCCATGTACCCATTCCCCATGCAGCTCTAAAGAGAGCCAGGTACCCATTCCTCCAGCTCTTAAGAGAGCCAGGTACCCATTCCTCCAGCTCTAAAGACAGCCAGATACCCATTCCCCCAGTTCTATAGAGAGTCATGTATCCATTCCTCTCGCTCTAAAGAGAGTCAGGTACCCATTCCTCCAGCTCTAAAGACAGCCAGGTATCCATTCCTCCAGTTCTAAAGAGAGTCAGGTACCCATTCCTCTAGCTCTAAAGAGAGCCAGGTACCCATTCCTCCAGCTCTAAAGACAGCCAAATACCCATTCCCCAGTTCTAAAGAGAGTCATGTATCCATTCCTCTAGCTTTAAAGAGAGCCAGCTACCCATTCCTCTAGCTCTAAAGAGGGCCAGCTACCCATTCCTCTAGCTCTAAAGACAGCCATGTACCCATTCCCCATGCAGCTCTAAAGAGAGCCAGGTACCCATTCCTCCAGCTCTAAAGAGAGCCTGGTACCCATTCCTCTAGCTCTAAAGAGTGTCAGGTACCCATTCCTCTAGCTCTAAAGAGAGCCAGCTACCCATTCCTCTAGCTCTAAAGACAGCCAGATACCCATTCCTCTAGCTCTAAAGATAGCCAGCTACCCATTCCTCTAGCTCTTAAGACAACCATGTACCCATTCCCCATGCAGCTCTAAAGAGAGCCTGGTACCCATTCCTCTAGCTCCAAAGACAGCCAGTTACCCATTCCTCTAGCTCTAAAGAGAGCCAGCTACCCATTCCTCTAGCTCTCAAGAGAGCCAGATACCCATTCCTCTAGCTCTAAAGAGAGTCAGGTACCCATTCCCCAGCTCCAAAGACAGCCATATACCCATTCACCAGCTCTAAAGAGAGCCATATACCCATTCACCAGCTCTAAAGACAGCCATATACCCATGCCCAGCTCTAAAGAGAGCCAGGTACCCATTCCTCCAGCTCTAAAGAGAGCCTGGTACCCATTCGCTGCTGGGTGGACAGAGAAATTTCCCAGTATCTGGTCCGAGTGGGATACGAACCGGCAACCTCCTGCACTGCATGTGACCGGTGAAATCGACGCGTAAAATGCATCTCCGGCATGGTTCGTGTGGTGTCGGCTGCCTTGTTGAATGCTGGAATCTGTCACTCTCATTATCGCACTACCAGTAATCGTCCGAGAATCCAACCAAGACTCACTCCAATCAGTTTAATCAATTCGCCGAGTCCAACGATTATACCAGCGGGTTTTATTTTTTAATTTGTAACCCCACCCCCCTTAGCCCCCCTCCACATCCCCGTCCTCACCCTCGCCACTCCACCAAAGTCGTTAGGCTCCTTCAATTATTCACGGGTGTTTCTCTTACTTCAACCCCCCACCCCATTCGCCTTCCTCCTGGCTCGCTCCCTCGCCTGTCTTCGACCGGTGTTGACAGTGACTAGCCAGGCGAGACAATGCGGGCTCAGGCATCGTCAAGCGACCGCCTAATGAGGGGATTTTGGGATCATCACACGGCGATGAGACTGAGGCGCTCGCATCGGCTTGTCGGCGCCCGACAAATTTCAGATGCTAATGGGCTTGCATTTCCTCGGCTGCAGTTTCGTTGGCAAGACGATTGGAACGATCGAGCAAACAAGTCATCAAGACAGCCAGCCAGCCAACCAGTCAATCAGTCAATCAGCCAGTCAGCCAGTCAGCCAGCCAGCAATTGTCAGCCAGCCAGCAAGTCAGCTAACCAGCCAGCCAGCCAGCCAGCCAGCCAGCCAGCCAGCCAGTCAGCCAGCAAGCAAGCAAGCCAGCCAGCCAGCCAACCAGCCAGCCAGCCAACCAGCCAGCCAGTCAGCCAGTCAGCCAGCCAGCCAGCCAGCCAGCCAGCCAGCCAGCAAGAAAGCCAGCAAGAAAGCCAGCAAGCCAGCAAGCCAGCCAGCCAGCCAGCCAGCCAGCCAGCCAGCCAGCCAGCAAGCAAGCAAGCAAGCAAGCAAGCAAGCAATCAAGCAAGCAAGCAAGCAAGCCAGCCAGCCAGCCAGCAAGCAAGCCAGCCAGCCAGCCAACCAGCCAGCCAGCCAGCCAACCAGCCAGCCAGTCAGCCAGTCAGCCAGCCAGCCAGCCAGCAAGCAAGCAAGCAAGCAAGCCAGCAAGCCAGCCAGCCAGCCAGCCAGCCAGCCAGTCAGCCAGCCAGCCAGCCAGCCAGCCAGCCAGCAAGCAAGCATGCAAGCAAGCCAGCCAGCAAGCCAGCAAGCAAGCAAGCAAGCAAGTACCGTAAGCAAGCAAGTCGACGGACTAACATACGCAAACACAACATACGGTAGGCCCACACGCAAGCAAGAAATCGCAAGCACGAAAGCAAGCACGCAAGTATACGCAAACAAACGAGCAGCCAGTCCAACAACCGACCAACAGAACAATCCACACCGCATCTTCCAGCAATCCCCTCAACAACAACAAAGAAAGTACAAGTGAGAAATGCATCACTCGGCACAGTCCCTCACCACTCGCCACTAATTCCATTGACTGAAACTGGACCACTGAGGGCGCCATCACTCTTCACAGAAGGTAACTCTAATAGACCGCAGTACAAAAACCCTCACATTGAAGGCAAAAATGCCCACACCAACAATTTTCTCATGTCTTGTGACTAAACTCAAAGTAGTTTGCATCTTTATCTCTCAGATTCTTTTCAATTTTCCTTTCATTTCTTGCTGGGATGAAATCCCATTTGCATGTAATTACTAAATGATAATTATTTTCATGCAACAATGATTATCGTCTGGTGTTAGTAGTATAGTGCGACACAAGAGCGAACTACTAGATAATTTTTCGTTGGCGAAACAAACTTTTTGTGCCACTGGTATTATTTTGTAGATTTAGCCTTAGGTTTATATATTTAATTTTACGCTGTTAAGTGAATTTAAACAAAGTAAAAACCGACTTTGAAAATTTGAACAATTTTGAAAAAATGGCAAAAGAAAACTTTGACTGGACCGGTAGCTGAACCAGAGACCTAGTTTTGCGTACCAGCGCTTGCTAGATGATATATCTACGCTCACCATTTTCACACTATGTTTTGGATCAGCAACATAAAAACAACGCTCTTGCCCACGCCAGCATGAAACCCATGTCATGAATCTGTCACGAAGCCACAATGGGCGGTTATCAATGCAAACATGTTGTGCCATCACCAACACCGTTTTCAACATTGACATTGTCAACTCTGTCAGGTCAAGACAACTTCGTTTCTTGGGGCATATCTTGAGGGTTGCATGAAGACGAACGCTGCAAAGGATATGCCTTCTACGTTCCACCGCATGGCAAACGGAGACCTGGATGGCAGAGAGCATCCTACCTGTCCTATACATACCCCTGTAATTTATACAGAAGCTGTTGGGGGACACGGACAATATTGGCTGAATCTAGATGCCATTACAGCACTGGCCAGTGTCAGGAGAAGCCTTAGTCCCCTGCTTCGCAAATGATATAAACGCCCGCATTGGTGCAGCAACAAGTTCTTAAGCTAAACTGGACAAGATCTGGTAGGATAATAATGTTAATCTTAACACAAAGGTCGGACTCATGACATAGATAGTGACAGCCACTGTGATGACAGTGGATGTAAGGCTTGGACAATAGATTCCAAAGAACTGAAAGCTTCTAACCTATTTGACATAAAAATGCAGAGAAGACTGCTAGGAATCACACAGAAACAGAAGAGAACAAACGAATATGTCAGATGTCAGATGTCAGAATCTGTCTAGACCCCCTAGCTAACGTCATGAAAAAAAAGAAAGTTGACATACATATCACAAGGTTAAAAAAACACAATAGCAAAGGACATAACACAATGGTTAACAGAGGGTCAAAAGAAAAGAGGCAGACCCGGGAGACAGTGGCTCGATAATGCAAGGGAATGGACCAACACCCTCATAATTATATACGACCTGATAGGGAAGACCAAGATTAGGGGAGGATGGAGGAGGTTCGTGCATCAGTGCACCAACGATCGGCGAGACTACGGAGATGAGTGAGTGGTTTGCAGCCGAATGAATGACTGATGACGGGGAGGGATGAACAGGCGACCGTGATATATTGCGATCCGATGCCGTCGTGGAATTTGAACAGCCGGCACATCGGGGCTAATCTATCGCCCTCTTTCCTGATCCCGAGGTGGGTTTTTTTTCTCTTTGGTTCAGGTTGTGACTACAGAGTACAGACAGACACACGCATGACCGCTTCCCAGCGGCGTTCACCCGCGACCGCCTCGACGCCCCAGCCACACGAGAGGTGGAGAGAACGGAAAAATTATTATCGATGCAATTTTGTCCCAAACAAGGCTATAAAACCACTCTAGGTTTAGGGCTAAGGAAGGAAGGAGATAGGAAGGAACTCATGGAAGCTGGAGATAGGAATTAACATTCTTCTGAAAAAAAAGGCAAGATCGTAAGAAGGTGGGAAACACGAACTAGGAAGGGAATTCCAGAGAGAGGCTGAACGTGTTCTGATACCTCCTTGTTTCTACATCTTGGGAAGAGACAGCATGTATGATCATGAGTGAGAGGAGGCAACAGCCTGGTTGCTCGCTTAAACTTCTCAACCTGGGGACCAAGTCAGCCAGACCAGAGGAACCCCTTCCATGGAAGTATCTGAAGAGCAGAGTGTCACTCCTTGTGACGTGGAAGGCACTTTCCGAAGCATAAATGATGCCAAGAACCTATTTACAAAATATTTACACTGTTTATTGACCCTTTCTCCTCTCTTTTTAGTGGTCATCGTACACTCCTTCTACCCGTATCTTGGGGTGCACATAAACAAACAAATGAACTTCTGATGTGTTAAAAAAAACTACAGAGCCAAACCACTACAAATTTCATCTTTCACGAAATTACCTTGGCTCTCTATGTAACCACTAACAATTCGGTTTTTCAGTTAGGTAATCGATCAACTCCTCAACACATCTTTCCAATCATTCAAAATATAATTCCAGTCAGGGTGGCCATCGCTGATCTAGTGACGCAGGGCTAGTCTCTTTTCAGGCACAAAATTAAAAGATGAAAAATATGCGCACTGCTCAAGGTTTGAGCTAGACACGGTCACCACACGAGGGCGCCATTGATACTGTCCATAGAGGTACCGGTATATCAAAAGAGCTAATAAAAATAATAGAACCCCGTCTCCCTGTCTCTTCTGGTCTCTCCCTGTCTATCTCTGTCTCTATCTGTCTCCCCCTGTCTATATTTCTCTATCTGTCTCTCTCTGTCTATCTCTGTCTCTCCCTGTCTATCTCTGTCTCTCTATCTGTCTATATCTGTCTCTATCTGTCTCTATCTGTCTCTATCTGTCTCTATCTGTCTGTCCGTGTCTATCTCTGTCTCTATCCGTCTCTCACTGTCTCTCACTGCCCCTCTCTCTGTCTGTCTCTACCTATATATCTCACTTTCTCTCTGTCTCCCTCTCTCTCTACCTGTCTCTCTCTTTGACTCTCACTGTCTCTCTAAGTCTCTCTGGCTCCCTGAATCTCTCCTTTGCCTCTCTATGGCTCTCTGTCTCCCCCCCTCTCTCTCTCTTTCTGTCTCTATCTCGTTTTCTCCTTGTCTTTCCCCTCCCCCCCCCTCTCTCTCTCTTTCTTAATCAAACTTTTCTCTCACACGTTATGATAATCGGCTGGGCGGAGCCATCTTGGCTCGATGTGGTGCGCTCATTAGGGGCTCTCACTCCCGTGGATGACGGATATCTGGGCCGCGCCTGGGCGACCACGGTAGGCTGGCTGACAAGCGCGCGGTTGTCGATGGGGCCTGATTAGAAAGTGTCAGCACGCGCGTGCTCGCGGGATTGCACTACATTACGACCAGCGTGTATACTTCGTGGCACCTGCAGCAGCCCATAAATTATGCCAATGTTTGTTTAGCGTGGGTTTAGGAGAGAAAAAAACGACCATCGAAAAACCGTCCATCACTGCGTCGGAGTTTCCGCGTACTGGCAACTCCATCCATCCATACAGCAGACTAGTTAGATGAGACTTAAAGGTTTGCATGGTACCATTTTGTGCTTCAAAAGTCAAGTCAATTTGGGCAATAATTATCCGGATAATTGTGGATAAGTGCTGGGAATTCTCAGTGTTCAGATGAAGTGTACAATGGATAAGACTTGGAGGTTTGCATGGTGGAAATACTAAGTGGAAGGTTTGCGGTGACACCATGCAGCACTTCTCTTTCGAGAATGAGTGTGGCTCTGAAAAGATTCGGTAACTCGTCAGGACAGTCTCCTGACAACGGGCAGAGTACACACTACCCGAAACGTTGAGATACCGACTCTTCTCAGAGCCACACTCCTTCTTGAAGATGAGTGCTACATGGTGCCACCCCAAACCTTCCACTTAGTTCGTATTCCCATCGGCAAAGATAGTTGACTATTGGTGGCAAATCCGCCACCGAAGGGCTGCGTAGCTCAGGTGTTAAGAGATCTTCGAGTTCAAGTCCGGGTATACCTGTCAAATTTCCTTTGCTATATATTCATTTCTTTTCCTTTATATGCAAGGGGGCATCAAGCTCGCTTGATACCTCCACGGTTCGACTAGCGCGGCTATCGCTACCAAATCCTGAAAAGCCACCACATGTTTTTGCAGCCGTTCACCCCATTCCCTCGGAAGCAGCGTTCTAGACCTAATAACTCCCGGTGAGCTGGTCATGCCCTCTATAATGACCACTGCCACCTATGCCACCGGAGAACCGGTCACTCCTGAAAGGTCTCCCTCCAGTTGGCACACAAATAATGCAGATGATGACTGCCAATTCATCACAAGAACCGTTGCATTTCTGCCAAGGATATATAGAAAGCCTGCACGAGATTTAGGGTCAGAGCCCCGCCGCTGAGGGGATGTCGGCGTCCGCTGGAGCGCTGGCTACTGAACCGGGCCACGTGTACAAGAATCGCTTCTGTCGTTCTGTCAAATTAAGGCCTTCTCTTATTGCCGCATCTGATTAAAGTGTCATCAGCGGACAGGGTGATATTGCAAGCGTTGACTTGCGGGAATCGGAGCAATCGTTTTACCAGCTTCGCCACATATGCATTGTGCTTTTCTCTGTATCTGACCCTAGCCCTCTCCCTCTCGTCTCCCTGTCTCTCCCCTCTCTCTCCCCCCTAACTCTCTCCACTTCTCTCCTTGTACATCTCCTACCTCCCTTCCCTTGTCCCCCTGTCTAAGTATGTGTGTGTCTCTCTCTGCCTCTCTGTCTCCCTCTGTCTCTCCCTCTATCTCTCTGTGTCTCTTTGTCTCTCTCTGCCTCTCTATCTGTGTCTCATTTGTCTCTCTCTGCCTCTTTGTCTCCCTCTGTCCCTCTGTCTCTCTGTCTCTGTGTCTCTCTGCCTATGTCTCGATCTCTGCCTCTCTATCTTGCTCTGTCTTTCTGTCTCTCTCTGTCGCTCTCTGCCTCTCTCTGTCTGTATCTCTATCTCTGTTGCTCCCTAGTATCGCTCTGTCGTCTCAGTCTATCTCCGTCTGTCTCCATCTCTCTCCCTCCCTTCCTCTCTGTATATCCCCGTCTCTCTGTCTGTGTGGCTCTCACTGTCTCTCTGTCTGTCACTCTCACCACCCCTTTCCCTTCTCCCTCCCTATCTATCCATCTTCCCTCTCCCTCCCTCGTTTTCGCTCTCTCTCTCTCTCTCTGACTCCCTTTCCGTCCGTATTCGAGGAAAAACACCGGAATGAGTCGGCGGCTGCCGTGAAATGCCAACTGCGTGGCCAGTATGACGTCACGGCGTACCTTCGGTGCGCTGTGAGCCCACCCACGCCCGTTTCAAGGTGATTGGTGTTCGGCTTACAAACCCGTAGCGCGTGAGCTATTCCTTACGCCCCTTTCACGGCACTTTCCCAAAAATGTTTAAAGACCCTATACAACAGCATTGGTAAAGGTCAAAAGATTGCCACAGTTTGTGTGTTAAACCATTAAACATTCCAAAAAAAGAAATCCTGCGAAGGTTTTAGCTCAAATGGTAATAAGAGAAAGTAGAAAAAAGGCAAAAACAACACAAACAGTGATGTGCCAAAGTTATATCTACCACGCCTGAGGTCGAAATAATACGAAATAACACGGTTTTTGCTCCGTTCTGTAGTGTAAGAAATAGTTAATTACTCACGAGTAATAAACCATTTGTCAATGTTTGAGTGAAGATTTCTCGAGAAGTAAAGCATCACAGACCGTAAGATTTCAACATGTGCATTCTATCATGACCATCTACAAACTGTGTTAATTAGAAGGAAATCTGTGGAGTGTGGACACCGATGTTTTCCGATCTTCCCAATGTTCTATTGGGCCTGTAAGTTTTATCATGGTGATAGGACTTCTAACTACAATCGAGCTGCATCCGAGAGAGCTAATACGCCACCAGGAATGGTCAAGAATCATTCCAGGCGAATTCGATGTTTTCATGTTTCATTCTGTCCTGCCAACTTGCACCCATTCGTTCTTTCAAAATTACCATAATCTCAAATGTTGATCGATAAAGTGATGTGCCAAAATTATATCTACCAAGCCTGAGGTCGAAACAATATGAATGTTGAGATCCACTTTACAGATATGAAGTGTAAAACTAGTACAGTATCTAACTTAGATTAATTTGAAAAAAATGGCAAAATATTTTTGACTGGACCAGGACTTGAACCCGATACCTCTGGATTAACGTACCAGTGTCTTCCATCTGAGCCATCCAGCCCTTAGATGGTGGCCTTCTCTAATAGTCAACTAGTCTTTGTCGGGGTGGGGATAATTACATTCAATGAGGGTTTGCCCTGCTCGACGTAATAAGCACCGAGCTTTCAGTGTTTGAGGCCAAGCCTCTTGTAAAGTAATATCAATATCACACACATTTTGGAAACTGGTTACATACTCAATTAAAAAAAAAACATAAATAATGATTTAAAATTGTAGAGGGATCCCGAGAAAGGTGATTCAGGGAAGGAAATATCAAGACCGCTAAAATCCCAATTATAAGTATTATGAAACCGTCCGTCCATTATGCGGAGAGTGAGACAAATTCAGGATGTGCACCAAGAATGGTAGCCAACACAAAATGCGACAATTACCTTCACACAGACAGAGACTAGTTATACGGCTTCCGTACACAAGAGCCCATGCCCACAAAGTGACCTGGCTGGTAGCACAGCCGGTGGGTACCAGTTCCTCGACAGTTGATAACAATATCGAAGACAATCAATAATACACATGATATAATGCGCGAAATCCATGTAGACAAATCCACAAGGCGAACGGAAAAAAGAGTGTTACAGAAGAAAAGAGAACAGAAAATGATAGAGCCTACACTGAAAGCAGAGATTATAAGTTAATAGACTGTTTACAAATTTGTTGTTAAATTTAACGGGCGGAGCACTGGTGTGTGGACCTTTATTGTCTCTGCAATAAACATGTTATCACTTAAATCCATGCTACAGAACTGTTTTGCAATGTTGCTTACAATCAAACTGTTTTTATCACACTCGTTCTGGGGGTGCATTGGCAAATTTTCAGCTTTTATGCTAATGACAATTTCAATATTCATCAGCAAATTTGTGATGTCATCACAGGACCATGCAACAGAAACCCATGTGGTTGTGTACACAAGTTTCTGAAAATGTAAACCTACGTTAATCCAATGGGATTAATTTTCAGTTTGAATGTTGATGATTTTCTTGTGTTATTTTAAACTGTGGGTTCCTGGCATGACCTTACAATAGCGCCTTCATTTTTATAAGGATATTTTTATTTTTACTCTGCCTTTGAGAAAGGTCCTGCTAGGAGCGAAACGTCAGGCCCACTAAATTTTGAGATTTGCATTTTGGTAATTTTAGTCAGTAAGCAGTTTGCAACATTTTTGTATATCACTCTAAGATAATTTTAAAGGTCAAAAAGGTGACCAATTTCTGACTCTAAGAAAAAGAAGCTTGCCAATATATTTGTACACTTCAGATCCCTAGATGACAGCATTCAGAAAAGGAGCTTGACTGCGATATCTATTGCAGAGACCCTTTAAGTGGGAGCGTGCGCCTTTGAAGTGTCTACCACGCACCACCGATGGAGCGGTCAGCGGGTTGGACCATTATCCCCGCCGGCTGTGCTAGTCCAAAGAGCGACTCTCCACTGCCAGTGCAGTTATGACGGAGAGCATGCGACGCGAGCCTGCTCTATTGGCGCAGTAGCATCGACAGCAACATGGATCAGGTAAGAACGATACCACACCACCTATGCATTCCATCGAGAACTTCATTTGTTTTAAACTCACCCTAATGCACCTTATTGCGACGAGAAATATCTACTTATAAGTCACATATGTGGGACTCCAAGGCGAATCATCTTTGTCCTGCGGTGATATCGAAGATGTACAAAAAGGTCGATTCGGAAATATTTTCGTTTCGGTTAAGGACGGCCTTTGCCAATGGACGCCTTAGCCGCAGTTAAGGGCGAATCTCGGTCTCGCTATTGAGTATTCCGTGCGCACACCTAACTCAAAAACTAACGCAAGGCCACATTGGTGATCAATATCTTGTACCAAGAGATTTGCTTCAGGATGATGCCAATTCGTGCGGGCTTTGACTAAACCACATTTTGAATGACACGGCTACATCTTAGCGTTGCACCCAGTGCATGTCACGCCCGAAGCACTCGTCGTTCATTTATATCCGTATATATTTGTATCCGCGCCTTTAAAAGGAGCCGGGATCGTGGACGTGGGTAAGGTGGTGCGCCTTTAAGGCAGAGGCCACGCAGGGCCCCCGATGCAAAACACCCGGCAGCGCTGCCGTCTCACGAGGCGCTGTCCCACACTTCAGCACGCTCTCATTCGTAAAGACAGTGGGTGTAGTGCAAACAATGATTGACACTAGGTGACACCGGTGGCAGTATGGAGTGACGCAGGTTTTCCTTCCCCCTGTAAGCCGCGCGGGCAAATGTTTGAACGCCGATCATGGATATATACCAGAAATGAACAACCTCGTTCTCAATTTGCTTGCGCCAGATGTCACCCCAACGTTTTGGTAAGTGCGCGTGAAGGTTTTTTTGTTTGTGAAGTCGCTAAGCAGTTTGCAGCAGTTTTGTATCGTACTCCATTTTTCCGATGGAGATGATTTGTGTTGAACGTCCGAACAGTACTTTGCTGTTCGTGTGACGTGAGGTGTGTATTGACTTTGGGTAAGGAAGGCGAAACAACTAAACGTTTCGAGCACCGTACTTAGCCGTTTGTCCGTGGGACAATGTACCATATCGAAACAGTACGGCTTTGGCTGAGACTCAGGCTCGTCTCGGCTTGTCACTCAAAAGCTCTACAGTATGGATTTAGTTGCGAATCGCTCAGGCAATTCTTCAGCATGAAATATTGAAATTTACTGTTCTACAAAGTCCCCTCGTACAATCGATATCACATTCCGTTGATACCTAACTCTCTGAGCGTTCAGCTTGGTTGAATGAACTGACGAGACAGTCCCTAAGCTCTATAGGGCGAACATGGTGTAAAGTAACGTCATCGACGACTCGCATATTTTGGCCGGCTCTTTCCAATAATGAACCTATAATTCAGAGACATGCAGGCTTTCTGAACGGGACTTATATACAATCCCACGTTTCATTCGCGAATCAAGAAATAAGCCGTTTTTAATCAATTAATGATGAATATGTTGAACTTGTCCTTCCGATTTCAGCGGAATGTTTCAAATTCAGAAAAAATACTGAATCGGTATCCTACTTTACAACGCGTTTACCGCGATTGGACGTCTGTATTCGAATCCACGCAAAAATACCCACTCAGTTTCCACATACACACATAGGCCTACCGATTTGTGTACAAATGTATTCCTGTGGATACATTGCTTTGTTCTCGTGCACTATCGGTATACAACCGTGTGAGAAACGATACTTTAAAAATGATCCCATTTCAACCATTTCCTTGGTAGAAATTTGGACCGTATGTCTCTTATAATTATACAACAACGACAAATTCTTATACCCATCACAAAGTTCCCGTTTTCGAATATCGGTTTCGTGAAAACCTTGTGGAGACATATACACCTTTACAATTTCCCTGTGAAGACCTATTCAACCTATTAGGTCTCCACAAGGCACTAGATTCGCGCCCACTATCTTATGGTATACCTACTATACTACTAATAACATTACAGTGTGTATTACTCTCACACTCGCGTAAACCACAGGTCAGTATATATTCGCACTGTGCACGGGAGCCTTGGCATTTGAGATTAATAAGAGAAAAATGCATTTCGTAGCGAGTGAACCAAAGAGTTATTTTCCCCTGGGGACCTGGTGTACCAAAGCCAATGCTTCAATATTGCTGTTCAATTGCAATAGGGCGATGCCATTCCTTATGGAAGACGGGCGCCTGTGTGAAATTTAAGTATGAATTAAAACAGGTGTTTTCAGCAAGGTCTTAAACTGATCATGCAAGGGAATGGGTGTTATGAATATGCGCTGGTAGTTTGTTCCAAAGGATAGGGGCAATTCCTGAAAAAAGCTTAGTCGTAAAAGGTAAAAGGTTGATGGTGATCCAAGTGATCTTAAAGAACCAGAACAACGTACGGAAATCAGTTCTGAGAAATATTCAGGGGCAAGACAATAGAAAGTACAGGATTTGCGGTGACATCATGTAGCACTTCTCTTTCAAGAAGGAGTGTGGCTCTTTTTCAGAGCCACACTCCTTCTTGAAAGAGAAGTGCTACATGGTGTCACCGCAAACCTTCCACTTAATCTGAAGAACTTTGAATGTTATACAATGGGGTAAGGGGAGCCAATGAAGAGACCGCAATAAGCTGTCAGAGTGGAAGTAATACAATAATGCTGCATCCTGGATTATCTGACCAAAACCAAAACCCACCATGATCGTTATAGCGGGACATTTTCCGTCTTTTAGATAGGCCTCAATACAACAAAACGTTAGAACCCAATATTTGTTCATGTTCAAGTGAACAATTCTTTCCGACGGACCCCGTCTCGAGATATCAAAGTAGTTTGGGAGGTGAAGACAAAAATATATCCACCTGAGACAGTACGGTTATTTTGAGAAAACAAACTATTTCTCCATGAATGAAATACCCCCGTATTTCAGGGCAAAGAAAATCACTTTTGATGGGACTAATCGAAACGATTTGAGAAAATTACAACAAAAAATCGATCAATCCCATTCTTTTTGTTTTAATTTTAATTTTGTGAGAAGAAGAAGAGTTATCATTGCGGAGAAACAAAATATTAGTGTGCGGCTACGTACTTTTTAGTGGTTGAACCATTTGTGAATAATTTACATATTTGGTATGTGCCATTAGAACTTTTACACTAGCGAGTCAAAATGTGCAAAACTATTCGTAATAATTGGAACCAAAGTACACATGTATCCCCTTTTGCTGTATAATTTTCCTCTATAATTTTCCCCAAGGGATTAC